>CM070680.1:5744917-6303914 GCA_036346265.1 Melocanna baccifera
ATGCACTCGTTTTAGAAGCAGGGCGTTGTTTGTAACCTTAACCTTTCTTGAATTAATTTTCTTCATATGTACGGTGATGTAGTATTGGTTCTTTCATTTTTATTCCAATGTAGCCTTTTCTTCCAGGATCACACTTGTAAACTAGGAAAACCAGGAAAAGTGCAAATATATGGCTTGTATCGGCATTCCTGAACCCTATCTGTAAAGCTTGTGCAGTTCTCTACTTTGCAAACGATTCTTTTCTCTTCTAGTATGTGTGACATCTTGATGCCGACAAATCCGCTGTCTATTTTGCCAGAAAGGGACCCTGCTTTGCATTTGATGGCAGGTGCAATCAAAATGAAGGGCAGAATTAATCAGCACCTCAAGTGTAGTGAAAATGATGAACTGGTAGCCCTATTCTGGTCTGATTAATAAGCTATACTGGTAGAAAACTATTGGCCGGCCAAGTTTAGGGCATATTTGGAAAACGAAACTGCAAATAAATTATGTAGGAAAGGCATCAAGTGATCGAGTTAATGTTCCATTTCCTTCAAAAAAATTTCTACGGTGACTGGCCTTGCAGGCCAATTAAGCGCCAATTTTACGAGTCAAACTGACAAAATTCATGTTTGCATGATTGCATCTGACCACTTGGTGCTGGAAACCTTGCATTCAAGTTTGTTCCCCGTAATTGGTAGCATAATGTCCTGCAAGAAAACTGTACTTCCAACACCTTTCCAAATCACGTTGAACGTCGAAATACCGGCAGTTTACATTGCAATTTCCTCCGGCTACCCAGATATGATGCAAATTCAATTCATACAAGCATGCATACAGCTTCAATTCACACTCCCTCCCAGAGTGGCAAAGAAGACTGACGAACGTCGGCGACCACCATTCCTGATCCGCTCTCAGACGTGCCTCCTGATGGCCCTGAGCTTGACACCGTGGCGGAACCGAGGACGAGGTCGAAGTCGAACTGGATGGGCGACTCCATGGCCGGCGAGTGGCGGAAGACGTAGTGGCGGTAGAGGTGGACGACGGCGAGCTTCACCTGCTGCAGCGCGAACCTGTGCCCCACGCACGCCCTCGGCCCGATGCCGAACGGGATGTGCGCGTACGGGTGCCGCGCGCTCCTCCTCCCCTCCGCCGCGAACCGCTCCGGCCGGAACTCCTCCGGCTCCGGGAACTGCCGCGCGTCGCGGGCCAGGACCCCGGCGCCAGCCACACGTACGTGCCCTGCCATGTACGGTACAAGGCGCATCCATTGGTTGTAAATGCGCTTGTGCTGGCGGCTGTTTGGTTCATGAAAATTTACGTCGAGCTAAAATGCGCGCTACGGTTAAAATCGTTAGCTGCTCTAGTATATTGACCAGAAATAAAGTATCTCCGATAGTGCTAAGTCGGTGGTTATTTGCATGTACTGCATCGGCATATATCATATGTGGAGGAAAGAGAATATGCAAAATACAAGCAGATTAGCTCTTATTTCGTCTCTAGTCATATAACGCAAAAGCAGAGGCGATATCATAAATGACGTGTGTGTATGTAAACATCAAATAGCTACCCTTATAGATGTCCTTTGGAATGCTAACTTTTAGTGTGTACTCTATAGATGATGTAGAATTCTTATAGATAGTACTTAGCTAGAACCATTGGAGATGTCCTAACCGTGATATTAGAAAAGTCTAGCAACTAGTGGGATCAAATGGCCAGCGTGTACGGTGTGCATGCGTGTGCGTATAATGATTCATTATAATTGCTAAAAAAAGGAGGCCAGCGGTGCGGTGCCACGCTGCCAATGTCATATAAATTGTAGTTTCTTCGGCATACGGTGTCCTTGTATGTTAGCAGTGTATATTTACCTCTATTGTTTTTGCTACCGTGCAAATATACTCTATTCATTCTCTGTTACCTGATGTCTTAGCACTCGTGCCACAAATGTTCTAAAGTTTAGCTGTTAATATATTTCGAATTGTCTAAATTGACTGTACGCAAAATTATAACATTAAATTTATTATTAAAAGTATTTTTATTATATTATAATTTTATTAGTATATCTTAGTGTAAAGGTATAAAAAATAACTATCAATATCGTCTACGAGAGACCGTGAAAAATAAAAATCATCAAGAAAGAAAGAACGGGGGAGCAGTGAATTAAGGAGATATTTATTATGTATGGGTTTAAGTTATGAATATACCTTTGGGAGGAGGTAGCCACCGATCTCGACTTGCTCGGAGGTCTCCCTGGCGATGAGCGGCGAGACGAGGTGAATCCTCATGGCCTCCTTGATCACCTGGTCGAGGTAGGGGAACCTGCTCTGGAGTTCGTCGGCGTCAGGCGCGCGGCCGCCGGGCGGGCCGAACCCGTCCACCTCCCGGAGCAGCATCTCCTCCACGCGCGGGTGGCACGACACCAGATACACCACCGACGACACCGTGAATGCCGTCGTCTTCGTCCCGGCGATCAGGTGCTCGTACGCCAGCGCTCGGAGGTGCCTGTCCTCCAGTGCGAACTCCTTGGCGCCGTGCCGGTGCCCGCCGCCGCTCTCCCTCGCGTCCAGCAGCGCCGCGATGAAGTCCAGCGCGGCGGCGTCGCCATCGCGCGCGCTCCGGTCCCTGTCCCTCCGCCGGCCGGCGATGATGGCGTCGATGCGGCGGCACAGACGGCGCTCGTTCTCGTCCATCTTGTAGTCCGCCGTGCCAGGCACCCGTCGCAGCAGCCGCTTGCACGGCTTCTGGACGCACGGGAGGAAGAGCCGAGGATGGTGGACAGCGAGGCTCGACAGGTCCATCTTGATAAACTCCATGGACCTCTTGTACTCCTTGAGGAACTCCCTGACGTCGTCGTCGCTCTGGCTGTCATCGCCGGCGGCGTCTGGGGGCTTCTTGCACAGGCCGAACTCGATGCCGAAGGCCGTCTTGCCGATGATGTCGATGGCCATGCGCAACGAGAGCTGGCAGAAGGGGATGCAGTCCTGGTCCGGGCAGGCGGCGATGTTGTCCAACAGCGCGTCGACGTACGACTGCATGGTCGGCACGAGCCCGGCAAGCCGCGCCGGCTGGTAGAGCGGGATCACCGTGTTCCTCATCGAAGACCATGTGGAGTCCCTGGTGAGGAAGAGGGCGTCCTGGTGCAGCGAGCCGACGTTCGGCGGCGGGGTGCTCCGGTTGCGGATGTCCTTGAACTTCTTGATGCCGACCTCCTTGCACAGCTCGGCATTGGCTACAATCACCAGTGGCTGCCTTCCCATGTGAAACCTGCATGCACGGTTGGCTTCTTCTCCATTAGTAACTGCTCCAGTAACTACTCCTAACTCTGAACAGCTCTGAAATGCCATACATATATACATCACCATATGACATCTGAGCTACTGCTTTGCTTGTTAGGATTATTTACCTGAAGATAGGACCGTACTCCTTCGCAATCGCGCGGAAGACGTCTGGTCCGTTCTTGGCAAGAAGATGAAGGTGGCCCAGAGGAACCTGGTTGGAGGCCCTGGGACCCTCCTCACGCGCCAGTATGGTGCATAGAAGTATATCAGAAATGCACTGAGCAGAGCTATTGAACATGAGAGCAGCAGAGCAGGTGCACTTGCGGGCGCAGCATGGCCGGCTTCCGGTGCAATGGAGCAATTGGTGGCCTCCATGGAAGAAGCTAGCTAGCTGCTCGGTGTTCTGGTTTCTGCATTGGTGTTGCTCATGCCGATTTATAAAGGGTGAGGCAAATGGCATCCAATGTTGTTGTCGTCGTCGTCGTTGTCAGATGATGCTGTACCAGCGGGCTGTGCCACACGATGGGCCATCAAAAGAACCATGGAGATCACGTGGCGTGGCAACATGTCAGCAATTTCCAAGCCGGGTTCATCGAAAAAATTGGATAATTTCATCAATCTAAAGCACCAGGTTGTAGTTTCTGAATCACTACTGAATTTTCATTTGCACCAAAATTCAAATTTTAACAAGGACAACTATAGATTTGTTTACAGAGTACAGATTACAGGTTTCATACAATGATACATTTTCTGGAGACTCCCCTCTCCTTCCTCTCAAGCCTCCCCACTCTTTCCATCGTGCCCACTGTTGATCTACTCCAAGCACCTCACCAGTTAATACTTGCAGTTTCTTGTTACTTGAAACTGCTTGCAGTTTCTTGTTTTTATTAGTGCAGTTTCTTGTTTTTTATAAGAGCAGTTTCTTATTTTTATTAGTGGCATTATGAGCTATTAGTTGCATGTAAGTTAGAGAGTTTTTGTTCAGTATAAAGGTGAAGGAAAGAACTAGAATTTGGGGTAGCACCAAACACTTGTGTTCTCATTGAGTTCATCGTGTTCTTGAGTGCGTATTGTGAGCCGCTGGTGGTGAGAAATTGCCGGTGAGCTCGGCGGGTGGTATCGAGCCTCGGCGATCGGACGATCAAGTCATTGCGTCGGCTCGAACCGGCGATCGTTCACCAAGCCCTTGCGTTGTCGTCGCGCGTCGCCTCACCCATGTCGCGCCGTGGATGCCGTGAGTGCGGAGTCGTCGTCGGCACGTCAAGAGATGGGCGCTCATCCGATACCCCATGCTCACGTGTACAAATTACGAGGTAGTCACGCTAATGTGCGTGAATCTACGAGCCACGAGGGCGTGGCATGCGGTGGAGCGGAGGAAGGCGGCGTCGCCAGTACCCTAGTATTGGGAGGATCGACTAGCCACGCAGCGATTTTGCATGTTGTGCGCCGAGATGCTCTGGTCATTGGCGGTTAAAGCGCCGCAGCGCAATTGGCACAGGAAGCGGTCAAGATCGTGCGAGTCGGCGTCTGGCGTGTGCGAGGCAAGCGCAGGCGGCTCGTCGGGGTTCGGCGACATCGCGTTCAACGAAGGGAGTTTGTTGATGAATTCTCCTACGCATCGTCGGCCTCGCCAACGGCATCCGCGTTCTCGGCGCGGCGTGGCGACAGCGGAGATCGTGAAGAAAATGCTCGGTGGTTCCGAGCACTTGTTGCGGTGGCTATCTCCATTGAGACTCCTCGACGCCGACAACTTTGTCCATGGAGGAGGTGGCTGCCGCCCTACGGGCCATGAAACGCGCCACAGAAGTCGTCGACTACGTCCACGTCGACAAGCAGGCGGCTCCTCACGGAGGAGTGGCGCGCATGAAGCTGCGTGACAACGGCGGAGAGGGTGGCAACAAGCGGCGCGGAAACCACGGTGTGGTGCGTGGTAGTGGCGCAGCGATGGCGGAAGCGGGGTCCTCGGCCGGGCTTGAGTCGAGGATCGCCGCGGTGGACAAGTGCGGGGAAATCACGGCAAGTCGGCCCACTAGGCCAGGAGGCGCCGCGACAAATAAAGACCGCACAAGCACATTTGGTGGAAGGAGAGGATGAGGAGTCCACGCTTCTCATGGCATAGGTGGTTCCGGCACCTTCGCCGGCCACACCAACACCGTCCACAACGTCCGGTTCGGCACACGTTTCGTCATCGCATCGTGTCGTCCACATAAATGAAGAAAGGGTGTTAGCACAACTCGGGCCACGGGAGAACGGCGACCACCATCATTGGGTGCTTGACACAGGCACCACGAATCACATGACCGGGGTGCCAACGGTCTTCTCCAAACTTGATGGCGGTATCAGTGGCTCGGTCCGTTTCGGTGATGGATCCATGGTGGAGATTGAGGGACGAGGACCATCATCTTCAGCTGCAAGAACGGCGAGCATCGCGTGCTGACAGGGGTGTACTTCATCCCCCGCCTTACGGCAAACATCATCAGCCTCGACCAGATGGATGAGGCGGGCTGCCAGGTGGAAATCAACGCCGACATCCTCCGCATTTTTGACCAGCAGCGCAGGCTCGTCACGCACGTGCGACGTTCACCATCTTGGCTCTACATCCTCGAGTTGGACATTGGGTGGCCGGTGTGCTTGTCTGCACGCAGCTCGGAGGCGGCCTGGCACTAGCATGCGAGGTACGGGCACATCAGCTTCAAATCGCTGCGCGCACTCACTCAATAGAAGATGGTGCATGGGCTTCCACTACTTGATCAAGTTGATCAGGTATGCGACAGCTGCCTCGCCAAGAAGCAAAGACATGCGCCGTTCCCAGACAAGGCGCTGCAGCGAGCGGAGCACGTCCTCGACCTCGTCCATGGTGACCTATGCGGACCCATCGTGCCCACAATCCCAAGCGGTAACAAGTATTTTCTTATTGCTTGTTGATGATCTGAGCCGGTACATGTGGCTCCACCTGTTGTCGAGCAAGGATCAGGCACCGGCGGCGATCAAAAACTTTCAGGAGCCCATGAAGGTTGAGTAAGGTAGATGGCTCAAGGTTCTCCGCACTGATCGTGGGGGGAGTTCACCTCCGTGGAATTCGGCGAGTACTGCGCTGAGCGCGGCATCCAATGGCAGCTCACCACCCCTACTCACCGTAGTAGAATGGGGTGGTGGAGCGCCGCAACTAGAGCATCATGAGCATGGCGCGGTGTATGCTGAAGGCAAAAGGTCTCCTGGATATACGGGGCGGCGTGAACACGCGTGCACATCCTCAATCGCGCCTCGACACGCGCTCGATGGCAAGACACCTTCGAGGCTTGCGCGGGTGGTACCCGCCGTCCACTACTTTCGGACGTTCGGATGTGTCACGCATGTGAAGACACACGCTCGGCCTCAAGAAACAGCGATCGCGGTACCGCCAACCATCTTCGTCGGCTACGAGCACGGCTTCAAGGCCTACCGCTGCTACGATCCCTCCATCCGGCGCATCATTGTGTCGCGCGATGTCGTGTTCAACGAGGTGGCGCAGTGGAGCTGGAGCGCCGAGAACATCAATGGTTCGGGCGATGAGCCCTTCTTCATCGAGTACACCACGGAACACATCTCCGGCCCGACGGGAGATGATGCGACTACTCCGGTGCACACGTCCCCAGCTCCTGCGCTAGCTCCAGGATCCGTGACGCCAGTATCACAGCCCGTACCAAGGCACACAACATCGCTCGCAGAAGCACCGGTCGACTTCGTCTCACCACCGTTTAATTACGAGGATGATTTGGACACGGACCACGATGAAGCTCCACTTCGGCTCCGTGCTATCGATGCTGTCATCGGGCTGGCTTCCCCTCCTGGACTTGTGCCTCGAGTCCTCGACGAGGCTCCAATTCACCACGGCAAGCGAGCTTGCCTCTTTCGATGGCGCAAAGAGAGGCAAGCTTGGCGGCGGTGATGCGCAAGGAGATGAATTCATTGAGAAAATGGCGCTTGGGAGCTCTTGAGTCCCAGCTGGGCACCAGAGCAATCGGGCTCAAGTGGGTTTTCAAAGTGAAGCGCGGCGAAGAACAGCGTTATCGGGCACAAAGCACGGTGGTGCTAAAGGGCTACGTTGGCGAGGATCGATTTTGATGAAGTCTTCGCTCGGATAGCGCGGATGGAGTCGTGCGTGTGTTGCTTGCACTAGCGGCTCATGAGCCTTTGGAAGTCCATCATATGGACATCAAAAGCGCTTTCCTCAACGGAGAACTCAAGGAGGAGGTGTACGTGTCCTAGCCACCAGGTTTCGTCGTCAACAACAGCGAGCACAAGGTCCTACGGCTTCATAAGGCGTTGTATGGTCTACGACAGGCACCGAGGGCCTAGAATGCCAAGCTTGACGCCTCCATGGTGTCACTCGGTTTCGGAGGGATGCTCTAAGCATGGCGTGTACACGCGGAGCAAAGGAGCATTGCGATTGGTTGTCGGCGTCTATGTTGACGACCTCGTCATCTTCGGCACTAACAGCGCTGAGATTGTGGAGTTCAAGTCCGAGATGAAGAAAGACTTCTTGATGAGCGACCTCGGGCTGCTGTCATACTACCTCGGGATTAATGTGAACCAAGGGTCGGGTGGCATCACGCTCGCCTTGTCTGCCTATGCGAGGCAAGTGCTAGAGCGGGCGGCATGAGCTCCTACAACCCAGTAGGCCGATGGAGCCGAGGCTCAAGTTGAGCAAGGAGAGTCCAGCGCCAGCGGTGAGCGCCGCCAGTGCAGTGCGACATCGGTGGTGCGCTACTTAGTCCACACCGGCAGTCTCACCAGCTCGGTGGGGTACTTGGCGGTTCATGGAGAAGCCACAAGAAGACCACACGGCTGCGGTGGCGTGTCTGCATCGTTCTTTGGGACACGCGGCTCACGGTGTTCACTCGCCAGGAGGAAGGAGACCAAGGCGTCCGGGTATAGTGGCGCGAGACATGGCGGGTGACATTGACACCCAAAGAGCACCGGCGGCGTCATCTTCTTCCTCGACGGCAATCCCATCACCTGGCAATCGTCGAAGCAGAAGGTGGTGGCTCTGTCCTCGTGTGAGGCGAGTACATTGCGGCGACAACAGTGCCTATCGAGGGCATCGACTAGCTCAACTCTTGGTGATCTAATCGGTTCGAGTGCGGAAGCGGCTGGAGCTAAGTGGACAATCAGTTTGCCATCGCGTTGAGCAAGAACCCCATCTTCCACGATCGAAGCAAGCATATATATACTCGATATCATTTCATTCGAGAGTGCATCAACGGGAAGAAGATCGTCCTCAGGCACACTGCGACAAAGTAGCAACTGGCGGACATCCTAACCAAGGTGCTCGGGCGCAATCACTTCCAGGAACTGCGTACCCGGATTGGTGTCAAGGTGATCGGTGAGTGCGGCAAGGACTAGGGGGAGAAATGTTGATCTACTCCAAGCACCTCACCAGTTAATACTTGCAGTTTCTTGTTACTTGAAACTACTTGCAGTTTCTTGTTTTTATTAGTGCAGTTTCTTGTTTTTATAAGAGCAGTTTCTTATTTTTATTAGTGGCACATTATGAGCTATTAGTTGCATGTAAGTTAGAGAGTTTTTTGTTCAGTATAAAAGGTGAAGGAAAGAACCAGAATTTGGGGTAGCACCAAACACTTGTGTTCCACTGAGTTCATCGTGTTCTTGAGTGCGCATTGTGAGCTCGCTGGTGGTGAGAAATTGCTGTTGAGCTATGACACCCACCTCGGGCTCGTTGGTCTGTATTAGCATCGCATACCTCTAGTGCTGGCCATCCCACCCCCAACCCCCCCTCTATTCCCTCGATTCGCAAATGGCTCCCCCTTTGGGTTCGGTCGCTACCGGGCGAGGCAAGGATGAGTGTTGGCAGGACCTACCCCCTCTTCCCTCCATAGTCCTATCCCAGATTCAAAGATGGGGTCATCTCCGTCTTACTTGGAGGTGTTGATAGGAGGTGGACCGGCGTCGGCGATGTCATCATTAGTGTCAAGCTCCCAACTTGGAGACCGCGGCCAAGGTAGCTCCTCCCCACCAACTTCCCTGCTTGGAGCTCCCCATCTCGCCTACAAGGCGGACTCCAGCGCCGGTCGGGAGGTTGGCGCATGGTGACCAACGAGCACCGTTGGAGGTGTGTCAACCAACGCCCAGCCTTTATCGATGGCGAGCGGAGGAATGAAATGCGGTGACCTTATAGGTCGTTGTTGGGCTGCGGCCCTTGATCATGTCAGGCGTGCTGGGAATCTATGAAATATCGACAATGCAAGGCTTTGGCCACCGGCTCAAAGACTACAAGCGTCCTCGGAGCCCTCCCTAGGAGGCTACCACACAGTGGGGAAGACAGATGTGCTGCCGGGAGCCTTAGGCTGAGGCTGTGTCGTCGTCAATCCAAACCCGTGCCTCTGGTGATCCAATGTCTGTTTCCCCTCATTCTAGTCCCCCTCAAGCCACAGGATGATTCTTTGGCTCGGAGAGGCTGTGCCTTCCACCTTTGGAGGTCTCTAATGAGGTCTTCATGCTCGAACTGCTTTTCTTTCTTCAGCCATCCTAGGACACCCAGACGCGCGACTGGAGCACTCCGTCTGCATCATGCTGCGCACCATGGCGCATGAGGAGTTGGAGCACCACCTCTCGCGGGCTCTTGTTGCCTATGTCAGAGGAAACAGGTCGGTAGTGTCCTAGGAAGAGGCCACCATGGCAATCGAAGAGAGACTCGGGATTCCTCACTGCAGCTTCTCTGCTCATAACTTCCGGCCAGAAAACTTTCTCATCATTTTTGAGTCACAAGATCTTGACATGGTAGCCGTCAGAGAGAACTAATTGAGTATTCCACTTCTCCTATACCTCAAACCTTGGATGAGGATGGCGCGAGTGACGGTGAGACACTGCTCTTCAAGGTGGCGTTGGACATCGAGGACTATCGGTGCACACTTGGGACTAGCACACAACTTCCACCTTGCTCTCTTCATCCTCTTGGATCGGCGCTTGCATTCGGACAATGAGTCATCGGATCGGCCAACCGGGTCAACGCTTGGGCGGTCGATCAAACTCAATACCCAAGCGACAATATTGTTGATTGCGAGGCGGTGAAGAGAACCGGACCCATCCAATCCGGTGTTCGGGCACCTATTGTTGCTTCTTCATGAGAAAAAACGTTGTCCTACAAAATTCTCATTCACATTACCAAAGTTGAAGATTACCGTCCCATTCTTCCTCCTAAGAGTATTCCTGCCCCTCCAGTGACGGTGACAGTGACCATGGAGGCAGGCCGAAGATGGGACCATATGGCTCTTTGGGGTTCGGCCCACGACACCAATTATTTACCTTCGCCTATGGCCATCCAGATGGAGCATCCGGACGAGCGGCGTTGAGAGGGGGTGGTAACGGTGGTCTATGCCACCAGTGCACCCCTCGTTGCGCTCCTTCTTCGTGGGGGCTCCCAGCGTTGCTTCTTTGCCTCCAGCGGGAGGGGCAATCCCGTGGCCGAAGGTGCCCATGGACAAAGGTGCTCTTGCCGCTACTTGGATAGAGGGGGAACGGCCAGAAGAAGTGCGGCGCATGGCCCTCGCCAATCCAGGCACTTCCTTCCAGGCGGTGGAGCCCACTTCGCCGGTTGACAGCGCCGCATGGCCACTGAAGTGCTTGAAGATGTCGCACCTCCTACCTCCCAATGTGTCGCTCCTTGCAGCGGAGCCTCCTTCGCTGGCCGAGAGTAGCCCGGAGTTGTGCCCCCACCAGGCGAGGACAGTCGGCGGTTGCTAAAGCCCTAGAGTCGGGTCGCCTTTCGTTCGTCGCAATGGAGGGGGAAGGGAACTAGGTCTGAGTGGTTCCCACCACTCCTCAAAAGCAAAAGGGAAAGCAAAAGGGGCTTTATGATGTTGAGAAGACAAGCACTGATAGTCCACAACCATTCCCCCTTGTTGTGCCTTTTGTCGTGTGACACGTTGGTCTTCCGCCCTTCCCGTTGTCATTGTAGGCCAGCCAGGACCCTGTGTTCAAACACTCGCTAGGTACAACGCACAAGGAGGTGCGCGTTACCTACGCGCGTCGCTCCAAGCGTAGCTCCACAACGCCTTCCTCCTCACGGTCGACCGCCTTCGGAGACAATAGCACCACTGGCTTTGACATCCGTGTTCAAAATGCGGTTCATGGGCGCCAACTCTACTTTCTAACAATGGGCCTCCAACTCTAGTTGGGCCTGATCATTCCTACTCCCTAACTGTTCTCAGCCAATCAACTGCGTCTCCTTCCTGAGTTGTGCACGTTGCCCATGAAGGGGCTCGCACTCCTGACCCCCTGCGAGAGCAATTGCCCACATTCAACCCCTCTGCTCCCAACTCACCGGGTTGCGACCTTCAAAGGCGTGGAGCCTGTTAGGGTGCCACGGCGAAACAAGCGTCTCACCACCAATCGTCCTTAGAGGTTTGGATTCGGTGAAGAGGGCGCGAGGCGTCTCATGGTCAAACTCGGCATGTCCAATTCGAAAGAACATATTGATGAAGTGGTTGTCAATTTGTATGCAACCTTGTTTGATCATCCGCTCTCCTCCGATCACATTGAAGTCCTTGTAGCTCTTTTCAACCTACCCCACGATTCCTATGGAATCCTCTAAACAACATCTTATTGTCGACATTGCTTGCGCTAACCTTGGCGTATGTCGAATTGTAAAATTCTAGTGCGGAATGTATGTGGCCTAAACTAGCTTTGTTGGAATGTTCTTAGGGACATGGTCAGTGATTGCGATCTTGACATAGTTTGTATCTAGGAAACGAAATTGGATGTCATCCGGCATCTCTCGTAATGCAGTTTTTAGTTTTTGACTATTCTTTTGTGTTCTTGCCCTCTGTTGGAACACTGGGAGGGATCCTCATAGGTTGAAAAAACTCCTCCATCCTGGTTTGCAATCCTTTGTTGCGTGCCTCCTTTGTCACAGTGCAGGTGACGCCGTGGGCAATGGACACCACTTGGTGGTTAACGTCAGTTTATGGTCCCTCTAGAGACCCCGATAAACCATCTTTTCTTCATGAGCTGCGGAAGGTCCGATCGCAGTGTGATGGGTTGTGGCTTCTGTTGGGGGGATTTTAACATGATTCTTTTGGCAAATGACAAAAACAACTCCAACCTATGCAGAAGAATCATGGGGATGTTCCAACGGTGCATTGACAATCTAGAACTCAAGGAGCTTCATTTGCATGGCCGACGTTTTACTTGGAGTAATGAATGCGTCAACCCAACCCTTAATAGGCTTGATAGGGCTTTCGTCTCGTTGGACTGGGAGGACTTGTACCCTGATGTGTTTATGCAGGCTCAATCATCCTCCATGTTAGATCATTGCCCCCTCCTCTGTTTCACTCAGGCCATGCTATCCACCAAGCGGCGTTTTCATTTTGAATCTTTTTGGGTCAAGCAGGAGGGATATTTGGAAGCGGTGAAGGTGGCTTGGACTTACGCTCCAGACATCTATGACCCATTAAAGCATTTGAACACGTTGTTCAGAAATGCCGCAAAAAGCATTCAGAGTTGGGGTAAAAAATGATTTGGAGACATTAAAATACAACTACTTATGGCCAAGGAAATCATTTTCCAACTTGACTGTGCCCAAGATAAACGTGCACTCTCCTTCCAAGAGAATTGGCTCCGCAAAAAATCTCAAACTTAGATGCCTAGGCTTAGCATCATAGGAAAGAACTATGGTTAGACAACGTTCTCACATTAACTGGCTTAAAGAGAGGGACGCGAATTCTTTTATCTTCATGCTTTGTATCACCGGCAAAAAACTTTCATTGGCCCTCTTCATGTTAATGGCCAAACCATCAACACGGATGAGGAAAGCGAGCATTTTATGAGTTCTTTCAAAATATCATTGGTACCTCTACTACTAGGAATTTACACTTGACCTAAGCTTTCTTGAGTTGCCTTTAGCCAACTTATCCCCTTAGACCAGCAATTTTAGAGGAGGAAATTTTTTTGGGGGTCATCAAAGAGCTCCTCGGCAAAATCTCCAGCCACAGCAGTTTCACGGAGCCTTTTACAAAGCGGCATGGTCGGTGATTAAGCAAAGCATAATGGATTCATTCCATGCCCTCTAACTTCTCAAAGGGCATTGCCTTCAATGGTTGAATAATGCTTTGATTGTTCGGTTGCCAAAGTCAAGCAAAGCTTTTGGAGTTCAAGACTATCGTCCTATCAGCTTGCTCCATAGTTTTCTAAACTATTCTCCAAGGTGTTGGCTAATAGATTGAAAAAGGACTGCTTAGGTTAGTGAGACCCAACCAAGCGCCTTTGTCTAAAGCGAGATCAATTCATAACTTCGCTATGTTCAACTAGGCGCTAAGACCCTCAAGGCAAGGAAGAAAGCCACATAGCTACTGAAATTAGACATCTCCAAAGCTTTCAATTCGGTCTCTGGCCATTCCTAATTCAAATCCCTAACCATATGGGCTTGGTCCACGTTGGGGCGAGTGGATTTCCATCTTTGCTTGCAACTTCTTTCTCAAAATTCTAATCAATGAGTGCGCTGAAAATGCGATTCCGCTGCCTGAGAGGACTAAGGTAGGAGACCCTTTTATCTCCAATGCTTTTCTTATTGGTCATGGAGGTGTTGAATGCCTACTTCCATAAAGCCATCTCCTTGCAGCCCTTACACCTCTAGGAGTGCATGGGTTAGAGGATTGTGTTTCCTTATACACGATGGCGTAATTTATTTTGTCACGCCAAGATAACGTGACCTACAGGTGGTCAAGGAGATCCTTACCAACTTTGCCAAAGCCGGGCTTTGTGCCAACATCAAAAGTTCGGTTGCCCCCATCTGTTACCTTCAAGATGGCATCAATCGGCCTTGAAGAGCTTCCACTGTAAGACAACACCCTTCCCAATCAAATATCTGGGCCTACCTCGATGTTGTCAAAATTTACCAACTCATAGCTGCAACTTCTAGTGAAACATTTGTCAACAAGCTCATGGCTTGGAAAGGCAGCCTATTGTCATCCAGTGACCGTGTCATTGTTGTCAAGCACACACTTTCCATGACGTACTTGTACCACCTATTTTCCCTTGACCTACCAACCTAGGCCATCAGAGCGATTGACAAACGTCACCGCGCTTTCCTTTGGAAGGGCTCAGAGGCCATGCACGAGGGCCAGTGCTTGGTGGCGTGGAATTCGGTCTATATATCGTTTGCTCTTGGTGGCCTCGGTATCTTGGACCTGAGGTTGATGGGCTATGCACCGAGGTTGAGATGGTTGTGGTGGGAAAAGACAGACCCTACATGTATGTGGGCAAAATCGCAATCAGCTCACGAACCGACAGTTTCAAGCAATGTTCAATGTGGCAAAGGTCAAACTTGGCGATGGCACCCAAACATCATACGGACGAGATAATTGGATTGTGGACGATGCACACTGACCTAGCACCATCTCTATGCAAACTTGTCTCGCAGAAGGCCAGGAGAGCAACCACGGTGGCTTAGGGCTTAGTGGCAAATACATGGGTCCGTGATATTTAAGGAGCACTCTCAGTTCAGGCAATCTCCGAATACTTATTGCTTTGGAGGAAAATCCAATTCGTTCAGTTGCATGCTAGAATGACAAACCGAATGATACGTAAATTAAACTCTTAGAGTCTACTCCACCAAGTCGGCTGTAATGCTTTCTTCTGGCGGAACCCAATTTGCTGCCCACAAGTTAATTTGGAAATGCAAGGCTCGTTAAAATGCAAATTCTTTGTGCGGCTCATTGTTCATGATCGTTCTTTGGATAGGTGAGCGTTTGGCGTGTCATGGTGTGTCGCACACTTGCTATGCCTCCGTTGTGATCGCACTATAGAAACTATTGATCACATCTTGGTACTTTGCATTTGGGTGAAGTAGGCTTGGTCTCAGTTCATGTGCTTATTCGGCAAGCATCGTGCGCTGCTAACCATGCATGGCCACATTGTCGATTGGTGGTCGACCTTAAGGAAGCGAGTGGACAAGACTTGAAGAAAAGGATTTGACACCCTAGTGATCCTTTTCTTCTGGAGCATATGGCATGAGCGTAATGCGCGCGTCTTCGAAAACTCCAAACTCGATGCGATGCTTTCGTGGACAAGCTCTTGTAGGAATTGTCATCCTGGTGCCAGGTGGGCGTTGAGTCGTTGCCGCTTCCTCTAAGACATACCTCTTAGTTCCTACTCAGTGCTGTGGTTGCGTGTAGGCGGAGTTCCTCCTCTTCTTACCCTTGTTCGCGTGTTTTTCTTCCAGCTTATTTCAGTTTTCCAATTTTCAGTGTAATAACTGTTCACTAGTCTGGCTAGTGCTCCATCATTGTCTTTCTTCTTAACGCAAAGGCGTGCAATTCTTATGCACGTTCGCTAAAAAAGATACAATGGCTAAATATTTTCTGATCTACCACCCTTTTCTCCAAAGCAGTATTTGCTTAATTAATCCGCCCTTTTAATTCAGCACATATGTACACAATTTCTTGCATGATCCATAAGCATTGGTAGGAAAAAAGATGTTTTTTACATGGAACGCATGCATTGTTAGTCTAAATTCTAAACAGCTTCAGAGGATCAATTATAGCTACTTGGACCAAGAACAGAAACCGCATCACCAATTTAATTATATTTTCTATAACCAAATAATAGTGCAAAAAATTGTGTAAAAAAATCAGCAATAGTACAAAATGGATGCAAAAGCCACTACATAAATCCGTGATTGTTTTTGCAGGTGCCAGCTCACCTGCCTGAACCAAACAAATTGAATTCCACTCAAATATACCAACCTGCAGCCCGCGTCGGTACGACAGCACAAACTGAAGGAAGCAGAAAGCGAAGGATTGTTCCTCACATATACTTTTCTGATGGCAATTGGGTTTGGCAATCGATCAGTCATCGACCGCCTTCACACAAGTCTTAAAGCTCGTGTTGCAGTGATAATGAAGATAAGGATGACGACAACGACAAAACGTACTGGAGGGGGAATCAAATGGACTAGACTGGTGCACCAATTCCAGCACTGTAATGTGGCCAAGAAATTCGCATCATGTATTCCAAATCTCAATCTTAGCCAATGACAGTCATAATGGCTGTCGATTTTTCACTGTGTGATTGGAATAAACTTTGACAGTACCTCAAGATTCCAAGTAGGAAGGTATTGGCAATTGGATTCTTACAAGGACAGTATTGACACCACCATACTTGGGCGGCTGGTATCTTCCACTCTTTTCATTGTGCTATGGCTTTATGCACTAAAAGCTCACTGTGCCGGCGTCACTTGCCAGTCAGATTCAGATAATTTATGCTGATTTGCTTGTAAGAAGGGTTCACCAATCCATCAGCTGACCAGTCACCACTTGTATGCTAGTAAGAGGAAGTTTATTAAAAAAAATCATGACATGGTGAAATTCGCTTTGAAATGGGTCCTTTATTACTTGTATGCCACGTCATGGACGAAGGAAAAAAAATCCCAAAACATCAGGCTTTGTACTTTCAAGTTCAGTTCTCAAATTGTGTGGCAGAATTGGGAAAAGCAACTCCACATATATATGGATGTCCATACCCTAACTATTCAAAGTGCTCCCGAGATTTGAGCAAAAATATTACAATGGTTGGAAGATGAGATAGTGGTTTGAATTTTACAAGTTTGCATCAATCTCAAGGCACATTTGATGGTTAGGATAGTGTACGGACGTCCATATGCTTGTTTTATCTAAAGAACACTTCAAAATCAGCACAAATTAGCCCCAACGAAGCGTAAATCAGTTCAACTATACGGGATTTCTAATATAATTAGGCAAAATTCATACCTCACCAGGGAAATCCGGGAATCAGCAGCTATCAATTGGCTGCTAGCAGTTCTCTCTTCCCCAGTTGGTCCCTGATGAGTAGTAGCACTGTTGCTAGGTGACTCCAAAATTTTCCCTCCAGCATGGCCTACAAAATGAAAAAGGATGGTCCACATTCTCTGGATATTGGCTGAAGGGTTGACGTTGTTTCTCCTGTTGCCATCCCCTTGGGGGAAGATTCTCCCCTGTGAGGTGCCTTTTTAAAAGGCTGTTTGCCTGATGAAAGCCACGATAGCTTACAGTGATGGCATGGCCCCCGGCCCTGTTCTTTTCCAACCCAAGAGGATTGTGCTTGTACTATGTATACATGCTGTACCCTTGTATGAATGCGTGTCTTTGGACTTCGGTCTATATGGCTTTTCCTAGAGGAGGTTTATATGGTTATCATGGTGCCTGTTTTCTTTTCAGCTATTCCATCTAAGTTAAAAACTTTGGTTCGATTTGGCGGCATATTGACATTTTCAGCTTTCATGTTTGACGAAAAGATGAAAACTCTTTTTTTAAAAAACTATACATCGGCATCGGTGCAATCCAATGCATAATAAATCTACCATGAGATTATTTATGCTATAAATCCTCTCTGATTGATGAGTTTACATGACGGCAATGTCTCACCACCTTCAAAAACCTCGAAGTAAGGTTAATTTGACATAAACATATGAACTATGTCCGTTTGAGGCTAACTCCAAGTGTCTACTCATCAAGAGAAGACGAGAAAAATGTATGACAAAGCTAGCATAGAGAGAAAAAGATCTTGAGAGGTGCTTCAATGCTTTCCTTAAGAATGATTTGCACAATTTTTAAAGTATGATAAATATTGAATAGATGTTACTTACCTCTTCATTTGCTTTAATATTAGTGTTACTTTTGTTAGAAAGAAAAGTATAGAAGCACTGCTCAAAGATCTTTCGGAACATGCTTTAGCCTTCTTCCCCTTTTCAAATGTAATTATCAACTCCAGAGACCTCATAAGGCACCAATGAATGAAACAAATGGGAGAATAATTTACCTATTCACATTGTAATTTTACTCTGATTTAATTCTATAACAAATTGCATCTTGCATGCACCAAATAGCTCCTTGATCAACAATAAATTAGGAATAGTTAGTGGAAAGCATGACTGAAGATATTTTGTAGGTTGGCAGGCTCTATCAAGAACATCAATATTCTTGGACACCCACCAAAGGTGGAAGCGTACCCCAGATGAACGGTTTTCCCATTGGAAAATGTGAGTGATACACGAACCACCAAAGGTGACAGAAAAACCTTTCACTTTTTGACCAACATGCAAACGCACCAAACTGAAAAGACCATAGTTAGATCATAAATCCAACTTATAGCGTCTCCTGAACATCCTCTTGGTTGTGTACTACTACTAGTGCGCCACATTTTGTTGGTTGTCGTGATGCAAAACCAGGTTGCAAAACTGAGCGGATTGGTGTTATGGTTGAGTAACACTACACACGGTGACGCAAGCGGGCGGGCGCGACAGAGGAGTCTAGGCCAGGCTCTACACAGGCGGAAGCAGTTGCGGTAGAGGAGCAGTCCATGCCAGACACGCTATAGGCTCCGAACGGAAAGACTAGACTCCAACCAGTTTGAGTTGGGCTTTTCCTTTTTGTAGTGTTTGCTTTCCAATTCAATTAGTAATAGATATGGTATTAGAAATTGCTTGCCTTTTGAATTAGAAGAGGATTGTTAGGATCTACCCATTTATGGGTTATCAGATTGATATGGAAAATAAGAAAGGTTTACCTTCTCTCTTCTCCCTTGCGGCTGGTGTGCCTTCGGTGCACTACCCTTCTGTAGCCGACACGGCGCCCCGCCGTCGGCTGTTCCACCCTCGTCCTCCCATCACACTCCTACAATATCCAGCTTGAGTTCGGGTCATAACAATTTGGTATCAGAGCTATCCACTGCCCTTGACTTCATGACCGGTAGCGATAACAAGGTCAATTTGAGTGACAAGAAACTCGACCAAATCATCGCTCAATTGGCGACCTTGATAAATCGGCTTGATCACCATGACGAGCGACTGGCATCCCTGGAAGGAGCTGGCAGCAGCAGCAAGGAGGTGGCTACACAATAGCAGACGCCTCCTCTGCCCGTGCGTCTAGGCCTGATGCCTGATGTCAAGCCCCTGTGTTTCCACCGACTGGAGTTCCCAGTGTTCAACGGGGATAAATACCCAGTGCAGCTGGACATCATGGTCGGCAACCAACACCTTGTCGCCCTGGTGGATTCAGGGTCGACCCACAACTTCATCAATGAAGCCATTCGCGTCCGCTTGGGATTGCCTCTGCAGTTGGCGCAGCAGGGCTTGCGGTCGCGATGAGTCAATGGAGATCATCTATCCGGCCACGAGTCTGCCGCGGCTGCCAGTCGATTAGGCGAAGCATTCACCCTTGATTTCTGCTCTCTACCATTAGCAGGCTTTGACGTCGTATTGGGCATTCAATGGCTCGCTACCCTAGGGTCGATCACATAGGATTTTGCCAGCTTGTCCATGTCCTTCTAGCGCCAGTCTCGCCGAGTGACCCTCCACGGCTACGCTGCCGAAGGGGCGGCTAACCACAGCATGCTAGACAGCAATGGAGAGGTGCTTGAGACGCTCCTAGTAGAGTTCGCCGACTTATTCGCACTACCTAGCGGATTACCACCAACGCGACCCTACGACCACCGTATTCACCTGGTTCAGGGGACAGACTCGGTGGTAGTTAGGGCGTATCGCTATCCTCAGCTTCAAAAAAACGAGCTCGAACACCAATGTTAGGAAATGCTCCAACAAGGCATTATATGCATCAACACGTCAGCTTTCTCGTCACCTGTCCTTTTGGTGAGCAAAAAGGACGACTATCGTGCCCTCAATGACAAGACTATCAAAGATAAGTTTCCCATTTTGTGGTGGAGGAACTATTGGATGAACTACGCGGCGCCAGATTCTTCACCAAGCTGGATCTTAGCTCCTGCTACCATCAAGTCTGTATGCACCCTGACAACATCAAGAAGACAGCTTTTCGCACACATCAAGGACACTATTGAGTTCTTGGTCATGCTGTTTGGTCTGAGCAATGCACCGGCCACATTTCAAGCACTCACAAATGACATCCTCGACTTTTTTCTTCATCATTTCATCATTGTCTTTTTTATGACATTTTGATTTACAATTCCTCCTGTGTAAGTTCAAACTCCATTAAGTTATTTTAGTGATAATGACAAATGCAATTGTGAGACTAACTTGCTTATTAGCCATGATATTGCCTAGTTTCATTTAGATGTGATCAATGACAAATGCTATTGTGAGACTAATGTGTTTGATTGATTATTATGTTGTTTGAAGTCTCATTTGGATGAAAGATGAAAATCATGGAGGTATGCATTCGACACTCAATACTCTTCTCTTATTACATTCCTCAGATCCAAAATATAGATTGAACTTTATAAATGTCAAACTTGAATATGTGCACGTCTTTAATATACATTCTTATATGCACACATTTAGGGAGAGTTCACTCTATGTTTTGAGGTTTCATTAGCATTGATCCATGTTCCTCTTTTCATAAATTAAGAATCATTACCTTGAAACATATCCGTAGAGTATATATAGCTTGTATAGTTCATATATACTCATAATTGAGTTGTCATCTAGTTCTTCTATTATGTGTTAATGGTTGGATGATCAATGACAACTGGATGTATAAGCTTTCTAAGCAATTAATCTCAAAGAAAAGCACTTCTATTCAAATGAGTTAATTGCTTAGAAAATTTATTCTAGAGTATACAATTATTGTGTACATGTTGTATACTCGCAAATGCTTTATCTATCTTATTATTTGTTGAGATTGTCATGAATTACTAAAAAGAGAAGATTGTAGACTCTAGTCCCTCCATTATGAAGTTTTAATAATTGAATTCAATTAATTTGTGGATTAACATTTTTCATGAGTTTGATGAATAGGTCAAGTTCCACAAATAAGGATGACTTCGTGTGTTGAAGATCATCAAGTTAAGATGTAGAATGGAAGATGGCTTTATCAGTTGAAGGTTATCAAGAAGAGGATGCATTATGAGTTGATCATCAAGTCAAACGAAGATCTATCATGTGTTGATGGAGTTCAAGTAAAGAATGTATTATGGGTTGATGCGAGATCAAGACAATGACCCGGACTTGAAGTGAAGATGTGCGTCATCAAACTTCAAGAGGATGCTCAAGGCAAAGGTGTGACTAGTTAGGACTAAGAATGTGTTTCTAGTATTTTCTTGGTCTTGGTGCTTAGTTGGAAGTTCGAATTGCTAGTATAGGTTGTCGTACTATCAAGAGGATCTTGTCTAGTAACTTAAGTCTCATCATGTGTTAATAGCTCCACCTCAATTGCTCTAACTCTTTGCAATATAATGCTTACATTTGCGAATGTGTTTTGCAAATAGTTGGAACTCATGTATTGAATCTCATGTGTTGAGTTCTTATAACATGGGACTATACATTGCGAATGTGTTTTGCAAGTGTTTGAGGTCTATGTTTCCTACTTATGGTATGAGGTTATTCACAAATGTGTTTTGCAAAGGTTGAATCTCATATATAATCCTTTTAGCATGTGACTTAAGTTTGCAAATATGTTTTGCAAGCGTGAAGAGTCCATGTTCCTATACCTTGTGTCATGATTTGAAAAGTATACAAATGTGTTTTGCAACTTGTTGGGAATCATGATTGATCCTTGTGTGCACGATTCTATAACTTGCAAATATGTTTTGCTAGTTTTGTTGAAATATATGCACTTGTCGGGATAATAGAAACTATCGGCGTGTATTGCGCGGTACTATCGAAGATAAGAATGCAGGCATGTGTTGGCGATACCACGGACATGGTCGATCGGCTCTGTATGGCGATGCGATTGGCTTGCGGTACTATCGATATGTGTTGTGTGGTACTATCGAAAGTCGGTACTCACGGCTTTGTGTGGCGGTACTATCGGACTTGGAAGTTTCGGAAATCTGCGGTATGTTTTTGAGAAAGACACTGTGTTGTGGTCTTCTCCCGCGAGAGCGTAATTCAGCGTGGGTGACACGGTACTTACGATGATAGGAAATCTTGGAAAATGAACAATGGAACTTTCAAATTTGCTAAATAGCAGTTAGTTTTTGACCGTTGCAAAGGGAGTAGAAATCTAGGTGTTTTGCTGCAGTACTTCCAATAATCTGTTTTCTGTCTTCAACGAGTAGTTTTTATGATGTGAACTATATATACCGCTTGGCGGTTGGGAGATATACTCTTAGCATACTTGGACACTCTCTTGAGCTAGTATGAGGCTCTTCTCTCAATTGTGCATGTGTTGCAACTTGTGAGTAAGGAGATGTTTCTAGATCGCATGTGTTGCATCTAGAGGTGGATTAAGTATCCACTTGAGTTTATGCATTCGTTGCACGTGGTGAGATTCAAGCAAGAGACTTGACTTATTGCTTTTGGAGTTTCTTGACTCCAAGGCGGTGTTAGAGCGCCGTGCTTGTGATGATCTTTTCAAAGAAGATTGTGAGAAGACCCGACAAAGTGTGAAGGTTGGTACTCACCTACCCAGAGCATAAAAGAGTTACCACTAGTGGATTTGAGGTGGAAGGCTTAATTCGTGGAGCCGATCCAATTAGGTTGGGCTTACCTTAACGTGGACTAAGAGAGACCGACAAGTCTCCGAACACCATATTAAAAAGGAATCGTATCTATTGTGGTGTATTTTCTTATGCTTAATTTACATTCAAGTAATTTATATTTATAGAATTAAATTGATTGTTTATCATCTTAGGATTGCAAACCTTTACATAGCCTTAGGATGTTGGTGAACTTAGGTGAACATAATTGATTTAGGTTTTATTTGTGCTAAGCCAAATTAAGTTAAGTTTCCGCATTATATACTTGGTTTTAACCAAACAGAAATTGATAATAAATTGAAAGAGATCTTTTTAAGACTATCTATTCACCCCCTCTAGTCGGCATTCTCGATCTTACAATTAGTATCAGAGTTTGGTCTCTCTTTTATTAGGCTTCGCCGCCTAAAGAGTTTATTGGATGGCGACTAGTAATATAATGCACCTAGATGAAGCACCTCTATTTGATGGCACAAATTATGATAATTGAAAAATCCGTATGATATGCTATTTTAAGGTCATGAGCCCGAAAATATGGCAGATTGTAGATGTGGGCTTTTTTCCTCCATTGAATCCTCTTGCTGCAACAATTGAGGAAGAGAAATGCTCACATCTCAACATTCAAGCTACTAACGTCTTATTTAGTGCTTTGAGTGTAGAGGTGTTCAATACCATATAAAATCTTGAGAGTGCTCATGAGATGTGGACCAAAATTCAAGACAAATATGAGATGTCCAACTCAACCGATGAGGATTGCATACAAGAGTGGATGTCAGGAGAAGAATGCTCAACCTTTAGCTTCGACGATGAAGAATCCACAAGTCCCTCCACATCAACTCATTGCTTCATGCGAAAGGTAACAAAAAGGTAAATAATGATAATGACAATGATGTACCTTTTTATGATGAGTTGATGGATATATTAGAATAACTTAACGAATTCATTGGAAAATAAAAGGCTAAATTTAAGATTTTGAAGAAAGAATATATCACTCTTCAAAACAATTATAATGTGCTAAAAGAACATGAGTCTCCACTCTTCAAAACAATTATGATGTGCTAAAAGAACATGAGTCTCTTCTTTTCAAAGAATATTTTAAGCCTAATGTGGATATAGGCATTGCTTGCAATTTATTAGATGATATGTCATGTACAGCTCCTAATCCTTGCATTTCATCCAAGGTTAGCATATCCACTTCTTGTGATGATTTAATCGATATACCTTGTTGCTCAAAAGTAGATGGTTCCACTTCTTCTATGCTTGTTGAGACTAACTTTGTAGAGAAAAATAAAGAGCTCAAGGTCCAAATCACAAGATTAAAAAATGATTTGGAAAAGAGCTACAAAGGGAAGGCCTCTCTTGACAAGATATTGAAAAATCAAAGAAAGTCAAGTGACAAGAGAGGTATCGGTTTCACCTCTAAGGAAAAGGTGAAGAGCATCCCAAAGCAATTTGGAAAACAATTCAATAAAGTTAAATACTTTAGATGCAACAAGAATGGTCATTTTGCCTCTAAGTGCCCTAACAAGGTTGATGACAAGACAAAGTCATCAAGGAAGAGGCAAACCGGCAATGAGCAAGACAAGAAGATAAGAAAGGGTAGCAATGGCCAAACTTGCTACAATTGCCAGGGAAAGAGACATTTTAGTAAGGATTGTCCCAAAGTTATCATTCCTAAGCCATCTCTTTACAATGAATAATATTTGCTTAGGAAAGAAAAATGGCAATGTGTTTGCTAGGAATGTTAGTTCACAAAATTTTATTGTTAAGGCCATTTGGGTGCCCAAATCTATTATGACTAACCTTCATGGACCCAACCAAGTTTTAGGTACTAAAATGCACAAAAATGATTAATAGGTATTTGGAGAGGCATAGGAGGTTTGACTCTTTCATGAAGAGGTGAACTATACTATGTGCAAAATGGACTCAAGTTTAAGGATGATCATTC
This sequence comes from Melocanna baccifera, assembly GCA_036346265.1. Lineage (NCBI taxonomy): Eukaryota > Viridiplantae > Streptophyta > Magnoliopsida > Poales > Poaceae > Melocanna > Melocanna baccifera. Next base: position 5,769,566 of record CM070680.1, read on the forward strand.
CATATCAAGAACTAATGTCATCTCGGTAATAAGTATTTATATTTGATATAGTTAGCCCTACCCTTGTATAGGTTGTATTACATGAAAATCATTTAAAAGGGGGCGCTCTTGCTCTTGTTCTAAAAGTTCATTATTGTAATCATAAGCAAGATGTAAGTGGCAAATTAAGGGGAAGTGTTAAATCATAACCATATACATCACATCTTTAAATGTGCCCAAATTAATTAAGTGCTGGTATTATTTTTCAAAATTGAGCCATTTAGCTAAAAGTCAACTTTTAAAATTATTAGTATATCTCTGAAAAACTAGTTGAAAAATATATACAAATGCATTTCAATTGTTTTCCAAAGGTTTTGAGTTTAGAAAACCTTATTTCAAGTAAAATTGAGTATCTAACCCAAAACTAGCTATCTAATATCTCGTTTTGACTTTAAACTCAAAAATTAGCCAAACTCACTTCTAAAAGGAATTTGAAAAAAGTTTTCAATACCAAAGTCCTAGAGTTGGCTATTTCAAACATTATTGGTATTCAAAAGTTTCCTAAAAGGCCAACCAATTAAAAGTTATTTGATTTTGAAACTCGTCCAAAATCTTTAGATGACCTATGTGGTCATAATCTAACACTTAAGTGAGTTTTGTCATTTGAGCTAAAATAATTGACATATATTGGCTCACAAAGGTATTTACAACTCATACATGAAATTGAATGCTAAAAATTACCCTATAATGCTCATTCTTGCAATCTTGAAGTTTCTTTTGAAAATGAGCTTATTTTTGAAAAATGAAAGCTTAATTTGATAAAAGCTATATTGAAAAGGACTTTTAATCTTGGCATATAGTTGAAAATGCTACACAAGTGGTTTATTTTTCTTTGTGAAAAACTTTGGAGTAAGGTACAACATTATAACCTTTATTGAGTTTCATTCTTATGTTGTCAAGTGATATCATATTTTCTCCTTCAAAGTGGTATTTAATCCTTCCTTTGCCGAGCAATATCTTTTCTTAATCAAGCTATTTTATATAATATCTTTCAATTGGTATCTTCTCATAAGTGGTATCCCCTTCAACAACATCAAGTGGAAATTACTGAAGCTCTCAAGATTATTTCAAGTGAAATACAAAGTGATCATACAAGTGTCATCAAGTATTTACTAATGGAATCAATCACACTTGGCGTCATGTATACTCACAAGCAGTATCAAGTCTTTACAAAAGAATTTAATCATACTTGATATCGTTCAAGCTCACAAGTGGAAGATTTATAACTAGTTGGGACTAAGGATGAATTCCTTGTCTTTTACCGGTCTTGGGGCTTAGTTGGAAGACTGAATTGCTAGTACAGATTGCCGTACTACTAAGAGGGGTCTTATCTAATAGCTTGAGTCTCATCATGTGTTAATAGCTCAACCTTAGTTGCTCTAGCTCTCCGTAACATGATCCTTATATTTGCAAATGTGTTTTACAAATAGTTGAATCTCATGTGTTGAATCCTTATAATATGGGACTATACATTGCGAATGTATTTTACAAGTGTTTGAGGTCCATATTTTTCTACTTCTTATGGTATGAGGCTTATATTTGCAAATGTACTTTGCAAATGGTTGAACCTCGTACATAATCCTTGTAGCATGTGACTTGGATTTGCAAATGTGTCTAGCAAACGTGAAGAGTCAATGTTCCTATACCTTGTGCTATGATTTCAAAAATATACAAATGTGTTTTGCAACTTATTAAAAATCATGATTGATCTTTGTGTGCATGATTCTATAACTTGCAAATACGTTTTGCTAGATTTGTCTATGTATATGCACTTGTCAGGATAATCGAACTACCGGCGTGTATTTCACGGTACTACTAAAGATAGGAAGTACTGGCATGTGTTGCGCGGTACTACCGGATGTGGTCCGATCATCTCTTTTTGAACGGTTTGATCGGCTTGCGGTACTACCAGCATGTATTGCGCGATGACGGTAAGTCGATACTACGGATCGTGTGAGCGGTATTACCAGACTTTAAAAGTTATGGGAAATCCTATGGCGTTTTTTCCAGAGAGACACCTGCACGGTAGTCTTCTCCTCCCTGCGAGAGCGGTAGTTCCGCATGTGGCATGGTACTTCCGATGAAAATGAATGGTGGAACTTCCGATTTTGCTGAGTAACGGTTTGTTTTTTGACTGATGCGAAGGGGAGCGAAAGTACCGGTGTTTTGCTTGTGGTACTTCCGATAATCCTATTTTTTGTCTCTAACAGCTAATTTTGCGGTGTGGTCTATATATACCCCCTTGGTTGGTTGGGAGATATACTCTTAACTTCTTTGGACACTCTCTTGAGCTAGTGTGAGGCTCTCCTCTCAATTATGCATGTGTTGCACCTTGTGAGCAAGAAGAAGGTTCTAGATTGCATGTGTTGCATCTAGAGGTTGATTGAGTATCCATTTGACCTTATGCATTCGTTGCACGTGGTGAGTCAAGCAAGTTGCCAACTCCTAGACGGTGTTAGAGGCGTCGTGCACGGTGATCTTCTCAAAGAAGTTTGTGAGAAGACCCAACAAAGTGTTAAGGTTGGAGCTCACCTACTTGGAGCGGAAAAGAGCTGCCACTAGTGGATTTAAGGTGGAAGACTTACTTCGTGGAGCCGGTCCAATTAGTTTGGGCTTACCCTAACATGGCCTAGGGGAGACCGGCAAGTATCTGAACACTACGGTAAAATGGAACCATGTCTATTGTGGTGTGTCTTCTTATGCTTAATTTACATTCAAGCAATTTATATTCATAGAATTAAATTGATTATTTGTCATTCTAGGATTGCAAACCTTGACATAACCTTAGGATGTTGGTGAACTTAGGTGAACATAATTAATTTAGGCTTTATTTATGCTAAACCAAATTGAGTTAAGCTTTCATATTATATACTTGATTTTAGCTAAATAGAAATTGATAATAAATTGAAAGAGATTTTTTAAGACCGCATATTCACCCCCTCTAGTCAGCCTCATCGATCTTACATCCTGGGCCAAGCACCTCTGTCATATTCGCATGGTCTTCCAAGAACTCCGTCACCATCATCTCGCTCTTAAGTAGTCCAAGTGTTTATTCGGTACCACATCTGTCTCTTATTTAGGGCATGTTATCACAGCGACAGGGGTGGCGATGGATCAGCAAAAGGTCATGGCCATTGAGGAGTGGCCGCGACCTACTTCCGCCCATGCAGTCTGCGCCTTCTTGGGTTAGGCAGGTTATTATCGTCGCTTTATCAAGGATTAGACACCATTGCTGCGCCACTCACACGTCTTCTTCGCAAAGAGGCCTTCCGGTGGACGGAGGAGGCCATCGCCGCTTTCGTGGCATTGAAAGTCGCTGTCTTCCGCCCCAGTTCTACAATTGCCAGATTTTGGCAAGCCCTTCATCGTTGAGTGCGACGCGTCCGGCTCGGGGGTCGGGGTGGTGCTCAATCAAGGCACTGGCACAATTTCCTTCTTCAATCGTCCGATGGCGGCTCGTCATTCCAAGTTGGCGGCGTACGAGCGGGAGTTGATCGGGCTCGTCCAGGCTGTCCGTCATTGGCACCCATATCTATGGGGATGTGCCTTCCTCATTCGCACCGACCACTCTGACCTTAAGTTCCTATTGGATCGGTGTTTGTCAACTATTACGCAACATCAATGGGCTAGTAAATTGGTGGGTTGTGACTTCATGGTGCAGTACAGGCTGAGCCACCTCAACACGGTGGCGAACACACTCTCCTGGTGTGATGGCAAGCAGCATCTTACGCCCGCTTTGTCGTTGCTGCACTGGAGCAGCGCGCGGCTAGCCTTCATGCCATCTCCGTTCCATCGCTAGCCCTCTTTGATGACTACATCGGTGGCGATGTGAGACCCGATTTGGTGGCACTCGTGATGAAATCCAACAGACGGGACGATGAGCATTGGGTGGTCACAGACGGTTTGGTTCTGTTCAAAAATCGGATCTATCTTCCACTAACGTCGCCCCTCTTGCACTTGGTGCTAGCGGCAGCACACACCAGCCATGAAGGAGTTCACAAGACATTACAGTGATTCTACGGACTTGCGGCTTGTCGGACCTTCATTAAGGATTGCACGGTCTATCAACGCAACAAAACAGAGCATCTCCATCCAGCCAGCCATTGGCGGTTCCTTCTCAGGTTTGGATGGATGTGGCTATGGATTTATAGAGGGTTTGCCACGCGCTGGAGGAAAAACAGTCATTTTGACCGTCATTGATCATTTCTCCAAATTTGCACACTTTATTCCTCTGGCTCACCCATATACTGTTGCCACGGTCAGCAAGGTTTTCTTTGCAGAAATCATTTGTCTCCACGGCGTACCCAGTTCCATTGTCAGCAACCAGGATACAGTTTTTACTAGCTTATTTTGCCAGGAGCTTTTTCGCTTGGCAGATGTTAGATTGGACATGAGCTTTGCTACCATCCACAGACTGATGGTCAGTCCCGAGGTTGCCAACAAGGTGATTGCCATGTATTTACGTTGCTTTATTGGTGATTGGCCGAAACAATGGATCTGTTAGCTTCCATGGGCAGAGTATTGCTACAACACTTCATATCACTCTGCTCTTCAGACTACGCCTTTCCAAGTGGTCTATGGTCGCGACTCCCCTTGTTTGCGCCCCTATGAGAAAGGGGACTGACGCCTACCTACCATTGACAAGCCCATGGTGGGCGTGATGTTTTCTTGGCGGAGGTCCGTGAGCGTCTCTTGCAATCTCAACGGATGGCAAAGTCCCAATATGACAAGCTTCATCGTGCCATCGAGTATGCCGTGGATGGTGAGTGCAGCTATGCCTTCTTCATCGCTTAGCCACCTCCATCTCATCGATGTTGGCCGGGAAGTTAAGTCGGCGCTACTATAGTCCCTATCATATTACTCAGGGTACCAGGTATGTGGCATACCATCTTCGCTTGCCTCCAGGGACTCGCATTCATGACGTATTTCATGTGTGTGTTCTTAAGAAGTTTCATGGGGAGCCTCCACAGTCCGTTTCTCTATTGCCGCCAATGGTGCATGCGCGTGTCTTGCCTTGCCCAGCTAAAGCCATTAAGGGACACCTAGCCCGCTGAAAATGGCAAGTACTAATTGAATGGCAGGGTACTTTGCCGTTGGATGCCACCTGGGAGGATGTTCTGGAATTTCGGCAGCGTTACCCAAAGTTTCAACTCGAGGATGAGCTGTTTCCGGAGGACGGGAGAGATGTTATGGTTGGGCAACACTACACACGGCAACGCAACCAGAAGGTCGCAACAGAGGAGTCTGGGCCAGGCGCTACGCAGGCGGAAGTAGCTGTAGCAGAGGAGTAGTCCGTGCGGACACGCTATAGGCTCCGGACAGAAAGACTGGACTCAACGGTTTGAGTTGGGCTTTTCCTTTTTTTAGTGTTTGCTTTCCAATTCAATTAGTAATAGATATGGTATTAAAGATTGCTTGCCTTTTGAATTAGAAGAGGATTGTTAGGAGCTACCCATAAATGGGTTATCAGATTGATAAGGAAAATAAGAAAGAGTTTACCTTCTCTCTTCTCCCTTGCGGCTGGTGTGCCTTCCAGCGCACTGCCCTTCTGCAGCCAGCACAGCGCCTCCCTGCCGTCGGCTGTTCCACCCTCATCCTCCCGTTACACACTCCTACAATCTCTGCAGCTTGAGATCAGGCCGTAACAATTGGGCACTTTATGGTTACGGAATAAACTTCACAGTGCTACATTGCCATGTGGTACTTCCACAGTTGTTGGATTAAAAAGCAAAGTGTAATATATTCTTTATGCTACTAGTAAGCACTGCATCAAGCATTAAGCATGATACTGCAGCGATTTCAACGTATTTTTGGACTACAAGATTGGGATTGTGTCTTTAATGTGTTCATCAGTTTAGAGCCCTTCCATCCAAGATTAGGGTTGATGGACACTGTAGGAGGGCAAGTCAATAGTGGAAGACCTAGCTAGCTGGACAATTATTGTACCAGGCCACCAAGGAATCTCAAGCGCTGTTGACTTAGTATCTGCATGATTTTGAGTTGTGATCTGTGATGTGCATTTGTGCCCTGAATTTTGCGACTTCCTTTTTCTGACAATGATGTGCAGAAACCCTCATTTCTGGACGACTGGACGTGCAACCTGATGGCTCAGTGTTTGGAGATGATTGCTGGGAGGCTCGGCCTCTGTAGGCTAGTGCGGCTGTACCTCACTTGGCATGTAGCCAGGTAGCTAGGTATGTCACACTTCACGTGGATGACCAAGGATTGGGGTTGATAACGGAAAGTGAAACTTTCTCATGTGATGACACTCATCATCGGCTTCAATTGGGACATTCTTTAATCTTTGTTAACTATCAAGTATTCAAGCTTGTGGATTCGGATTTGGAAGACGAAGGCGATGCCACGGTGCCATTGATGATGTCAAATACCTTTGGGGCCCGTTTGGAATTTGGCAATAAACAGTATAATGCCTTCAAAAATCCCATACGAAACCTCCACTCCAAAAGGGGCCTTAGATTATCTGATCAGAAGTTAGGCAATTCAGATGGAGATAGGAAACTGTGGTACACAGTTACCTTTCAATAATTTGTTGTCTACCTCATCTTCACAGCTGACCTCTAATCGAAACCTAGGCCTCATGGGCGAATAGTACGGTCCATTTGGACTTAAAGTAAAGTAAGACACGAATCCAAAGTTTCCTAGTCTTCTAGATATCCAATAGGTGGCTCATAACCAATGAGGGGTCTGAAGTTTTTTTTTTCTCGAACAAGCAGGAGAACTACACATCATTATATTAAAAAGAAAAACAATAAGTCTAGACGACTCGTACAATCCCTAAAAGGGGAGGAAAAAACAACAAAAAGGCCATCAATGCCATATCCCACGGAGCCCTTTGGCTCCCGTCATACACCACAAACTGGTCTCATCTCTAACATCCCGCATGATAGCGCTAAGATTAGGTGAAGCCTCCTCAAAAACACAAATATTTCTATGCTTCCAAATCCACCATGCCACCAACACGACTAAGGAGTTGAAACCCTTGCGAATAACCTTGGGAACCACTGTAAAGCTTAGCGCCACCAATGCAGTAAAGATGCGATCATCCACACCGGAGTTAAGTCTGCGACCTAATCGGAGATAACATTGAAAACCACACACTCTTTGTAAACACACAAGTAGTGAGCAAGTGTTGCACATTTTTCTCTTTCTGATCACATAGTGGGCACCGCTCTGGGTGATCTAATCCACGACGAGCCAAGCGGTCGGCTGTCCAAAGAACGATTTAAAGAGGCCAACCAAACAAAAATTTACATCGAGGTGGAGCCAAGTTTTCCAAATTGCCTTTCACGGTTCAAACTCCACAGAACCCTCTAGAAAACAGCGGTAGACTGATTTGGTTGAGAATTCGCCAGAGGGAGAAGGTATCCATATATGTTGATCCTCTACTCCGAGAGTGAGCTCAAACCCGGTTAAGATGTCCCAAAGATGAAGGTATTCTGATAGAAACTCACTTGACCACCCGCTTCTAATGTCACGAATCCAAGTACCATCTGCCATCGCCTCCTGTACTGTCCTTCGATTAGCAATTCTTTTAGACACATGTTTACAAAGAGCAGGTGCAAGATCACATAAGGATTATCCATGCAGCCACTTGTCACTCCAAAAAAGTGTTCTGCTGCCGTCCCCCACAATAGATAAGATTGAAATAGAGAACAAAGCCAAAGAATTTGGATGCACTTGGATATCAAGGCCAGCCCAAAGCTGGTTGGGTTGAGTCTTTTTAAGTCATAGCCACCTCATTCGCAATGCCCATCCAAGTACCTCCAAATCAATAATTCCCAGGCCTCCTAGATCAATTGGCCTCTTGACCCGACCCCAGGCAACAAAACAATGACCTCCATTTATATCTTTGCGGCTTTTCCATAGGAAAGCTCTCCTTATTTTGTAAATTGCTTTAATTACCCACTTAGAAAGATCTAATGCTAGGAGCTGATAGATGGGTATAGCCGTAAGTACTGCACGAACTAGGGTGGCCCTCCCGGTAAGGGTGCATCATGGTCGCCTTCCAACCAGGCAGCTTGTCAGCAATCTTGTCAATTATTGCATAGAAATCAGTCTTGGACAGTTTTTTGATAGACAAAGGAAGCCCAAGGTACTTGCAAGGAACTCTTGCACCTTGCAAGGAAAGGAGGTTTGCACAACTGCAATATCTTGGTCCTGACATTGGATCGTGCTCACAAAACATTTAGTGATGTTAGTAACCAACCCTGATGCCTCACCAAAAACCCGAAGAATCTCCTTGATCAATGCCAAATCATCCAAGCAAGGCCTTAGGAAGAGGATTACATCGTTAGCATAAAGAGAGACTCGCTGACCCGAACCTTGCGAGAGTAGGGGCTGTAACAGGCCATTGTCACTTGCTTTATTGATCAAAGCATTAAGCATATCCATGAATATAATGAAAAGCATTGGAGATAGCGGGTCTCCTTGCCGCAGCCCCCGTTGATGTTGAATCAGATCCCCTGGCACCCCATTTACTAAAACTTGAGTTGTAGAAGATCTCAATAGCTTAGAAATTAGATTGCACCAAACTAGACCAAAACCCAAATATCTCAAAACCTGCAGCAAGAAAGCCCAAGACACCGAATCAAAAGCCTTGATATGTCCAACTTGAGTAAATTCTTGGTTCCTTTTATGCGTGCAAGCAGACTTGATTGTTTCTTTGCACCAAAAGGAAGTTGTCATGGATGCATCGTCCTTTAACAAAATCACTTTGATTGGGGACACGGCACCTTTAGCTTGAGAGCTAACTGTTGGCTAATAGTTTAGTGACAATTTTAGCAAAGCTGTGCACTAGACTGATGCGAAGTTGTCCTACCATTGCTCTGTATGAATCGACAAGAGTTCTCTTGGCCCTATTCATACTTTACATGGAACATCAGGTCTCCTATGCCATAATAAAGTTTCCTTTTGGTCTTTGAATTTTCCTTGGCCTAATTATTCCTTGCTCCTTGGGTGTGATGGGCATTAAGACAAAGGTCATTGGACTATTGCCCCATCAGTCACAATGCTAATGATCTAGTTCATCACAAAGTGATGACATTCGTATGCTAGTTTGATACACAGACTCAAATGATTGATTGAACTACGATGGTTAGTATAATTTTAGTCATCGTGGTTTATCATATATAAATTGGGATGTTACATGCAATATGTAGAATTCAAGCATCAACCCCTTTGGAAATGTAAGAATTTTAGAAAGGAAAATAAATCAACTCTCATTGAATGCTTTCTTTCCTCGAAATTCAATACACTGAAGTAGGGGTGGCGGATCGGATAGTTTCCGATGATCGGATGAATACGGATCGGATTGTGTCGGATCGGATTTTTGGATAATTCTCGGATCGGATCACGGATACGGATTTTCTTATCGGATACGGATACGAATACGGTAAGCCTAGTATCCGTCCGAATACGGATCGGATCGGATAATCGGTTAAAATGAAACCGGATATCCGGATTTTCTAGAATCTCCCTTTTTCTTATTTCCAAAATTGAATAAAATCCAAAGGCTCTAGAAAATAGCAATTAAATCCCAAAAATTCACCAAAAATACAGAAAAATCCTTGAGACCTGAGGAACACAAATAAAATATTTTTATCTCATGTTAAAGTTTAATTTAATCATATTAAATTATTTTAAATTCTAAAAATTTATTTTAAGCTTGATTTAATTCCAGAAAATTTATTTTTAAAAATAGGGCTTTATAAACTCTAGAAAATCAGGATGTTACAAACTATTTACGTATTTTCGTTAATTTTGGATGTATAGTTTAAAGGGTTTTCATGTTCCGATAAATATTCGTAACCGTATTCGTTTCGATTCGTATTCGATCCGTATCTGTATTCGATATTATTCGTATTTGTATTCGTATTCGAGTTATCCGTATTCGTATCCGTATCCGAAAAAAATATGAAAACAAATATGATAGAGACATTATCCGTCCGTATCCGATCCGTTTTCACCCCTACCTGGAAGACAAGAAGCAAGTGTATTCTTGAGCATTCTGACTCTAAAACAGTTGCAGTTCATACCAAGGAAACAAAGATAGCAGTGGTGAGTTGCTTTGAAGCACGTACCTTAATTAATTCTCTTTTTGGAGAGTAGCGAAGCTTGCCAAATCACTGCTCTCTTGATAACTCTGACGTAAAATTCTACCATCTTGTACTGATTAATGCACAACCTGCTGCCAAGTCACGCTTGCAGCTGGGTGGTGTCGCTAATAATGCTTGCCGCTGCATCTTTATAACCTGCTAAATTGCAGCAAAATCCGTCAATTGCTGCCATGAGTATTTCATAACATATGGAGCATGAAGATCAACACAGATAATTATCTTTTGCTTCCAGGGGACTCAAAATGGTGACGGTTGTGGTTACTCACCAAACAGTGGATCATAAGGCTACGGAAAGATTGCAATGGGCTACCTAGAGCCTAAAACTCGTAGTAGAGAGAAATGTAGAGAGTATGTATCGTGCTTGGTTATTACTTAGACCCTTTTTACAAAAATGCTCACCCCCTCCATGGTTCCTAGGGGCCATGTTTATAACATGGAGGAGGTTGCTTACACAATGCCCCCTTGTGGTCGAGTAATAGTGAAGGCAAACATGTTCTTTCGTTGGTATTGCCATATTGGGCTTGCCACATAATCACATACATAATGGGTCTTTAGCCTAGTGGGCCGATTGGGCCAGGTAGAGTCACTCCACTAACAATAACCTCTCATGGTTGAGGGCTTCATGACCAGATGAGCCAAAACCATATTGCTTGCTTCTTGGCCCTTTCCATCCCTTCAGCCCACCGGTTTGTTACTCCTTCCTTGTTTGTTCGGTGCTTGTGCTTGCCGTATCCGCCCTTGATCGAAGTGGTTGGGGCCATACACATGGCTACGATCCATCCGTGGGATGTGCGACATGGCGGTTGTGCGGTTATGAGGCGCACGGCCCTTGAAAAACACGTCAGTCCGGTCGAAATTAAAGCCCTGTCTAGTCGCTATTTAAGGGCTAGTGCTCGGCCTCTTGCTTGCTTGTCCCATGCGATGACTCTAGGAAGCGGGTGCGCCAAACTACGTCCAGCGGCGACATCAAATCATGGTGGTGAGGATGCTCGCTTTGAGCCCACTGGTGGTAAGTGGTGGAAAGCATCGGAGATAGTGATAGGATGCATCATCAACACACTCGGCGGTCGATAGTGACCAATGAGCTCCTTGACACGCTCATCTATGGCGGGAAGGTTTGGATCGGTAGCTTGTTCGTCGTTGGCCATCGATGAAGTGGTCCGCGACCATGGGACAACGAGACACTCGTCTTCACGACCTACGCCGATGTTGGGTTCCGCATATCCCTACCATGCGTTCGTGGATAAAGTGCTCTACGCCTACAACTTGGAGATCATGCGACTTACGGCGACGCCATTGCGGCTTGCGGTTTTCTCATGGCGGCCGGTTGGAGGTCACCATTCGATGTGCGGTCTTCGTTTCCTGCATGACACGGTTCCGGTAAGCGTGCGGGTGACGGACAATATTCAAACACGGCAAGTGTCAACTTTCATGTTTGCCGGCTATTGAAGGACTTCCCTTCCAACTCGAGCGGATGAAGTGGAGTCGAACTAGCTCGAGATGTTCTACCACATCGTCGAGCTAGGGAGCGACCTCTGTTGGATTGAGCATAGCATGGACTTTGTTCCTTCCTGCGCATGAAGTGGGTGAGACAACGAGATGTGCACGAGGATTTGTGTGCTTGCACAGCACATGAACATGTACAACCTTGCGGAGTTCTTCATGCTCTGCGTGTCCCCTCTGGCTCGTCGCTGGGAGCTAAAGACCTGGTCCACTCGGGAGGATGGGATCTGCACCCCTTGGCGCAGGTGGAGAGGCCTTCTGATTCAGGTAGGTTGTTTGGGGTTGACTTTTGTATGTTTGTTTTGTTGTTGTTGTTCATGTTGGTATTTTTTGGGAAAATGGCAAATCCCCATGTCCGTGTTGTGTCGTGTCGGACACACGTGTCTGTGCAACATAGGCTAGCACACCAGGTGAGAACCTTCGACATGGCAGATGGGGTGCTCTACAAACGGGACGTATGCGCCCTGCTCCTATGATGCCTCTCATGCCGTGAGGGCCAAGAGCTTGCATAAATTCATGGCGGCCTATGCGGCTCGCACTTAGCCCCACATGCCCTTATAGGGAAAGCCTTACGACAAGGCTTCTCTTGGTCCACTATGACCTCGAACGCATTATAATTGACTAAGCACTACCAAGGATGCCAGTGGACAAGGAGGTTCTCCCACGTGCCTCCCAACCTCCTCCAACCAATCCCAATAGTATGGCCGCTGGCACGCTGGAGGCTCGACATCATAGGCCCGCTCCCCTGCGCTCCCGGTGACCTCCAGTTCATCATCGTGGCCTATGACTACTTCTCCACTACGTCGAGGCGGTCCCCCTCGCTAGGATCACCTCTGCGGCGGCATAGAAATTCTTCTGGTAACATCATATGCCGCTTCGGAGTCCCCAGAGAGATCACGGTTGACAACGGTTTACAATTCGATACAGCGGGTTTCTAGGCTTTCTGTGAGCGCATGGGCATCAAAGTATGCTATACCTCTGTGGGCAACACACAATAAAATGGAGCAATTGAACACGCTAATGGCACCATCTCCGACGGGATAAAGCACTTAGTTGGCCTTCCCAAGGGAAGATGGCTGGAGGAGTTGTCGAAGGTACTCTGGTCCATGCACACCATGACCACACACCACACCAGCTTCACCCTGTTTAGACTACTCTTCATGGACGAAGCCATGACACTTGAAGAACTCAAAGCGAAGTCCCATCGGTAGCTGGTCCAAGTGCCACTAGAGGAGCACCGCCTATCACTCGACCTCGTCCACGAGGCTTGGGTCCAGGCAACCCACAACATCACCAAGTACCTCCACATGACAGCAGCTTCTTACAATAAGGTCAAGCCGCGACAGCTTGCTGTTGGGGACCTCATCCTCAAAAAGGCCTCGCATTCCACCACAACAGGGAAGCTAGTGTCTAAGTAGGAGGGGCCCTACTTAGTTACGGCTTCCTTCAGAGTGGGCTCGTACCACCTCTCCACACTTGATGGCACGGAGCTCAAGCATACTTAGAATAGTGACTACCTCCACCACTACTACATGTAGCCATAGGGAGGCCTACGCCGACCGTAGCATGGTGGAGCACTCCAATGAAAGGCCTATGCGCCACACCTATATGAACATCATATAATGCTTACCTGCGCAAATGGAGTCGAATAAAGCAAATTGACCCCAACAAAACAACTACGTCCACGGTCGCATGGCGTGCTCTACGGAGTCTAAAACCAACAGCAGAGGCCATCGCGGTGTACTCTACGAAGTATAAAATAAACACCGGACCAAAGTGCATCCCAGCGTACTCTACGAAGTCTAAAATAAACGCTGGACCCCAAGTGTGTCCTGACTTACTCTACGAAGTCTAAAACCAACCACAGAGGCCATTGAGCCCTGCGCCACTCTACGGAGCCTAAAATAAATGTCAGGATCCACGTGATTCCGACGTACTTTACGGAGTCTAAAATCAAGCGCTGTCGTGCCCCGCACCACTCTACAGAATCTAAAACGAACGTGGGACCCACATGCGTCTCGGCATACTCTACAGTGTAAAATCAAGCGCGGAGGCCATCGTGCCTCGTGCCACTCTACAAAGTCTAAAATAAACACTGGGACCCATGTGCATCACGGTATACTCCATGGAGTCTAAAACCAACCACGGAGGCCATCGCGCCCTTCGCCACTCTACGGTGTCTAAAATAAACCTCAGGACCCAAATACATCCTGGCATACTCTACAGAGTCTAAAACCAACATGAGTCCATCGAGGCCCGTGCCGCTCTCTGAGTCTAAAATACATTCTAGGACACAACTGCATCCCGACATACTCTGCGAAATCTGCGAACAACTGTGGAGGCTTCGCACCGTACGTACCTAACCACCGTCTTTGATGACGCTTGTTCGAAGGGCACGGGACGGAGCGCGTGTGAACCTACAAAATTCTGCCCTCTAGTTCACGAGGGCCATGAGTCACTCGACTTAAATACAAAAAGAGGACAGATGGGGAAGATACAGCGGTGGCCTAATCGCCCTCGTTGGAGCTCTATTTTTATGTATTCACTAGGGTGAACATGTGGCCCAGACCAAAAGTTAGCCTAGAAACGCAGGGAATTCTCTTCCCAATCCTAGCAACAGAGCGCACGGTGGAGAAGTTGGTCTGCGATGGGAAGTCGGTCCTCATCAGACACCTATCGAAATGAGATATGGTGACATACGATGACCACATGGCTAGGTGAAGCGCAAACACAAAGTAAGAAATAGAAAACGTCTTGCCAAAATAACATTAGCACTTTAAGTAAGAAGGGGTTCCGCCCGTCGCCACACTCCGCCAAGCCACGTTCCCAAGTCCATCGAGTAGCCCAGTGTTTGTAGAAGCGATATCTTGGCCGTAGCCTCGTCGAGGTACCCCTAGATGCGCTTGCAGAAGGTGCGAACAAACTTCCACATCACATGAAGGGCGCTAAGCATCGTTGCAGCTCCATAGGGAAGATCGAGTAGGGGTCCGCCAGCTCACCCACGTGGCCACATCTGCTCGTATGGAGCATCCCTAGTAGTAGCTACATAGTCACCTGCGAATAGTGGTTGCCGTAGGCTTGGGCGAAGTTCAAGGAGAGCGTCGACGCGTTGCGAATGTGTCGGATGTTATTGACGAGATCCTCTGGCCTATGTGACCTTGCAGGAACTGAGACAACCAGCTCTGTGAGCATCGCCTCTAGGGCCTCCATGGATTCCTAGGCCAAAACAACGGACTGGTCACGGAGGTGGTGACCCTCCTCTACCTCGGACGCTAGGTAGGCCTTCTGCTTGAGGACCACGATTTGCAGGAGGAAGTTATTTCTCTCTGTCACCCTGGTACTGGCCTAGAGCCGATGGCCTTCGTGTCGGAGATAGCCTTCGCCCCGTCCGTCTCGAGGAAGCAAATGCGCTCCGCCCGCTCCTCAGCAAGAGCCGAGGCATCCTCCTCGGCCTTCCGAGCAGCCACGACCTTTGCCTACGCAGCCCTAAGCTGTTCTTGGAAGTTAGTGGCCTCGCGATAGGTGGCCACATGCAACACCCGTGATAGAGCCACCGTCTATACAAAAAAGGGAGGATACATACATAAATATTATCGCATGCTAAGGACTATACGCGGAGAACAGCACACTACGACGCAACATACCTTCATCTCGTAGACTTTGAGGATGCTGAAGAGCAACTCTGTACCCTTTGGTCTAGTGAAGCGTCAGCGCAATCCGCTGCAGCACACATGGTGCAAAGTGCCTCTGGATGGGGGATAAAGTCCCCAAGCAACAGCTAACGTGCCTATGCACGCCCTTTGACACCCTGAGGCGCCCCGTCGTCAGACGCCTGCGCTCCCGCTGCTGAAGGAGGTGAGGGCCACAGCGTAAGGGAGCATATCGAAGACAGCCTCGTAAAATCATGGGAACCGAAAGAAGGGTTCAAACCTATGGTAGGGCTACCAAGGATGCAGACGGGAGTGCTGTCCTCGACATGCATAGGGCTTTGTACAGGAAACAGCGTCCACGCGGAATCCACAGCCCCACCTGGAAGGCTTTGGGGCATGCTAGCTTTAGAACTCGAACCTTCCTCCAAGACATCTAAAGCAACACGATACCCTGTCACGAGGTCAGTCGGAGAATTCAACCAGGCCCGCTTCACTGGGCAATCCAGTGAAGTAGATGACATGGGCTCCATGGGTGCCCCCGACGGCCCCACTAGCAGCAGGTCGGGATCCGCGTCGTCGACCTCTGCATCCCCTTTCGCGCAGGCCTCAAGGTAGTCCAAATGGTGGCCTTCGTCAGCACTCTCCCCGTTGTTTCCCTCACCCTCCCCCGCCACAACATCCTCATCCCCTCTTATTTCCTCCAGGCTTGCCTAAAGCTCAAGGGGAGTAGGGGCTAACAATAAAGGGATGGCGACGATGGGTGGAGGTGAGTCTTTGTGCCCATTAGGGTCATCATGAACGCTGCCATCTTCGCCACCGCTTCCCTGTAAACTACGTGGCTGACCGCTAATAGCAGCAGGAATGGGCCGATCAGGAATAAGGACTACAAGGGCCTCACAAACATGGTTGATGCGCAGTCCGTTCGACATCATGGTGACCCGAAGGTTGTGCTCCTTCATGATGTATAGGCCCAGGAACACGACCATGGCCCTCTCATCCTCCTTTAATGATAGCACTGCAACACGTCTACATGACAAGTGTCAGTGACCTACGGAGCCAAAGGGCCAACAACAACAACATACAAAAAGCCAACCCCAAACAACCAGCCTAGAGCGGAAGGCCTCTCTAGCTGCGTCGGAGATACGACTTTTATATATATATATATATATATATATATATATATATATATATATATATATATATATATATATATATATATATATATATATATATATATATATATATATATATATATATATATATGTTTAATAATTATTATTACATATATATATAAATATAATAGTATAAGAACAATCACAGATTGCAAGAATCCAACATATAAGTGATTTCTTTGCAAAGAGGATAGGTTGTTGAATTAAGGGCACATTTGATATGGTTGTGGCTTCTAGCTTTTGGCTGAAATTTTTGAATTTTAGCTATTTGCGACAAAGATTACGAGACAGGAGAGATAATCGCTTATGATTTTGGATTGTACAGATGTTGGGTTTTAATGTGTACTACAATTAACTTGTAGACCTCGTCTTAAAAAATACTCCGTTTAAAAGTTAGGTACTATAGCAAAGCCAAAAGCCGCTTTTAGAAGTGAAAATAATAGGCCCTAAAGATAACATACGCAATTGGAGCACCTTCATGTATCTATTATCATCCAACCTCCCCTTCTTCAAGGTGTTGGTGCATCATAAGTCATAACACTGCAATGGCAAACTAATAAATGCCACAACAAAAAAAGTCAAACTGAGGCGTTATACCACAGGCATCACTATTCATAAGCATTATATCACAGACCACACCTTGGGCATCACCAATTCACCATCCACAAGCATTGCATCCAAAACCATAGCAATCCATAGAGCTAACATTGAGAAGGAAGAGAGTAGAGGAGGTAGTAGTATATCGGAGGAGAGACCACCATGGCAACGGTGTGCCACCGCTGGCCACCATGCCCACCTGGTGGTTACCACACTCCCTGGTGTGTGCGAAGCCTCAATCCCCACCATGGCAAGCCACGATTGCATAACTATCACCACCTTCACCGATCTATGCTTAAAAATCACTCAAATCACAAAATAAAGCAAGAATCAACCATGAACTAGAAGTAAATAGGAAGGGAAATTATTAGTAGAAGGGGGAGCTCGGATTTTCAGCGACTGATGGTGAATCCGGAGTGCTCAAGGCCAAATCCAGCTGGAGGCAACCAGTGGCAACCAGGCGTAGGAGAGGTGGCAATCGAGCGCAGGGGAGGAGAGCAGGGCGCAGGAGAAGCCAAGCTGGCTAGGGAGGAGGCACAGACGGTGTCGACCAGGAGGAGAGCAGAGTCAGGAGAGGGAGACGGGCGAGCCCTAGGAACAGGGAGCTAGTGTTATAGTGTCGCGTTGGCTGTGGGCTGGGCCAAATGGGCTGGGTCGTATTCTTAAAACGAGCCCATACGTGTCTGGCCATGGCCAATACATATTTCAAATACAAAAATCTTTTTTCACATGAGAATATTCAGACACGAAGTAAATACATGTCCGAGCAGTGTCCATGTCCGACACAGTGTCCGACACGAGCTCGGTGCTTCATTGTCGTGTCCATGCATCAAAGGGGCTAGCCTCCGGAGCTCCTGCGGGTCATCCAGATCCTCAGATCCCTGGAGGAAAGTGACAATGGGCTGCCTCCAATCGTCTTCCTAACCAATGTGTAGCACGCAGGGTGCTTCGCATGGTCCTATGGTACTACGGCAGAGGTGAGGACCTCAAAGAACGCACCATAGGGTGACTCATCTCCTTGGCTAGACGCTTTTGCCAAGGCATCGACATCTATGTAGTCGGCTCTTGGTATCGATTTGATAGTGACGCCTAAGAAATATCACTCCTTGACCTTGACCACGACCAGGTACTTAGAGAGATCAGGATCTTTGGCCTGATACGATTTGCCGATGTGCCCCGCAAGTGAGTGTCACTGTGCACAAGCACCCATCTAGCTCCGAGTGCCTTCACTTTACGAAGGTTGAACAGTAGGGCCTCGTAGTCTGCCATGTTGTTGGTTGCTGGGAACTCGAGGCGCGTTTTGTATGCTAGGCTTTGACCCTTGGGGGTTGTGACAATGGCCCTACCCCCGCGTCTACGGTGCTGCATGCACCATTAGTGTGCAGGGTCCACACTGGCTTCGGAGGTGGTTGATAGCTCAGTTGACGCGTGGGGGTCCATTCCACGACGAAGTCCACTAGTATCTGCGATTTCATTATGATGTGGGCCACATAGGTGATGGAGAATGGGCTAATTCGGACACCCACTTGCCGATGTGACCCGTGGACTCCTTGTTTTGCAACATCTCCCCTAGGGGAACAACGAGGGCGCAGTGATCTAATGAGCTAGGAAATTGTCGGGACCTGGAACAACAACTCTAAGTCCCTCTGTGTAAATCGCACTATCCTAGGAAAAGCTAGTGCACACAGGGTCAACAGTAATGTATATCATGCAAAAATCACCACAGAATATTGTTAAACGAAGGTACGGCCTTATGGCCAAGTCTTACAATATAGGGGGCACGAGGCCAAAAGAAAGAAATAAAGCGTGAAATTAAAGGTAGCGGCAAAGACACCCATCCGACCTCCATAAGCGAATGATCAGAAGACGCGTCCTATTCGCTGAAGTAGTCCTCACCGTCGTAGTCACCTTTGAAGTCTGGCAACAGATTTTAGCAAGGTGAGCACATAAAGTACTCTCAAGGTAAGCACGTAAAGTACTTACGCAAGTTACACCAAGAATTTTAACAGAGTAGAATGCATGCATAAGGACTGACAAATGAAGGCTTACAAGTTATTTGTGCGGAAAGCAATACTTGAATTGTAAATATAACTATGTAAGTATGAAAGCTGAATTTTAATATGATATATGAAACAATATTTGAAACAAATAATACCGTTAGCGTAGGCTCCGACCTACACTAACCTAACCACGGGAATCCACCCGGCCCATTATTCAAACCATTGCTATTTGTCTGAAAAACCAAGTTTTATAAAAATTCAAGTCTAATCTGTGAAAGCTCTACTCAGCATGTTCATGACCGTGAACACGGCTATCCAGGATAGGTTTTAACTCTGCAGAGGTGTAAAACTTTACCCACAAGACATTCCCTCTCACTTGAGCCACGCGATAAACACAATACCTTAGGTGTGCGGCGGAGAGTTCATGACAAGGCTGTTCCGATGATCCATAGCCAAAATAATCACGCCGCCACTAAGGTTTCACCACAACTCGAATCCACGAGTTGGAACCTCCTCTGGTGCCATGTGAGACTTCTCGCGGCCTACGCCACGCTCACATTCAGCCTATAGCGAAATTATATTTGGAATTTCACAAATTACTTAACCGAGTACCGCCACGCTCACCGAGGAATTCACGATGTACGGGGTGTCGCCTCTCTCCATCCTGTGGAAGTATGAACGAGATCACACTCGGCAGGATGGCGTCCACCCGTCAGTGTCTTCGCTGCAGCAACCCCCCGGTCGTGGTAGGTACTTCGACCGTGTGCTGCATATGTATATGTAATCTTGTTTGTGAAGCGAGCAACGCCGCGCGGCGTCGGTGCTCTCATTGGAAAGACGTGGAGCGCGCCGTCGAGGTCTTCGTGGGGCTGTACACGGCGAAGGAGCACTCCCTGCGCGAAACCGCGGCCGAGAGCACGCGGTTAGGGCGGATAAATCGTGTGCAAGGTCCTAGGCCTCGCCGCCTTTGGAACGCATGTTGCCGGTGCGGAGTCTGTCCTGTCGCGCGATGGCGCCGGCGAGGCGGGGGCATCGCCCCGGCGGCAGAGGGCTCGGTCCAGAGCCGCTGTCTCTAACCCGCCCACCGACTTAGCGACAAGCGCTGTTGGTCCGGGCGACGTGTCAAGTGGCGGGTCCGAGCATGCGAGCTCGGGGGGTCACACTGGCCCCAGCGAGGACTTAGGCGGTGGTGGGGCGAGCCTTGGTAGCGACGTCGTCGAGGACGAGGCCGTGTCGCCTGTACCAGCCGGCGAGGACGTGTCTCCTGGTCCCCCGTCGTCACTCCGACCGGGAAGGGAGTCATCGCTCCCCGGGCAGGGGCTGAGTTGACACCTCCCCATGCCTTAGTGGAAGGTGACAGATGTAGGCGTAACTCCTTTTCTTCCCGCGACTTTGCGAAGCTCTCTCCAATTTGCTCGCTCATGCCGTCGTCGACATCAGGGAGGGGAGGTCTCCCGGACCCAGCCAAGGATCGAGCAGCGGAGGTGTTTGCGAGGTCGGCGGTGTCGTTGCGCAAAACGCAGCGCGGACGCCTGATGCTATTGCAGGGCCCCCGAGGCTCGCCGTGTCTAACTTTATCCCACCTCCGGAGGCGCTCTGCGCCCTTAACGGAGCCGCGGGGTGCGGTGACAGCAAGCTGGATCGATGAGCGCTGTCGTCGTGCGGGGGGATCTTCTTGCACTCGCACTGGGTGCCTCGGGAATGAAGGTAAGCATCATAGCCCGCGTTCGACATCGCGTACTGTGTGCATACTAAATAGTCATGTCCTCCCGCTGTTAGACGGTTGCCATCAGCCGGGCGCTGGATGAGGCGTGCATCCGCGAGCGGAGGGTGCTGGAGGAACAGATTCGCGCTACCAACGAGGCTCACACCACGAAGGACGAACGCATCTGTCTATTGGAGGCGGAGATCCGTGCGGCAGCGGCGGCGCAACGTGCCGCCGAAGAGGCCAAGCGCCACCACGAGGAGCGCCCGGTTGTTTCGGACAATCCGCCGCACGAGGAGGAGAAGGCCCAGCTCGTCACCGCCCTGGAAGGGAGGAATCAGACTTTGGGCGACACATCCACGGCGGCGTGGAGGGCCATGGAATCTCTTGAGGGGGCCCTCGGGGACCTCTGTGTCGACGTGCCGGACCGTGTGCACAACCCCATGGATGTGACACAATCTTTGGCACGGATCGAGGAGGGCTCAAGCCTGGTACTCCGCGGTGCCAAAGCCTTCGGCGATCATTGTGGCTTCGCCAACGCCTGTCTTGCCTTCGCCCTGCTCCACGCCCGAGGGTGTGAGCATGTAGATGAGCTGGTCGATCCTCATCTGGGTGCGCCGACCGAAGCCGGAGTATTGTCCAGCGCCACCCGCAGTTCGCTGCCCGCCGTCCAGAGTTTCTACGAGCGGATCTGGCGCGACCTCGGAGAAGATGCGGCCAAAGTCCTGCTACAGCGAACGCTACGCCGTGAAGGTAACTTTCTTCGGTGGCTGGAGGAGGTCCGTCGGCGCCATGAAGGAGGCGCGGCCCCCTAGGCGCACTGAATAGGACCTGGCGGGTGTGTGATGTAACTTTTTGCTATTGTTTTTCTTGGCCTCTGTCCTCATATATATATATATATATATATATATATATATATATATATATATATATATTTATGAACAAAGCGTTGCTTCAAGTCTTCTCGTCGCGATCGCGCTACCGAGGCGAAGTAGGCAAGGTATTGGCGGCGTAGCTGGTCGCCTAGAGAGCCGCGTCTAGTCGGTACGCCGCGAGGCAAGCAGAGCCGACGAAGTGGGCGACGCGCGAGGCGAGGCTGGCGCTTAGTCGAAAGTAAGCGAGGAAGCGGAGCCGACGCCTAGTCGGCAGACGCGCGAGCGCCCGCCCCTACCCTCGAGTGGTGGCGTGAGTGGCGCCTGGTCAATAGACGCGCGAGGTAGCGGAGTTGGCGCCTTGTCGGAGTAGACGCGCGAGCGCCCATCCCCTACTCGAGCGGTTGTAGCCGGGCGCCTTGTCGGCGAGTGAGCGCCGAGTGCTCCGTCCCCTACCCCTCAGTAGTGGCGTGGGCCGGCATCTATTCGGCAGACGCGCGACCGCCCGCCCCTACCCCTCAAAGTGGTGGCGGCGAGCCGACGCCTGGTCGGAAAGACGCGCGAGGCGCCGAGCCGGGCGCTTGTCGAAATGACATGCGAGCGCTCCGTCCCCTACCCCTCGAAGTGGTGGCAGCAGAGCTGGCACCTAGTCGAAGTACACGCGCGAGTGCTCTCCGCCTTGCCTGCACTCCACGGGAACGCTCAGGGACACGCGCAGCAGGGCACGCAGGGAAAACATCCACGTCTAATTTGTACTTCGGAGCGTGCGTGGGACTATCAACCACAACTTAGTTAGGCTCCGAAGGGTACGCCAACGCGCGCGCGGGACATCCGCGTCTTGTTTATACTCAGTAGAGTGCACAGGGAAAACATCCGCGTCTTATTTATACTCCGCAGAGTGCGCGCGGAGGCGTCCCCCCGCTGCGTCTTATTTATACTTCGTAGAGTGCGTGCGGAGGCGGACATCGACGCTATGTCTTATTTATACTCCGTAGAGTACGTGCGGAGGCGGACCTCGACGCTACGTCTTATTTATACTCCGTAGAGTGCGTGCGGAGACGGACCTCGGTGCAGTGCGTGTGCGGAGGTGAATCTCCGTGCAGTGTGTGTGTGGAGGTGAATCACCGTGCAGTGCGCGTGCGAAGGTGAATCTCCATGCAGTGTGTGTGTGGAGGTGAATCTCCGTGCAGTGCGCGTGGGAACATCGACCACATCTTTATACTCCGGAGAGTACGCGCGGTGGTGGCACCGACGCGTGCGCGGAACTCCGCGTCTTGTTTAGACTCAGTAGAGTGCGTGCGGAGGTGGACCTCGACGCTACATCTTATTTATACTCCATAGAGTGGGGCGGATCCCGACGAGAGGTTGTTGAACGGTCGGCTTTATTAATCACCCGCTTTCCTAGGGAAGCGTCTTGTAACAGACAGGATATGGGTGCCGCCTCATATTAGCTTTTGCTGGTCTAAACATAGTACCTCCGCAGCCTGTCCGCATTCCAAGTGTGATGGAACGTCTGCCCTTCAAGTGTGGCGAGGCGGTAAGCTCTGTGCTGTAATGCTGCCGCAACGATGTATGGGCCTTCCCACTTGGACTCCAGCTTGCCGACCGTGTCTGCGCGGAGGGCCATTTTGAGGACAAGGTCCCCCAGCTGGAATGCTCGTGGGTATACGGAGCGGCCACGCATGCGCACCATTTGTCGTGCGTACTTGGCGACGTGTTGGGTGGCATTGACTCGGTCCCCGTCGAGGAGGTCCAAGGACAATTGGCGCTCTTCTTCTGGTGCCTGGGCGAGGACCCTGCGCGAGCCGCCTTGGATCTCCTCGGGCGTCATCACCTCATCGCCGAAGAGAAGCTTGAACGGCGTGAATCCCGTCGGGCGTGTCGCCATTGTGCGGAGAGACCAGAGGATGCTGTGGAGCTTGCTTGGCCACTTGCCCTTCGGTAGCCCGACAAGGCACTTCTTGACTCCGGAGGAGATGGCGCCATTCGCCCGCTCGACGGCTCTGTTGGACTGTGGGTGTCCGACCGAAGCGAAGCGGAGCTTGATGCCCATGTTGTCGCAGAACTCCTTGAATGGGACAGAATCGAATTGCAGGCCGTTGTCGGCAATGATCTCCCTGGGTACCCCCAAAGCGGCATATGATGTTCTGCCAGACGAAGCGCTGCACGAAGTAACCTTGGCTAACGCCGCAGCCTCCGGCCACCTAGAGAAATATTCCAAAGCGACCACAATGAAGCGCAAGTCTCCTGGGGCCCGAGGTATATTGGAATACGCGTAGGCTACGGAAGCAGAAAACAAAACTTTTCTACCGCGCACCCAAGAACATCATGCTAAGGAAGGATCATGGATCGTTACCACTTAGACGCCGCTAGCCAGCGTGAAGAAGAATTGGAAACCGATCCAATCTCGCGCCGAGGTAGTAGTGGAAGTAGCCGATCGTCCGAGCGGATCGTCTCCTCCACGCACGCCGATCAAGATCAGCGAGCGAGCGCCCACCGGTATCCACACGCCCGGTGGGAACGCCGATCGCGAGTGTACTAGCACTCGTGAGCGCCTAGGGTTTGGCTCGGGAGGTGGCGGCTAGGGTTTTGCTAGATGTTAATCGGGACGAATCCTCCGCCCCTCGCCTCCATATATATAGACCTCCTCACGTGGGCCTCGTGGACCGAGGCCCACTAGGAGTCTATTCGGATCTCTATCCGAATTGAGCCCATATCCGAATCATATTCGAATTAGTGTTCCAACCCGTTAAGCGTGCGACCTGTAGGTTCACGTATACTTGGTCGTGACCCGGAAACGCCTTTCCGCTTACCATGTTAATAGCGGCCTCTAGTAAGACATATTAACCCCAAAGTATATGTAAAGATCATATCAATTTGAACTCGTAATGTTCTCTCATGTACGAATCCCTTTGCCTCACGATATAGATTGAGCTCAAGGCGAGACCTGTGTCATCCTCTTAATAGCTCAATCACTCTCTCGATTCCGTGATGGATTATAAACTCGTGATTGACTCCTCAATCACCTTGGCATGGCCATGCACTTTCATAATCCATTACATCGAGGGGCCCAGAGATATCTCTCCCATAAGGAGGGGCAAATTCTATCTTGATCATTCACATCCCACTACATGTTTCATGGCAAACCCGAAGACTACTTTTATGACTACCCAGTTACGGAGTAGTGTTTAGTAGTCCCAAAATAAGCTACTACTCATGTTGGGAACCATGATGATCTCAAGTCTAAGGACTCTACATAAACACTACTTGAGACCAACTGATGACACATGGAATCTCTGCAGTGTCTCATGGCAGGTCTATCCAACATATGTTCACTAACACATGTCCATATTATTGATTTGGTATCACCATACCATGATCCATGAGACATGATCATCAATCAATACATATGCTGATCTTTGTCTTTGAATCATATTTGTTCCTCATATGATATACGATCAGGGATCATTTAGAAATAGCAACATCTTAGTATTTAAGAGTCTAATGAATAAGTCACATACTCATTGATCAATAATGATGATGTCTATTCCAAGGAACAAAGTAATGTATCATAAACATAGTATGTGATATATACAACATCTCCATGTTGCCTCTAGGGCATATCACTAAGAAGGTAGAGGTCCCACAACGTCAATGCCCCACCGCGCCAGCGGCCATACGGGAGGGATGGGGTTGAGGCTGGTCGGGGGTCTGTGAATGACCCGGCCCATCCATTGGCAGCCTTGACATCGGCACACGAGGTCCTGGGCATCAGCAACGGCGGTTGGCCAGTAGAAGCCTTGCCTGAATGCCTTGCCAACGAGCGACCTCGGCGCCAGATGCGAGCCGCAGAGTCCTGCGTGGATTTCCGCGAGAAGGTGCTTTCCTTCCTCGCGCGATAGACACCGTAGAAGTGGTGCACAGACCCCTCTTTTGTAGAGCACTCCGTCGAGCACCTGGAAGGATCTGGCGTGGCACTGTAGACGGTAGAGCTCGATGGGGTCGTCAGGCTCTACGATGCCCTGCAAGAAAGCGTAAACGGGTTGTCCCTAATCACCCTGTTGAGTGATCTGGTAGACGAGGGCCGCGTCACGGTTGTCCTATGCGATGGCCGCTGCAGGCAGGACCTCATAGAACGCTCCTTCGGCAGTGGGGAGCTGTTGGCTGGCAGCCTTTGCGAGAATGTCGGCCTGCTCATTCTCCGCTCGGGGGATGGTCTTCACCGTGACACCCAGGAAATGTCACTCCTTGGCTCGCACAGCTGCGAGATACTTGGCGAGCTCAGGGTCCTTGGCCTGATATGACTTGTCCACCTGGCCCGCCACCAGCCGCGAATCCGTGCGGGCGAGAACTCGCCGCGCGCCTAGAGCTTTGAGCTTCGCGAGGCCAAAAGGTAGTGCCTCGTACTCGGCGGTGTTGTTGGTGGTGGGAAATGCGAGGCGCGCCGAGTATAATAGGCGATGTCGCTCCGGCGTAATGATCACTGCACCCACGCCCGCGCCAGAGACGCAGTATGCTCCGTCAGTGTCGAGCGTCCACACCGGGTCCTCTAGCTGCTGGGCATGCTGGGTCGAGGGAGTCCACTCCGCAAGGAAGTCCACAAGGATTTAGGACTTGATTACTGTACGTGAGGCATACGTTAGGGAAAAAGGGGCAAGCTCGGCCGCCCACTTACCGATGCGTTTGGTGGCCTCTTTATTGTGCAACATCTCCGCCAAAGGGAACGATGACAGCACGGTTATTGGATGGGCCAGGAAGTAGTGTCGGAGCTTTCTCGAGGCCATGACTAGCACATAAGCCAACTTCTCAAGCTCCGTGTACCGCGTCTTGGCGCCTTGGAGGGCTTTGGAGACGAAGTAGACCGGGCGCTGAAGAGCGCCCTCCTCGAGAACGAGGATGGCGCTGACCACTGTCGCTGAGGCGGCTAGGTAGAGCAAGAGGGGAGTCTTTGATGTTGGGGTGACCAGAGTGGGTAGGCTTGCGAGGTGCCTCTTGAGGTCGTCGAAGGCGCTGGCGCAATCGCCGTCCCAACGAAACCCGTCACAGCCGCGAAGGGTCTTGAAGAAGGGCAGGCCCCGCTCCGCAGCCCTAGACAAAAAGTGACTCAGCGCAGCCATGCGGCCGGCGAGTCTTTGGACTTCCCTTGTCGTTTTGGGCGGCTCCATAGCGAGGATCGCGTCGACCTTGTTGGGGTTGGCTTGGATGCCGCGCCCCGACACTAGGAAGCCCAAGAGCTTGCCCGCCCGCACACCGAAGACACACTTGTCCGGGTTGAGCTTGATGCCCGCCTTGCTAAGGTTGTCAAAGGTCTCTTGAAGATCCTGACCGTGGGCGGCCAACTGTCTGGTTTTGACGACCACGTCATCGACATAGGCCTCCACATTCCTCCCCAGTTGGGAGGTCAGCGCTAGCGCGATGAGCAGGTGAAGGTTGCGCGGCATTCTTGAGCATCAAGGGCATTGCAAAAAGCGATATGTCCCTATCGGAGTGATAAAGCTGGTCTTGTCTTCGCCATCCTTGGCCATGTAGATCTGGTGGTAGCTGGAGTAAGCGTCCAAGAAGCTCATGAGTTCGCAGCCGGCGGTGGCATCGACCAGCTGGTCTACGCGTGGTAAAGGGTAGTCATCCTTGGGCATGCCTTGTTAAGGCGATGAAGTCGATGCACATACGCCGAGGCCGTTAGCTTTCTTCACAAAGCCTTGGGTTGGCCAACCAACAGGTGTTGGACCTCGATGATGGCTAGCTAGCTGCAGGAGCTTCGCTACTTCCACCTTGGCTGCTTGCTGCTGGTCAACGGACATACGCCGAAGCCTTTGCCTGACCGGCTTAGCATCCTCACGCCCTTGATGTCCTCCGGGGACCATGCGAAGAAGTCTACGTTGTTCCGGAGAACCTGGAGTAGCTCTTGCTCCACCTCCGGGGGGAAGCCTTCGCCGACGGAGACGACTTGGCCGTTGGCCCGGAGAGGTACCCTTTTGACCTCGCCCTCCGGTCGGGGCTTGGGAGTCCACCCTGGGGCGGATGGTGTGTCCACCTTGAGCTTGCCTGCGAGGGCGTGCACCATACGGCGGGGGCTCCTAAGCTCCACGCGTCGGGCGAGGCCCTGGTTACCGAAGATAGTGATGATGCCCCGTAGGCCCGAAAGCTTCATACACAAGAAGCCATGATGCGAGACCGCCTCGAAGGAGACGAGGACAGGGCGGCCCAGAATGGCGTTGTATGGGCTTGCGGTGTCCACGACATCGAAGATGACGTCCTCGCTCCTGACGTTATCGTCTAGACAAAAGGAGACTTGGAGACATACCTGGCCCAATGTACTTAGCGATTGGCCCCAAAACGCGCGTGAGTCCTCGATAGCTGCAATCGACATCGAGAATTCCCATGCGATCGAGGGCCTCCGCAAAAGCACGTTCGCGAACTACCTCCGTCAACAAGGACGCGTCGGCGTCACATCCTCGCAATGTCGGCTCGGATGAGAGAGGGTCTTGGTGGGGAAAGTCCACGCCGGGCGTCGGCGGTATGGTGACTTCGCCTTGGGCTACTTCCGGTCTTGGTTGCTGCGGGGCTTCCAACGAGGAACCTCCGGAGATTACGTTGATAACCTGAACCTGCGGGGGCGTTCGCTGCGGCTGCGTGGGACAGGTCCCGGTCGCGATGGCCGTCGAGGGCTGCGCAGCTCAATCCTCTTGCATGGCCCGCACGATCCCGCGGAAATCCGCAAGCTCCCGCTGGAGCGTACGGAGGGCCGCCAGCAGGGAGCTCTCCAATACCGGCGTAGTCAAAGCGAGCGGCACACTCGATCGCGCTGGTCTGACAGCCGCGACCACTGCTTGCACCGCCAAGCTACTCGCCACGTCGGTGTGGTGGATTCCCACGTCGCTGACTCGGTCCGCGTTGCTGCCGAGGCCGCTCGGCGCTCCTGTACCGGGAGTGAGGATGGTGGCCATGCCTCCGTGGGCACCGACGCTACCTCGCTGCACCGCCCGGCCGGTGATGTGGTAGTTGGCGGAGTCGATCGCTATGTCGGCGAGGATGGGGCTAAAGTCGACCGCTGCGTCGTCGTCGGCGGGGCTGAAGTCGACCGCTGCCTCGGCGAGGGCAGGGCTGGAGTCGACCGCTGCGTCGGCGTCGGCGGGGCTGGAGTCAACCGCTACGTCGGCGTCGCTCACCTCCGGGAACGCCGATGTCGGAGTCATCCTTCCTAGATCCTGAGGCTCGATCCTGTCGTCCCCACGGACAGCGCCAACTGTTGTGGTTACAGACCAAACAGAGAGAAGTGTAGTGGTGAGTTAGGTGAGATGTCCCTCTCACCGTGGCTAGTGTCACATATATGTCTCCTTACGAGGAACGACTTTACAAGGATGCCCTTCGGGGCATTTACGTCCTTACACATCTAACAGGCTGGTTGGGTTAGGTGGGGGCCACCCCTACAACAATGACCCTTGGGTAAATAACCACACAAGCTACGCAAAAGTGTCCTGGTGCAACCTATAAATTTTATTTTGGCCGCTGGCAAAATTTTACGACCTGATGTCCAATTTATTTACTCACGTTGAAGTTTAATTGCCGCATGCAATTTTATTTAATCCCGTACAGGTTTTAAGTCTTAAAATGGGGATTACTTAATTATAAAAATCACAGATAATGTTAAATGGGTTTCTACCATTTTTAATTGATTAACAAAATTAATCTGGCACTTAAACTTGCATCGGAAAGAATTAAGCGGTAGAAAATCAATTTAATCAGCTTACGCGGAAAAAATAGTCTATTGGCAAAAACTAATTTCATTTCAGGTAGTAAAAAATACTAATTTGGGGTGTTGGCAGTTTTAACATTTTTAGCAAACTTTTGCATTATTTTTAAGCGGGAAGTTCCTGAGTGGTTAACCACAAGAATTAATTTTTAACACACGTGCTTAATCTCTCTCTTCTCCCCAATTTTTTTTCGGCCGACAGTCCCTGGCCACTCCCCCTTTTTTTTCTCCTCCTCCACCTTATCCTCTTCTTCCCCATACTTCTTCTTTCCCCAAGCCTCTCTCTCTCTCTCTTGCCGCACCTCTCTTCTTCTCTCTCTCTCTTGCACCGCTGCCTCTCTACTCTCTCCCTTGCACCGCCGCCTCTCCTCCTCTCTTGCGCCGCCGCCTCTCTCCTCCTATCTTGCGCCGCTGCCTCTCTCCTCCTCTCTTGCGCCGCCGCCCCTCTCCTCTCTCTCTCTCTCCGCCTTCTTCTCTCGGTGTCATCGTCGCTCTCTCTCTCCTCATCTCCCTCGATGCCGCCGTCGCCCCCGCGCGCTGTGCTGCAAATGCCTCGGTGCCGCACCGCCCCAGCTCCTCTACACCGTGCTAGCGCCTCCATCTATAGCTCCAGCCCGGCCTCCCCGTCGCCGCCGGCTCCTTGGTGCCACGCCGCCACGTCGCCCCAGTCGCTGGTCACCTTCTCCCGCTCTAGCGCGCCGCCACCGGTTGTTGGCTCGGCCCCTAGGCCACTGCCTCCTGCGTCGCTTCATGGTTCCCCGTCGCCATCGGCTCGGCTACCACGGCTCCGGCTCCTCCTCCAACTCAGCTGACTACCAACTAGCTGTAACTTGGCGTCGCTCCACTTAGCCCTCAGCTCTTGACATGGTTTCCGATTTTATTTAAAATCAAGGTTGTTTTAAAGCTTATGCCTTGTGATGTGGATGGTGTCGGTGGTAAGCTCCCTTGGCCATGGTCCACTGCGATAGAGCCTGGAGCCTCCTCGTGCGCTGGGGAGCACTGAGGAGTGCTGCCGAGTGCGCATAGCGGCCATGCTAGGCAGTCGACGCTACTCGCTCTCACAGAGGTACGCTACCACTCTCTTCCCTCCCCTATTGCTCTGTGATGTGCCTACGTGTGAGCTGGAAGCAAAAAGGAATGGTGAGGGGACCTACTTGCTATGCTGGTCAGAAGAAAGATCGGGATGCTGATGATGGTCGAGGTGGCTATGATGTGCTTTTGACTGGTTCCTTGGTTGTCCCCTTTGTTTTTGTCGGCTAGATGTGTTTGTTGATGGCTCTATGTCATCGTGGTAGTCATCCTTGCACCAGCGTCCTTCCCAGCTTCTGGAGCCCCTCTCCTCCTTGGTTGCCTCTTAGTCCCTCTCTGTGGGGGCTATGGATGTGATGGTTCTTGGTGTGGTTTTGCCTGAGGCTTTGGTTCTTGCTCTCGGTTGAGAAAGTGAAAGAGAGAGCTGAAAAGTGAGGGGGATGTGCTTGGTCTTATCCTCTCTCCCCCTCTTGCTCGGTTGTGCATAGGCTGGCATTGCTTGCTCTTATCCCTTCACGCGGATGTGCGCAGCTGTCTGTGGCTTTGGTAAAATTGGGTTTTACCCCTTGGCTAAAAGTATATTGGTAAAATGGCACACTCGATTTTCTGCGGCAGGAGGTAAGTGGGAAAATGAAATGGGCTGAAGGATTTGCTCTTTGCCGAATGATGAGGCCCATGCATGTGAGAGGAAGCCGACTGGCCCCGGACGGTCTGGGTACCTCGATGAGCGATCAATTAATTCGGTGCTCTAATGCCGAACTGATCTGACAGCAAAACCTTTTTATTATTTTTATTCTCCCTTGGATTACTTGCAAAAGAGAAAGGTGGCTTTTGGGTTTGGTATGAGAATGCTATTCTTCGCCAAGCAAGCACTGGAGAGAAATACACAGTCCAAAAATTCATGTAATTGAAATTGTTGTTATTTTATCTTTAATGAAATACTTGTAGTTCAATTATTCTAATTGTGCAATATAATCTTGTATAAGTTCAATAATTGTAAATACTTTTATTTTGCTCATACAGAATTTTGGCAATGCAATCATGTTGATCCTGATGCAAGTTATTATTGTTCCTTAATCATGATTAAGTTACTAATTAACTACTGTTAAGCTAATTAGGTTGTGGGATGTTTCACAGAAACTTCTCGTTCAGCGGCTAGTAATGGTAACCGACCGATTACCGAAAAACCTAATTGAAATTCAAATATCAAAATCCGATTTGAATTCAGGCTATTTTTTTACCCCAAAAAAATAGAAAAACCGTTGAAAACCAAAAAAAACTAAAAAAAAGTTGAGATTGATGCATATTTAGTCATACAATAGGTAATCTAACATAACAAAGACCTAAATCAACCTAAAAAGTGTATTATGCAGTTGTAAATATAAATTTACATTAAAAATTTTCAGTCGATTTTCTTATTGGTTACCACCGATTTTTCTAGTTACCGGCGATTACCAGCCAGTAACCGCTGGTTTTTCTATCGCTGCTTCTCAATGATATATACACACATATATATATATATACATATGTATATGTATATATACACATATACATACATATACACATATATACATACACATATACATATACAAACATAAAAAATTCAATTTAAGGAACAAATTCAAAACTAAAAAATGGATTTTCAAATGAAAGCTGAATCTCCAGACTTATTAAATCCTTCTCTCTCTTCCAACCGGACCACACCTTCCCTTCCCTCTGTATTTCTTCTCTTCCCCCCTGTTTGCTCGTTCGACAGGCCGTGCGTTCTCGCCCCCACACACGCTGCTCCTCTCCTTGTGTGGCATCCTCCCTTCGTCGCCCTGGTAGCCGACCGCGTCCTATGCTATGCAACGGTGCAGTGGTCCGGCTCCCCAGTGCCGCCCCGTCACATCCCCTCGCCATGCCTTGCCACACCCGGTCCGAAGCCGTCGCCCCCACGTCTCGCCACGCCCTCACACCTGCCCGAGGAGTTGACCCTGTCACGTCGGCCATCACCTCCCCTGTAGTGCCTGCACGTCATGTCGCACGGCGATGTGGCCTTGCCATCCCATCCCCTGTGATTCGGTCTATGGCTATAGCTTTGCACCGAGCTCCCACAAGCTATAAGAAGCCATGTTCTCCACCATTGCTCCTACGCCCCCTCTCTCTCCCCTTCCCTTTCTCCCCCAAGTAGAGCACAGCCGAGCCACCTCCAAGCCCACGTCGGCCACCACCCCGTCCCGACTACCTCTGGCAAGCATTTCACGAGTCATCCGCATCATGGTGTGCACCTGGACACCATCCACCTCCCTCTCCTTCTAATTGAAGCTCCGTCACCGGAATCCGCCGCAACGGCCGATCTCCTCAAGATAGGTCGATGCCACCATTTCTGCCACCACCACTCCTTTGTCACCCCTCTTTTCGATTCGGCGCTCCGAGACCTTCTCCACACCACTCCAGAGCTCGTGCAATCGTCGCGCAGACCTTCCTTCGCCCGAGCTACTCCCTCCACGCGAGCCACCCGTCGCAGCCCATGATTCCCATCGTCGGCTCACCTCGGCACCTCCCAAGCCAAGCCATCACCACAGGTGAGTTCTCCTTAGCCCTCTCTCACTCGTGCTCGCCTCCCCTTCTCCTCCCTTCTCTTCGGCCGCCGCCGCCCCATGGCACCTCTGTGCCCAGCAGCTTCTCACCGCCATCGAGCGGCCTTTCTCCGCTTTGAGCGCTAGCACGACCTCCTCGAGCCCCTACTTCCCTAGGAGATCCCGTTTTAGCCGTTGATTGTGTCTCCCCGGAAGACCCTCGACAACACCACCGCCACTCCCCCTGCTGCACACCTCCCTTCCTCCTCCCCTATTTCCTCTCTGGCCGAACCGATGCCCCCTTCTGTTCCCTTCCTGGCCCCCTATCTTTGTATGACTTGTGGGCCCAACCCTTGTTATGCATGACTCAATCTCCTTTTTGCACATGTCAAAATTGTGAATTCCATGTTTAAATATTCAATAAGCAAAATGATATAATGTAATTTGTAAATGACAAAGGGATAAGAATTTAATCATCAATTAAACCAAAAGACCATGGAAACTAAATTAAAACTTAACTTTGGTTATCCTTATGCCAATAAATATTAATAAATTAATCCTCCTGTGAAGATTAACTAAAACAAGATTATCTATAAACTATTTTCCAAATGACAAGTAATTAGCATGGATTCAATAAATGTTAAATGTTAAAATCTAATATGTGCAACTAATTAAAGTATTTTATAAATTAAAAGTACTAGAAATTTAATCCCAAATATCTGATAAACTAAGAATTAGCAAGCTAATTATTCTAACAATAATTAATGTAAGAAATTAAAATGCATGTTATCATAAAGCGGGATTTGAAGCTTTGTCAAAGATAATTTTAACACTCAAATTTTAACACTAAGATAATTTTAAAAGTACTAGAAATTAAAATGCATGTTATCATAATATCTGTCATACATTTATCCCCGGATCTAAATCTGTTAATGCAAATAATGTTAATTAATTTAACAAGATTTGGCCACACAATATAATAATCATCATTTGCTCATCTCTAAAATCATGATACCTCTCTCCTAAATGATGCTTAAAATAATTATTGGTAGCCAAGCCTACTGCCCAAGTTTCTCTACATGTTTGGCTCCCTAAACAATTTTAGGACAGAGAAAATCTCCTTTGATGTGGTTGACTTCGATACGGCTTACAATGCCATACTCAGACGACCAACTCTGGCTCATTTTTTGATTGCTGCTCATTATGCCTATCAATGTTTAAAGATGCCAGGTCCTAAGGGAGTGATCACGGTACATTGTGATAAGAAAATAGTGTTTACATACGACCGTAAGTCCCTTGAGATGGTTGAACAATTGCCAACTCAAGAAGCCCAAGACACAGTTTTTGAGTAAGCACTCAAAGCCTAAAGCTACACCGAAGCTTAACAAGGAAGTCAAGGAGGTTCTCCTGGACCGTCCGAGCCTTTTAAGACCGTTCATATTAGGGTCACTTTCGACCTTGCATAGGAATATGCCCTCGTCACTTTCCACCGGGCAAACGCAGATGTGTTCGTGTGGCAGCCATCCAACATACTTGGGGTCCCCAGGGGAATGATCGAGCACTGGCTAGCTCTATGGCCTGATAAGAAACACGTAAAACAAAAGTTACATAGATTCGCATCAGATTGATGGGAAGCAATCAGATCAGAGTTGGACAAGTTACTCTAATGGTAAAGAAGTCTAATGGTAAATGGTAAAGTCAATCACTCAGAGTAGTTGGCTAACCCTGTAATGGTAAAGAAGTCTAATGGTAAATGGCGTATGTGTATAAACTATACTGATTTAAATAAAGCTTGTCCAAAAGATAATTTCTTGCTTCCTCGTATTGATCAATTGGTTGATTCTGCTGCTGGTTGTGAAATGTTTAGTTTTTCTAAATATGTACTCTAGTTATCACCAGATCAGTATGTCTTCAGAAGATAAAGAGAAGACCATGTTTATCACCCCCTTTGGTGTATTTTGCTATGTCAAAATGCCATTTGATCTGAAAAATGCCAGTCTGACTTTTCAACGTTTAATGCAATTGACAATTATTCATCAAATGGGCCATAACTTGGAAGCGTATGTTGATGATCTGGTTATAAAAAGAATGAAACGACTTAATCACATTTTAGATCTGCAGGAGACATTCGACAATCTCAAAAAGCATTGCTTGAAACTTAATCCAAAGAGGTGTATATTCAGAGTCTCATCAGAGAAGTTGCTCAGTTTCCTTGTTTTGTCAAGAGGTGTCAAGGCCAACCTTGAAAAGATAAAGACTATTGAGCAGATGCGCCCTCCGACCACGAAGAAAGAGGTACAAAAGCTCACCAGATGTATGGCGGCTTTAAGTCATTTCATTGCAAGACTGGGTGAGAAGGGACTTCCTTTCTTCAAGTTTCTAAGGAAACATGAAGGTTTTGAGTGGTCAAAAGAGACTAATAAAGCTTTCAAGGATGTCGAGGGATATCTTGTGAGTGCTCCTATCCAAGTTTCTCCAAAACAAGGAGAGTTACACCTAGTATATCTATCCGCCATGCCACATGCAGTAAGTGATGTGCTGGTTGCAGAGCATGAAAACGTTCAATGATCAGTATATTATATAAGTGAAGTCTTACATAGGCCTAAGGAACACTACCCTCAGGTTCAAAAACATGTATATGCCCTCCTTATGTCTTCAAGGAAACTGAGGTATTATTTTCAGGCGCACAAAATTATTGTGTCGTCTAAGTTTCCCTTAGGAAAGCTCCTCTAGAACAGGGAAACAGTGGGGCGCATGGCAAAATGGTTAGTAGAACTTGGGGAGTTCAACCTCCATTTCGTATCCTAAACAGTCATGAAATCCCAGATCTTGGTAGACTTTGTCGCCAATGGACAAATCCTAAACTTGTTTAGGATCCCTCGTATAATGATCATGAGCAGTGGACAATGTACTTTAATGGGTCATTAATAATAAATGGCTTAGGGGCTAGGGTGGTCCTGGAATCTCCCGCGAGAGAGACATTAAAGTACGTCATTCAACTCCTCTTTGCAGCTACGAATAATGTGGCATAATATGAGGGTCTGTTAGCTGGCATACGAGCTACGAAAGCACTCGGGATTCGTCAACGAGGGGACTCTCAACTAGTCATGAATCAAGTCGAAAAAGAGTAACAGTGCTCTAGCTCGACCACGTCTCAATACTTATCAGAAGTCAGGAAGCTTGAAAAGCACTTTTATGGTTTCGAGTTACAATATGTCCCTCGGAAGGATAACTTTCTCGCAAACCAGTTTGCTCGAATAGCTTCTTTACAATCCCAAGTTCCACATGAAGTCTTCTTGGAGCAACTCCAGAAACCATCTCTGGTCGAAGTACCAGAGATAACCCTTAATGAGATAGTTTCTATAGAGTACGAGGAGACCTGGATGGCTCCCATCTATGAATATGTTCAGAAAGGTTCTATATCTGAGGATGATATCGAAGCAGATTGTTTAGCCCGTAAGGCTAGAATGTATACTTTGGTCGATAGGGTACTATACAAACGAAGTACTCAAGGGGTTCTCATATGATGCATATCGCAGAAAGAAGGAATAATACTCATTAATAACTTACATGGAGGTATCTATGGACCATATGTTTCTTATAAAACACTAGTCAGTAAAGCCTTTCAACAAGGTATCTATTAGCCAACAGCCCTCAATGATGCAAAATAGTTGGTTAAGAAGTGTGTACAATGACAATTTCATAGTCGGTAAATACACTAACAGCTTAGGCTTTTCAAACAATTCCTCTACCATAGCCTTTTGCGACCTGTAGGCTTGACATCCTAGGGCCATTCCCTAGAGCGCTGGGGGTTTCAAGTTCCTTTTTGTGGCTATTGATACGTTCACAAAATGGATAGAAGCCGAGCTAGTGATTGGGATAACGACAGAGGCTGCAAAAAGGTTCTTGATGAGAAGCGTGATTACTCGATTTGGAGTTTCAAGTAGAATAATCACAGACAATGTAAGCAATTTTTGAGCGTAAAATTCCAAGAATTTTGTGATGAGTTGGGTACCAAACTCTGTTAGATAGATTGCAGAAAGAAGAAGCCAACTTTCATTGATAAAAGACATATTTTTTAACAAATCTTTTCGTTACAAACTACTTTGTCTCGAGTTGCATCTCCTCGGCCACCTTGCGACCGATTGGTTCATGTTCTTTGATCAGTCAGGCTGCCTCTTCTATAGAGCAGTCAAAATCATGACCGATTAGATGAAAGATCAGATTTTGGCCGCTTGCCTTGAGTTTTGTAAGACAAAGCACATGACGTCTTTGACCACATCCCGAATCGAGTCAGCCTGTTCAGTCTTCAAGGTGGAGAGATGCCTCTCAAGAGCTCTAACGTGTAGTCCAATCGAACTCGAATAGATGGCTATGGTGTCTTCGGAAGGACTTATCTTTTCTGCACCGAACCTACCGAGTAGATTATTAAGGAGGACCACGTTGTCTTGAAGAATGGTCTTCAACAATTTCATCTCCTCTTGACTACGAGTTGAGGCTTAGGATAGTTTCTTTATTTTGACCATGGCCTATGCAAATAGAGCAATAATGATTAGAAGGTTACTCATCAGGAGACTAGTTGGAAGAACTAGTTAGAAGATAAAGTTATTCTTACCCGCTAGTTAAGCATCAAGTTTATCAACCTCAACCCTGTGCTACTCTGCAAGCAACTTATTTCTTTCGTTTTTCTCCTTGGCGATATGATTAAGCTCTCCGACCAATTTGGCCTTCTCTTCGACCTTAGTGCGGAATTTATTCATTTCGACCTCTTTTTCTGTTAAAAGAGGAGAATCAAGAGAAAGCAAGGAAGACATCTAAGTAAGCAGTCTTAATACCTGAACTTACTGTTTATTTTCTCTTTTAATGTCTTGCTTTTGGAGTCGGCCTTCAGAAGGCTTATTCTCAGGTCGATGATTTCCTTCTTGAGCTTCTACGTCTCTATCTTCTCGTTCTCGAGCGCAGTCGTCAAGGATTTCTCATTGCTCCTAAAAATCATAGAAGGTTAAAAGCAAGCATGAGAGCTTGGTGAAAGTGGTTGAAGTGAAGTTCGACTACGAGAGCTAGTAATTTACCTCGCCTTCACCTCCTCAGAAAGTTTGGCATTTTCTTGTCGAATGAGCGTAAGCTATCTGTGGTACTCAGCCATAATCACCATATTCTCCAATGATCTCTGAGTCTGGAAAGGTAATGAGAAATCAGAAAAGACCATACACGGATGGTACTCCACACTTACAGTCATATCCCTTCAAGCAAAACTGTCAAGCACTCTCGTGGAGTCTTTTAGCTAGTCAAGTTCGTCGACCTTGCTCCAGCACACCTTT
Source organism: Melocanna baccifera (assembly GCA_036346265.1). Lineage (NCBI taxonomy): Eukaryota > Viridiplantae > Streptophyta > Magnoliopsida > Poales > Poaceae > Melocanna > Melocanna baccifera. Next base: position 5,807,904 of record CM070680.1, read on the forward strand.
TCAAGACGCTCATCGTCGAAGATGTTTCCATTGTTGGGAAGATCTTTGGGGTATGGGGCATAAGGTCAATCGAAAGAGAATCTCGCCATAGGGCCTTGTTAGATCATACCTTTTTTCTGCTCGAGGAGGGGTGCCTTCAATGACTCCCTTCTCGACAATGCAGTCGGAGGGTCCACCAACCTCGTGACAAGGTATTTCTGCCCTGCCTTCGGTTGTTTGACCCTCTGTTTCTGCGTCCACCTCTATGGACGTGGGCATTATAGCTCCGGTAGTAGCCTCTAGTGCTGCAGTGGTTGATTCTTCGACCACCATCCCTACCCTTTCTTCGACTTCGGGCAAAGCCACAGGGTATTAGTAGTAGAATTAGCCGATCGTCCCGAACAGATCGTCTCCTCCACGCGATCAACCACACCACGAGCGGATCCAATCTGTAGGTTGTTGACGCCGATCAACACCACAACGAGCAGCACCTCCACCGGTATCCACACGTCCGGGGCTGGAACGCCAATTGCGAGTGTACTAGCACTCATGAGCAGCTAGGGTTTAGCTCGGGAGGTGGCGGCTAGGGTTATGCTAGAGGTTAACAGGAGCTTCTCCCCTCAGCCCCTTGCCTCCATATATATAGACCTCCTCACTTGGGCCTTGTGGATCGAGGCCCAATAGGAGCCTATTCGGATTTCTATCCGAATTGAGCCCACATCCGAATCATATTCGAATTAGTGTTAATAGCGGCCTTTAGTAAGACATATTAACCCCAAAGTATACGTAAAAATCATATCGGCTGAACCTGTAATGTTCTCATGTATGAATCTCTTTGCCTCACGATATAGATTGAGCTCAAGGCGAGACCTATGTTATCCTCGTAATAGCTCAATCACTTTCTCGATTCCATAATGGATTATAAACTTATGATTGACTCCTCAATCACCTTGGCATGGCCATGCACTTTCATAATCCATTACATCAAGGGGCCCAGAGATATCTCTTCCATAAGAAGGGGCAAATTCTATCTTGATCATTCACATCCCACTACATGTTTCATGGCAAACCCGAAGACTACTTTTATGACTACCCAGTTACGGAGTAGCGTTTATTAGTCCCAAAATAAGCTACTACGCATGTTGAGAACCATAATGATCTCAAGTCTAAGAATTCTACATAAACACTACTTGAGACCAACTGATGATACATGGAATCTCTGCAGTCTCTTATGACAGGTCTATCCAACATATGTTCACTAACACATGTCCATATTATTGATTTGGTATCACCATACTATGATCCATGAGACATAATCATCAATCAATACATATGCTGATCTTTGTCTTTGAATCATATTTGTTCCTCATATGATATATGATCATGGATTATTTAGAAATAGCAACATTTTAACATTAAGAGTCTCATGAATAAATCACATACTCATTGATCAATAATGATAATATCTATTTCAAAGAACAAAGTAATGTATCATAAACATAGTATATGATATATATAACATCTCCATATTACCTCTAGGATATATTACTAACAACTTTCACTTGGTAGTGTAGCAAATTAATAAAAATCAAAAACGTCTCAACTACGTGCTGGCTTTGCTTCGCGTGTTGCACTGATGCGTCTGATAGAACTTTGCATCGCAAGTCTTGATGTGATCGATGTTGTAGCAAAAACAGCACCTTGCTTTTGGTCTTCACGTGATGCGCCCGTGTGTGGCTGTATCTGCTCGGGCAGTCGGCCAAGGAAAACGCGAGCGGATCGAGGAAGGAAAACGAGGGTTGATGATGGCTTCGGAACCAATACACCATGTGCCGCCGCCGGCTTTTATTCATTTTGAATAGATCTAATTTTTTTTGTTTTTGCTTCTGAAACAATATATTTATAGCTACAAAATGTTCTAATACCTCTCAAACCCTCGCAAACTACGATTTTATTCTTAGAAGGTGTTCAAAATAACATTGACTTACGATTTTTTTTACTGTAGCTAACTTATTTTTTACTGTAACTAAGTTAGCTTATTTAGTATATTTAAATTTAAAAAAATAAAAATAAAAAAACATGTTAGCCTATCACGAACAATACAAAGAAATACGAGATAAAAAGCAAAAAAGCCCAAAAAATAAAAACAAAAGGAAAAAAATGAAATTAATGAATAGTGAAAAAAAAGAACCCAAAATCTAAATTGAGCAATGCCTTAAGACCATAAGTTCTTATCCAATTCCAAATAAAAGATCCAAAACCTTTACGTAACGCGGGTTTTTCAACTTTTATTACACTATCCAATTTTGGACACTCTAAAATTATCACATGTCGTAGCTTTCGGATCGCACCTCCGTAGCTCCAACATATATCATTCATCTTTGATCTCTAAGAGCTCCAACTCGAACACGACCGTCTCCTCCAGCATCCTTAATATACCGACCAAAATCGTATACGACTGTTTTCCTCTGCGTACTGTCTCTCACGAACAGCTAAATTCAAAAACCATAAACCAAAAGGCATAATCCAAAATAACCCACCTTATATTTGGTTGCTCGTGATGTGATCACCAGTTGCGGAACTAGGATTTGGCTACGCTCCAAGCTGAACTCTAATAATCTAAAACTAACTCTAATTTTTACCTATACCATGACATAACTAAATTACATCACAAATACATCATTGATATGATACTTAAGTTCAATGGTAAAACATAATAAGAAAAACATAGCAGCATAATATAAACAATATAGCATTGTAGAAATACAGTTTGAGTACCTAACCTAAGTAACAAAGACTTGTCTGTATCCTATCACACCATTCTATTGTTGATAGTTGAACATAAATTAGAACCTACAAAAATAACATATGAGGTAAATCAAATAGGTGTATAAATAAATATGAATAACATAAAGTTTATATTTATAAAAAGCAAACTTGCTACTAACATGAGATAGTTGTTTCTTCCGTGATATACTCACTATTCAGCTAGTTCAACAATGGTTATTGTCGTCGTGCTAATTCAGCAATCAAGTCTACTGAGGGCAACAATTGATCTCCATTAAATAAAATTGAACATCGCTATTCTTAGGACAATCCCAATACTTAAAACCATAACTAGTTTCTAATCTTCTAAGACACTATGATACAAACTATAGCTTCAATCCATCGTTTCTTCGTGTGGGACCAGATCAAATCGTGATCAATCCTTTTATCTCTTTTTCTGCACATGCATTGGCTGTTTCTTCTAAGACACTATGATAAAAAAACCAGGTTCACTGCAGCGCATCTCTCGCTGGTTTTCTCTCGCCTTGGATGACGCGCCGAAACAGTTTCTTCATGAAGAAACGGTTTTCTTATCTCTCCTCTTTAATTACTATGCCACATCATCAAAATGCTTATGTGGCAAGTCTAATTAATGTAAGAAACTACAGCATTGAGACTGCCCTTATTGTCGACATGAATACTACTGTTTACTGCTATAAGTCGATTGAGTATCTGTATTTTATTTAGGGCTTTATTTAGGGCCAGAGATTCTCACAGAAAATGAGAAAAGATATCTAAAGAGTTAAGACTGAAGCTATACGGAAATATCTTAGAACTAGAAATAACTATTGGACATTTGGACTGGAATGTAAAGGTTGCACAAGAAAACACAGGTGACATGTAAATATGTAATTATCTAGGAAGATAAGAAAAGCAGGACATTCAGGGTAGTGAGAAGATAATAAGACGAACATCTCATAAGCAATTTCTCAAAGGAAGAACATTATCCTTGGTTTATATTTCACTGCACAGGATCAAATGGAATGTAAAGTTGGCATCTGATACACACGTCTTGCATATAACAATTTGTATCTAGCCTAAAAGGAAATCTATTTGCCACTGACTGACGACAGGTACATATAAATTAAACATTAGAACATTCACTTTTTCCAAATTAATCCTACCGTAGAATCACAACTAACAAAGTGCTGTTTCTTCAGCTAAACGATGAGCACCACTGCACCACTTTTTCTGGCTTCCTTCATGAATCATCAGTCATGCATACAGCATACATATTGCATAGCATTAGCATCAATGAACAATGATGTACCCATAAACTGTAAACAGATCAGGTAGTGTGGCCACCACTCACCAGTCACAGTGATTGAAAATCAAGATTCAAGAAGCCATCTGAATATCTGATCTAGCCATCTAGGGTTTCAGCCTTCAGGCGCAGACAGGGGGGGCTGCTGGGAGGGGGACGGCGCAAGCAGGGTGGCCACTGGCCTGGGAGGGGGCCGACGCAATGAGGGGGGCCGCCGGGTCGGGAGGGCCGAAGGGGGTGATGTGTCGTGGGAGGGGTGGCGGGGGTAGCCGCGCAGGGAGGCAGACCGGGACTAGAGCCTGAGGGGAGTGCCGCCTCGCTGGAGCGGGCCGGGTCGCCGGGAGGAGGGCGGCGCTGGGCGGGACCGCGAGAGGGGGTCCACGCGCAGGGAGCTGCGGGAGGGGAGCACGGGCCTGCTTTACGCGAATCGAATGGGCGCAGGGAGGGGGGCCACCGGGCTGGGACTGGAGGGGAGCGCCAGCGGAGAGGGCCGGGTCGCCGGGAAGGGCGGCGCTGGGCGGGAGAGGGCTGCGCGCAAGGAGGGGAGCGCTGGGAGAGGGGGGAGCTGCGAGAGGCACCAGCGCAGGACGACAGGACGCAGGAGCTGAGCAGCAGGAGTAATGCCGTTTCACCGTGTGGCCGAGTAGGCCACCGAGCCGCGTGCATGCCTCATGTCCTTGAATGGGCCGAGTCGCCAAAGGCTGAGTAGGCCGGCAATGGCCAGGCTACCTGGGCTGGACACTAATAAATAGTATTTCGGGCTGAGCTAAAAGTATCTAGATTATACTAGGTATTTTTTACACGCTGAGCTAAAGTCTGTTTTGCCATAGGTCTAATTCCACCCCTAACCCTGGTGGTGACCTTGCATTGGAGCGTGGTGACATTACCACTAGAACAACCCACTACATCTAGGGAACACCGTTCTCCCAAATTTCATTACGCCTCTCCCATGACCGCCGCATGCGACCTCGCCGGCGACCCACCGGAGTCCACCCGCCTGCGCATCGGCTCCTGGACATCAGCCAACCTCCAGCCCGAGGGACATGGCCTCATTTCATTAACATCAACCTTGCATGCAAATGGACAATGAAGGGGAAATCAAAGCCGAAGAAAACAGAGGAAAAACTCTCTGGAAAAAGCACGAGGAGTAAAGGACGGGCGAATGGCAGAGTGAAAGGAATCGAACGGAGGAGGTGAGTAACCGTTGCCCCTATGCTGCGCGTCTCACGGGCCAGGCTCGGGAACAAAAAGAAGTCGTTTTTGCGCCGGGGACAGGCCTACAGGGATCCAAACAAGCAAATAAAAATCGAACGGGCCCAGCTTAAGGTGGTGATTATTTTAGCGATAGCTTCTAATTTTTAGCTGAAATTTTACTGCAGCGGGTTTTTTTTACTGTAACTGAGTTAGTGGATAGTGTAGTGAATAGTGAAAAAAAACTGAAACTAAAAGCTGAAACTGAAAAAAGTTGAAACGATCAGGCCTAAAAGCATATACAGGCAATCATAGGCCTTTTGTCTTTTGACCCTGTGTTTTTAGTCTTTTGACTTGTTTTCCGTCAAAACAAATTAGACAGTTTTTTAAGTAGGTTCTTCAATGGGCTTTTCAAATTTAAAACCATATGTATTATTCACGTCAATGTCTCTACCATCTAATACCAACTCTAAAAATACGTATAAAAACTATCAACAGTAGCTAAAAATCTTAAATCATAGAAAAAACATAACCTACATTGACAGAGAAGTCAACAAGATTAAGTACAGATGGAAAAGTCATGGAACGGGCAGTAACAAAGGTGGTTGTTGGCGGTGCACTTTTAGCTGGGTCTTTTTGAGTTGTGATTTATGGTTTATGATTTAAAATTTTAAATTTTAAGTGTTCACGAGAAGCAGTACATATAGAAAAATAGTCGCATGCAATTTTAATCAGTATAACTGAACTCAGTACATTTGTTACTATAATTTTCTGTTAATATTATCTTAAAAAAATATACCGTTTAAAAGTTAATTATTATGGTCCGTATAAATATAAACCGACTAAGAGTAGTACCGAGCCCAGCCCTTACTTGATGGAACGAACCTAACAAACGGCCGATCGATCGATCGATGTATATGCTAATGCAGTAACATATATTGCTTTCCTTCGTTGATTGGCTAGCTTTAACAAGGTATGTATGTCCCTTGGATCTATTTTTGCTGGACAAATTATTTACCTATAAGATAACGAGTACGTGTATGTACACTTGTTTGGGATGGACCATAGTCCATAGCAGACTTAACTATTTGTTGGTTCGTGGGAGTGAGCCCAGCATGCAGTGGCATGCATCCAGAGCCGAGAGCTGGAGAAAATGAGGCTAGGTATGATCCTACTTTCCTAGATCGAGACCTGCCAACAACCCACCTCTTCACACTTCCTCTATCCTGGATCTCTTGCCCAACGTTCAAGCTGCCGGTGCACCACAAGCTTAGCTTCCTTGAGGACAAAACTTTTAATTAGCTGCCGATAGTCATATTGAGGAACTGGTGCTCTGACTCAGTCGTGAACATTTACATGGTGTCTTCGACTGGATGCTTAGTTTAGGTGATACCACAGATCATCCAATATGAGTATTCGTTCCTTATAACGAGGGGGGAGTGGCTTCATGAAAGAGCCACTTTCTCTTGTGGCTCCCTTGTCAGACTCTTTAAGGAGGTCTAGAACCAAATGTTGAATTGTTTCTAGCTTGACCTTGCTGGTTTTTGTTGAGGGAGGAACACTTAGATGGAGTCAACGTATGACTCTATGAGTTCCTTTGTTACCTATACATTTATGTACGCCGTATGGTTTCTTGAAGGATCTCGACACCTGTCCTACAATTTGAGCATATCCCGGAGTTTCTACCAAATCAAGATCCAAGTTGTTTAGAATATCATGGACTCGTTGCAAGTTTTGGATTGTTACCGAGGGTCTTGAAGGATTCCTATTGGTAGAAGGTGTATGATAACTTGAGTTTCCCTCTGAACCTCTCGCTTGTTCCGTTCGACCCGCCACACGCACTGGGGTAGAAGTAGGTGGATTAGCCGATCAATGTCCATCAATTCTATTGCATTCGCCATCTCGGAGTGATGCATGAGAGTTTGCATGATTTTGACCAAGGGGTCCTAGTGGGTTCTGTCAAGAAGAATCAAGCACAGCATCTTGATCAGTATCATTGATTGTGTTAACTTTATGCCTCCAACACAAATCTCCCGATGAGCTTCCATCAAAACTAAGGGAGAGCCTCTCATCGCTTTGGCAAGCAGCCTCCATGATGGAGAACGGCTGGCAACTATCACCCGAGGCTAAAAACCTTGTGATTCATGAATGGTTCGGGTTCCTAAAACCTTGAATAATTCTAATGCAAAATTTGGAAATGTTTGGATGATAATTGAGCAAAAAAAAATTTGTCCTGAGAGATTTTCAGGTCCAGTAACAGAAGACTAGTCAGACCAACCATTGCATAAGTAGTCAAATTAGGCTCAACAGTTAAGCCAGCTTTGTGTTGTTGGTGACTGATTTTGTTAATTTAGGTGTTTAGCCTTGTTGTATAAAATATAGTTGGTGTAATTTGAAATTAATAACTTTTGTAGTTATTTAAGTAAAATTTTTAAATATCACGAGCAAAATTTTTAACAATCGTTGTTCCACGCTGGTTATCGGTGTCCAGTCCTGTACGTGGCAAGCACTGTGAGTACGTACGTAAACCATCATTCTTTCGGACTCTGGTAGCCATGGATGTAGAAATTTCGACGCATAGGCGTCATGGTAGCTGTCCAACTAACCAGCCAGCTTGCTTGTTTGCTGTTTCAGTACTGTATGCATCTCTCATCGAAGTGTATGATTATAATGTTGGACTAAGCACAGTATATATAACTAAAAGAATAATCGAATTGCTGTTCTTTCACGCACGCTCGTGCTGTCATACGTCCGATCAACGTCGGAACTCGTTGAAATAGAGGAGTGTTTTTTGGACAACACTGTTAATTAGCTAGTAGCAGTATTAGCAATGCCCGCTTTCTATAATGAAGGTCATCTTCTCTTGATTTGTAGCTGATAGTTTTTATTTATATTTTTTGAGATAGTCGATAGTATATATAATTTTAGATTTGAAAAGTTATTTAGAGAGATAGTTTCGAAAAACCGCTTAGAGAAGCCGACTTATTTACGAAATCAAAAGCCGAAAAGCAAAAAAAAAAAGAACTAGACAAAATTCTATTAAAACTGGTTTTAAATTTTTATCCGGGTCCGGTAGTAATACCAATTTTCGAAAAAAAAAGTAGCTTTTGACCTATAAATTTATATTTTAAATAAAATCAGCCGGAATCGGTCTAAATCCATTATAAATTGAAGTAATTCGATGTAAAATAAAATATTTGAGATCAGTTTGTTGTGACGGGAAGAACCGATTTTCGACCGATTTTCTTAACGTGGCTGCTGGCTGGTTAGGGAGGAACCCGGTAAAATGGAACCAGATCGATCGTAGCCCGGTGTACGTGCGAGGGTCGATCGTCTCGAATCAGCGGACGCCGCCTTTAATTTTCTCGGTCGGTCGTCGGGAGCCGCCGTCTACGCCCCTGTCTTCCCCGTCGTCAGTGCTCTCGTTTTCGGTGCACAGGGGGAGGTGGGGAAACAGCCTTCTTCGCCCGCCGAAAAACAGCGGCTCGGCGCGGGTAGTGACGCGGCCCACAGGCCCCGTATTTCCGCCGGCTAGCCGCGTCTGCGTCAGTGACCAGTGATCGCTCCGCTTGCTGGCATCGGTTTTGTCCGCACCCAAGTCGGCAGCCGGGCAAGGAGAAGGACACCCAGCTCGCCGCCGAAAAATCGCTCTATCTAATTCCAGGACCTGTCCGTGGATTCGTGCAGCTAATCGCGCTGGCCCCACCGCTCATTGTTCTGGTGAAACTGGTTGATGCGAGATTAACAGGGGAGTTCGTCATCGTCATCCCAATGGAAACATCCATGCATGTGAAGGAAAGCACGCGCACTCCATTGAGACTGGACTTAGGGTTTGCTAAACATGAGTTAGATAATTTATGTAAAAAAGTTTATCTTTTTTAGCCTTTGCATCATGCCTCGAGATTCACTCTCTCGTTAGATCCCGCCAGCCGATGGCAGGTGGATATGCAGCGGTGACTCGAGCGGGTTGTGGTGCTCCGAAGATCGCAAGCAAGGTGTCAGAGGGTTTATTGGCAGTCGGGGCAGACGACAGACATAGGGTCTGTTTGATATAGTTGTGGTTTATGGTTTTTTGTTGAAATTTTTGAATTTTAGCTGTTTGCGACAGCGATTACGGAGAGAGATACTTGTTTGCGATTTTGGATGATATAAATGTTGAGCTTTTAACGTATACTACAATTAACTTGTAGACTCCGTCTTGAAAAAATACTCCGTTTGAAAGTTACGTACTGTAGTAAAAGTCAAAAGCCGATTTCAGAAACTGAAAAGAACAGGCCCATAGCCCGTCCCTGCTCACTTCAGTTTTTTGATTTTTTTTAATTTTTATTTATTTAAAATAGAAGTTATTTGAAGCACGTTGTTTTTTAATTTTAATTTTTTGTTTTTATTCTTTTGTATTGTCTGTATTATATAATAGTTTCTTTATTTTTTTCTTAATTTTTTTATTTTTTTTACAAAAAAGCTAACAACTGTAATACAATTTTAATCAAAAACTATAGTTATAAATTAAGTTAAAAGCTAGTTAAAGCACCACCTTAAACATACCAAGTGATGGGAAATATGGCCGATGTTCTGCTAAAGAAAAGAAAAAACGTCATGACTGAACCCTAGACGTACATCCCCTTGATCTCAGGAAGAGGATTCTCTGCTACCCATACACAGCATGTGCTACCCCATTATCCGCCGTCCATCTTGCATTGGACCATGTGTACGTATTTCCCTCGTCATGCAATACGTGTGCATGTTTTTCCGCCATGTAGCTACGCACACATCTCGATGGACAATGGACGGTGGATGGCGGGGCAGCAGATGCTGTGGGCAGGAGAGCCGTGTTTTCCTTCGATCTCAGCGCTTGACAGGACAGACGACCACTACGCAGACGACGGATGCTAGCTTCATCAGACTCCCGAAGAACTGTTCGAGATAGAAGCCTGTCTAAGCAAAAAAAAAAAAGCCACAGCCAATGGATGCAAAGGCTTTACCGGGTTTGTCGGTGGGTCGGGTTGGTCGACGATCCGACCCGATCGGCAGAGTGGCCGTCAATCATTGATTAATTTGGCGCCGGTGTCGCTATCAGGGAAGAAATGAGAATTTGGGGGTAGCTTTCGATGTCGAGCGGAGCGCAGCGAAGGCATTTATGCTGCTGAAGCAAGTGGGGGAGGTTTTCAAATGAAACGAAAGCTACAGGCAGTATCTTCGTCGATCTTATCCTTTCGAGTCCGAAGAAAGCCAGATAAAAAAAAATGTGTGCAGAGAACAAAACGACGCAGACATATGCACATGCAAAATAAGGAAGGTTAGCATGATCGAGTTACAGTGGAGTCGTGCGGTCGCGGACCGCACGACTCTTATGCGATCTTGGCGCGATCGGCGGTGCAAACATATGCTCGTGAGGCGATGCGGTGCGCGGCCGACGGAGAGAGTCGTCGATCGGACCCGCACATTTATTTGCTTTCTGATCTGAAGCGTGCGGTCAGGACCGCACGACTTCATCATAGCTTCGATCCAGACGATGTCGATCGCATGACTACACACGTGTCAACCTCTTTAGAGTCGTGCGGTCGAAACAGCGTTAGAAATGGAATTTTTATGCATAGAATGTCAGGTTTGGAATTTTAAGGTATACGATGATACATACGCCCAAGAGGCGCTTGGATCGTTGTCTTTCCTCAAGCGGCAGAATCGCCGATCGATATCGGTTCGATCTCGGCTAGAACTACTAAAATCGAGCTGAAAGACAAAGCTCCGAGCATCTCACGGACGCTTCGTTTCCAGCCGACATCCATCGGTGGGTGGCATTCATGTCTCTGTTGCTCGAATTAGGCCCTGATCGTTTTGGTTTTTTTCAACTTCAGCTTCTAACTTTAGCTTTTTTTTCACTATTCACTACACTATCCACTAACTCAGCTATAGTGTTTTTTCAGCCAGCTACAGTATTTTTTCAGCTAAAAGACAAAAATCATCGCTATTCCGATCACCTCCTTGAACGGCCGGCAAACCGTTCCAGTTAACAGTTCCCCTCCTTTTCCTCGATCGACAAATTCCACCCGAAACTATCTGATCTGCGCAACTTCAATTCCAACTCCTCTAGTGGATATTCCTGGCATGGCAACATCACGCACGAAAAGATTCCCCCTTGTCCATTCGTCTTCAGAGGGCGCGTGCTCTCTCCTGGCTAGCCATGGGGGAGGGGTGCGTTAGCGTTAGCTTTGCGCTAACGCAACGTGTAACGTGTCGCGTCTCCCTCGCAGCGAGGTGGCCACCTGCCAGGGCTCGCCGGCGTCAGGCTATGGAGCTCCAGCGAAATTCTGCCGTCACCAGATATGGTGGAGGTCATGTCTTCCCCAGCGAGCCTCATCTGCGGTACCGTTGTATTTCTTCCGACCACAAATGTTGGTTGTTTTTTTTTATTTTTTATGACCTCTAATATAAGTCTTGACTATGATTTATTATCATAATATATTAATAAATTAATAAATATATATTATAAGAAACTTTGCATGATAAATCTAAAATTAATATTTTTATATAGTTAATCTATATATTTTAATATATAGTAATAGTTAAATTTTAAAAAACTTGATGTATAAAATCTACAGCAATTTATATTTGTGAACAGAGATGTGCGAGGTGGGGATGACCGGATGCCTGAGCCAGTGGATTTAGCTGCTCAGACTGATTTCCGTGTGCGGCGCTAGCTGCGCGCGGATCCTGCGCTGTGGTAATCGCGGCATCTCCTTTTTTACGGATTCAACGCAATGGCAGGTTCCGGCTCGAGCCTGTCCAATGCATGCAACCTACAAGTTGCCGTTTCCATCTTTTCCTTTTTTTTCCTTTCGTGTTTCCTTTACGGAGTATTTTTCATTTTGTGTGTGTGGTTTGTCCAAATTATCTACCTTTTTATCCAAAAACCTGTCCATGTTAAGAACAACAGACGTAAAAGTCGTCAAAGAAACCAAGAAATTGCGAGAATATTGTGAACCTTTGACGTGCTTTGACAGCGCTTTGCCTTTGAAAAGTCTTTGACAGCGTTGCAACTCTTTCGGTTGTGAGTTATCATGGCAGGAGAGAATCACATAAATTGGTTGAAAATGGTGCATCATCATCGTTGGGGTGTATATATCGACCTGTGAAAAGCACCATCATATCTAATGGGATATATGATGGTTAGAAACTTGAAAAACTTCTTGCTAATCTTCTGCAAACTACAATTATTTTAGCTAAAGGTACTGCACGAGTCCAAAAGATAGTACAGCAGCTCGTTGGTGCAAATAGGATTTGAAGCACATCCAAAACAGATTGTTCTCTGAAACAAGATCGTCATATATATATTTTAGCTGAAAACAACATCACAATAGGGATGGCAATCGGGTGTGACGAGTATGGGTAGTGCTCGCCCATACTCATACCTGCGACCTTGATTTACACCTACGGGTATACCTGTGAAGGACAACGGGCGAAGAACCTCGTCCATACCTGTCACCCGCGGGCATGCCCGTTTACCCGCGAACGCTGCGGGTACCCGTCGCCCATAGGTATAGAAACAACGCACAAAACCAAAATTATTGTACTAAATATGATATGGATGCATCCAGTTCCTGTCCATGTTACAGTAATAACCTATGGTCATTCAGTGATCCAGAGCATATGCTTCACAAATTAAACGGTAACACAACATATTCACAAAGCAACTAGCTAGATTAAACGAATCTACGAGCTCACATTGAATCAAGTAGCATTCGCCGAATTATCTAAATATATAGAGAAGATTAGTACGCATCACAGTGGAGATTCTCCACACCAACGGATAATCTCTAAAGCTAATTCTCCAAACCAACGGGACTAATCTTTGAAGCTAATTCTCCAAACCCGATGCCGACGGCGGGGCCGACGGACACGAACGGCGAGGGCGAGTAGAACGGCGGCGAGGACCGCGAGGAGAAGGCAGATCTGCCGCCAGCGCGGCGGGGTGGGGCCTGGCGGCCTCAAGCAGCGCGCCGACGAGTAGGAGTGCCAGCGCGGGCTTCTTGAGCGCGGCGAGCAAGCCGAGGAAGGGGCGGTCGCCGTGGGCACGGAGGGGCAGGGCGCGAGCGGGGAAGGGAGAGGGCTTGAGGAGGAGGAGGCGGTCGCCATGGGCACGAAGGCGGGTGCGGGCGGGGAGGGAGGGCTTGAGAGGAGGAGGCCGTGGGCGCGGAGGTGGAGAGGTGGAGGTCGCGAGAGGTGGACGGGAAGGGAGCGCGCAGGTGGAGGCGCGAGAGGGGGGTGGGGCTATCGCCGTGGGTGCGGAGAGGCGGGCGCAGCGGGGAAGGGAGGGGCTTGAGGAGGAGGAGGCCCTGGTGTGGCGGCTGGTTTTGGTGGATAGAGCCGAGAGGCCCGAGACAGTGTTGAGTCTAAACGGGAGTTAGGGTTTACTATTTTTAGGATGGCCCACCTGTCAGTTTATTTCACGGGTAAACGGGCGAGACGGGTAGGGGTAGAGCTAACCCATACCCGTATCCGTATACCCGATGGGCAGAGATTTCCCTCCATTTTCATACCCGTGGGTAAAGAATGCATCCCATACCCGACTCCATTAGGGTATTTATCCACGGTACACGTAAACGGGCACAATTACCATCCCTACATCACAAGACTGGAGCCATTTTCACCGGTGCATATAGCGTACCCCTGAACTATCACAAAGAAGGTTTTTTTTATCCTTCACTGTTTTGCAGACAAAACAAAACTCATCTCAGAAGCTCCCATGCCATGTACCTTGTTTTTGTTGAAAATATAGGCAATATTTTTATTCTAAGTTTTACTATAAGACAAATATAATATAAAACTAGTGATGCAAAACTCATTCAATCAAAAAGAGAGTGATACACGGTTCAGCAAAAACAAAGGTGGACTTGGTTTGCCAAGTAGCACGTCACAAGTCATATGTTACGCGATTGTCACGTGAAAATACGCGCGCATGCGTCTGCGCATGTGTGATTAGCTAAATCCTCCTCATGCCATGCCCATCTATGGAGGCGTTCGGAATAGCGATGACTTCTGACTGAAATTTCACTGTAGCTGGCTGATTTTTTTTACTGTAGCTGAGTTGGTTTATTGGGCATAATTAAATTTAAAAAAAATATAAAAATAAAAACGGCATGCTAACCTATCACGAACAATGCAAAAGAATACGGAAAAAAAATAAAACACAAAAATACTAAAAAACAAAAAAAGAGAAGGAGACAAATTTGCTGTAGTGCACGAGAAGCTAAAAGCCCAACACTACCGTTGGCTTAAAGCTCATTTGAGCGGGAGGAATGGCATGAACTCCATCTTATAAATTAGTCTCCCTCACTTTGTCTTAGCAATATGGTACCAAACCATGTACGCTTTGAAATTAAGAAAATTGGTCTCCTTTATGGGCCTATTTTTAACAATCTCTCATCAATTCTAAAGTAAGAAGTAAAAAAGATGTCAAATATATTGTGCTGAAGTGCTGTTAATATACCGGTCTTTTAGTGTAAATCCTGTATGGGTTAAACCTACACCTAGAATGACAAAATTCATCTTCTTACAACTGATGAATAGACTATACCTTGAATTCATAGCTTTTTATTATCAGATTTCACTTGAAATTTCCACTAGTACTAGGTTGCCAATGAACCACGTCTAAACGGAGCGTTATATGGTCATGCTCTCTTATCTGCTCATGTGCTTTCTAGAGAATGCCCTATTCTCATGAACTGCGACCACATAGTTAGGATCAAGTAGGTGTATTCTTTCTAGGTATCCTATAGGCTAATACCTTTTTCCCATTTCAACAACAGAATACATTAAGACTTTATGCCAACCTTTCATACAGTTAAGAGTACTTTATTTATTAAGACATGAGTTTAATGAATATGTACTCTCTTATTACAACATCAACTTATTTTTTTCATTACCTAAGTTACGGGATCTTCGATCAAAAAGGTATGGATTACAATTATGATGTAACTCAGATGAGCCTCATTCCTATGCCATAGAAGCAACAAAAATCGCTTTCCGTGTTAACCCGTTTGTAAAAGGATCTGCCAGATTCTTCTCAGTGTTAATAAAATTCACAGCTATCACTCCAGAATTTCTCAATTTTCTGACAATTTAAGCCTACAGTTCACATGTCTAGAGGATTGCCAGTATTGGTTTCTCAACCAATGGCAAGCCCATCAGAAGCTCTCTTAACCATTCAGCCTCAATAGTGTCTATGTCAAATGCTACAAGTTCTGCACCTATGGTTGACCTCGTCAATATAGTTTTTTACAAGACCTCCATGAAACTGCAGTGCCAGGTAAAGTAAACACATAATCACTTGTAGCTTTGATCTCATCTACATCAGAGATCCAATTAGAGTCAATGTACCTTTCTAATACAGAAGGGTATCCAGTGTAAGAAATTCCAAAAGATGTTGTGCCCCTCAAGTAGCGCAATACTCTTTCAAGTGTCTCCCAGTGATCATCTCCTTGGTCAAAAGCAAACTGACTTAATTTGCTCACAGCAAATAAAATGTTAGGTCTTGTGGCACGAGTTAAATACATGAGTGATCCAATAATTTATGAATATCACAATTGATCTTTTCCTAGACCCTGATTCTTTCATAGCACAAAGCAAAAGCCAACAAGCCAAGAGAACAAAAGAAGTAACAAAAGGGTCAAGGCATTATCTAGTTAGTCTGACCGTGGGTATCACACTGGTCTGACTAGGCATAGGCAATCTGATTGCTCAGATCACAACAGCCTGACCGCTCACCGTTCTAGAACAATAAAAGCCCGCCATCAAGACTCAAAATGTTCTAACTCCTAATCTAATCAACCAAATAAGTTGAAACTTCAAACATAACTTCCTTAAAGTCCTAAAAACTTTATTCCATTAATAGATCAATAAGCTAACAAATTTTTAACCTTTATCGAAAATAAGACAGCTTACATCAAAACAGGACAAATCGAGTCAAACACCAAGAGCTTGATATAGAATTGCCTAGATGGATGGGATCTAACTTCTAGGAAGTCTTCTATCATCTACGCATCCTTGAGAACTAGCAAAATCAAGAAGGGAGGAAATCTAAATGAGAAAATCAAGCAAATCAGAAGCACAATAAGAAATCCATGGAGAAACTCACTTGGACAAAACTTGGATATTTATTTCACTTGGAGATGGATATTTAAACCTACTCCACTCTTAGAGGATAGACCTTCCTTTCCATGGAGCATACACACAAAGTTTCTCTCTTAGGTAAACTCTCAAAGACTTAGCTAAAACTCTTCAAAGTTTAGCCCTAACCCACACCTTTCCGTCCTTACATATAGAGGCTCACGCAAAACCCTAACTAGCACCTCTAGTTAGATTTCATCCACTTACATGGATTAATCCGTTAATCCAACACCATACTGGGTTTTACACATATACACGCTTTTCAAAATAGATCATCCAAAGGGCTTTGATAGCCCAAAACACCAATCTAATCCATCGAAATATCTCCGCATATTTTGACATATAGCCCATAGTGCTTAATGATTAGGCTCCACATCTTTATGCATTTGAACTCCCCCGAGCTATCTTTACATGCATCAATCTTGTCACTTGGTATAGCACATGTACCAACTCGTCTCATCGCAATCCTCGTCTCATTTGTGCTTCACTCTTGAGACATGTAGCCTCACCCAGACTTACCTAACCACACGGATTTCAGCTCCCCTGCCTATTCTCAGTCCATTATTGTTGATAGCCACCACTTTCCAAGCAACCCTATACTTCCAAAGATCAAGCAATCTAATTTTGAGCAAAAGTTCTATGTACTTGACTCACGTTAGCCAAATCATGCAACACAACACAACTATCCAACAATACCCATGTCATACACACACTCAAATCACTCAACTTAACCCAAAACTCACTATTAATCTATAAGGCCCGCTAATTGTCAACCACAGGCTGATAAGACCACCCAACTCCTCTCAACCTCACCATGCTAATAGGAGACCAGTCTAACCGTTGGCCCAATGCCAATTTGACTGTCGATCACACGTTGGTCTGATCGCTTAAGACTACTAGAAAACACTGTCTCCAGAATTTTGGCTAAACTCTATCTAGTTTTTAACTCAGAACTCTAAATTGATTGACCCCTAATGCAAACACATCTTCAAACATACCTACATAAGTATTTGGTGCCTATTTTTCAAAAGGCATATGGCATGTCTGACCACTCCACAACTGTCAGTCAGACTGGTTAAATCCTGGCAACAACTCTAAAAATTAAAAAGCTTCAAAATCGAACTCAAAATTTGACAAAACTTGCACATCAAAGTTAAATATTCATCACAACGATGGAGAAACCTCTACATGGTCTCACAGTGCGCTGTGGTAATCGCAGCATCTCCTTTTTACGGATTCAATAACATGACAGGCAGAGGTGGAGCCAGGATTTAGGAATAGGGGGGTCAAATAAACTATACAATGTAATTACATTTGATAAAGGGCCAAATAGCACTAACGACAATAATTTTTTAAAACAATATATAGAGACATAGTATAAATTTAGGGGATTGCTTGTGCTCCTACGTCCGATAAAACAACTCGCGTCAGACGGCCCATCAACCGACCCATCAATCCAACGATAGATGTTCGCACTTCCCCCCATCTAGTGCCACAACTTGGATGCAAAGCTTTCTTCTGCCATGCATCATTTGAAACTCACGCTCATGGATCTAAGAGGAGGTCATTGAGATAGCCATGGCTTCTCCGCCAACACTAGACATAGCCTCCATGAGCTCTGGCCTCCAATGCTCAACAAGTTCCGTTGACCCTGGCATGGCCATTGTGAGATTCTGCAACATTCTAACCTTCATTACCATGAGCGGCCTTGTGAGCCTTGCTTAAGCTCCATCGTCACTAGGGCGTGGCCTCCACAAGCACTAACTCAGCTCCGCCATTGCGGATTCCTCGCCGGTGTCGCCGCGATCTACCCTAACAAGCTCTGCATCTCACCACTATCATGTACCTCTACCACTTGGTAGGTGTGTTGCGACATTTTGATTTCATATGTGTAACAATCAGCAACAACCATTGCAACATCAAGATTTTTGTCAACCGTGTTGTAGCCCATTTTTTTCGTTTGTTGTAGGATCTGTTCCAATTTGTTGTGGATTTGTTTCTCGGTTGTTGCATTTTTTGTTGCAATATTTGATTTAACGTATGCAACAATTAACATAACAATTGAAACATCGAGATTTTTAACCTACAAATATATGGTTTTTTTGTTTTATTTATTAGATGCAATGTGTGTTCTTCGAGTTATTTTTGTAGCAAGTGTCATCCCAGCTTGCTACGTATGTGTCTTTAAAATGTTGCAAAGGCTATAGCATCATTGATTAATATTTTTTCAAACTTCCATATTAGTTTTTAAGTATACCTATATATACAAACGAGATCTATAATTTTCAAGTGAATTTTTGATAAGATACTGGATCACCCTCCCTATTTCCAGTGAATTTACGCTGACATATACGATATGAAGCTTTTCATCGTACGTTTGGACGCTAGTAGGCCTCTAAATTTACCTGAGCATGAGGTCTCTCGGCCCCTGATGACAGGTGCGGCGGTGTCACCCGATCGCAGCCTTCCGGCTCGACCTGTCCAATGCATGCAACTTACAAGTTGCCGTTTCCATCTTTTCCTTTTTCCTTTCGGGTTTCCTTTACGGAGTATTTTCATTTTGTGTGTGTGTGGTTTGTCCAAATTATCTACTTTTTATCAAAAAAAAAAAACCTGTCCATGTTAAGGAAAACAGACGTAAAAGTCGTCAAAGAAACCAAGAAATGGCAAGAATATTGTGAACCTTTGATGTACTTTGACAGCGCTTTGCCTTTGAAAAGTCTTTGACAGTGTTAGAACTCTTTTAGTTGTGAGTTACCATGGCATCAAATAAATTGCTTGAAAATGGTGCATACTCATCGTTCCTAGAACAATCATGGGAAGTATATATCGACCGGTGAAAAGCACCATCATATCTAATGGGATATCTGATGTCTAGAAACTTGAAAACCTTCTTGCTAATCTTCTGCATATACTATAATTATGTCCAAGAATTGGTACGAGTGGTCCTTTCATCTTCTCATAAATGAGTTGAAGACTAAACTGTACGAGTCCAAAAGGTGGTGGAGCAGCGCGTGGTTACAAATAGGATTTGAAGCGCATCCAAAATAGATTGTTTTCTGAAACAAGATCGTGTATCTACCGCATATTATTAGCGGATACTCTCTGCCCTTTGAAAGTGTCCACACGTCAACGTCTGTAAAATAATCTACAAAAATTTGATAATTACATATAGATCCTTAGTTCTCATAAAAAGATTCTTGGATTTTTACGAAAAAACCTATGCATACTTTTTTGCTGAGTAACGATCTGCGGTTTCCCGTAATTATGTACATACCCTTATTTCTTCCACAAAGGTCCCTAATTTTTTGCGAAAAAGCCTATTCGCTCTTCTTTTATTACGAAAAAGTCCCTACGCTTTCCTTTTGTTGCGAATTTTTGTCTCTTTTACTTTGGTCCATACGGTGGTTGATGAGACCTAGTGTCACGCCTTTGTGACTAGTATATATATATTACAAATAGGATTTGAAGCGCATCCAAAATAGATTGTTTTTTTGAAATAAGATCTGTGTGTGTATAGCTGAAAACAACATCACAAGACTCTGGAGCCATTTTCACTGGTGCATACAGCGAACCCCTGAGCTGTCACAAAGAAGATTTTTTTTATCCTTCACTTTTTTTCAGACAAAACAAAACTCATCTCAGAAGCTCCGCTGCCGCGTCCTTGTTTTTCATCCCGTCGTCGAAGCAGAGCACACGCACGCTTGTAACGACAAACACTCTCAAGTTTTTTTTCCTATTCTTTTTTGCTTTTGGAGACTTTAGGCTTCGGTTTTTGGGAAAACAAGAACAAACGAAATAACTTCTCTAAATAACTTTTTGAATCCTTCAACTCGTATATTATCTATATCAATATCTACACTATCAATCAAAAATCATCCTAAAAAAATATATTTTAAATTCACTTGTGGCTTCTGCACACGCACATCAAGCAAATCCCATCCTGGAGCAGGGGAGGTAGGCCAAAAGAGCGCCAACAGAACAAAGCAAGCAAGCTCCACACCACCACCCCTCCCCGTCCCTACAAAACCTGAAGCCACTTTCTCTCCCCTTTCACACCTCTCCCTCGCGTAACCGGATCGTCTGGAGCGGTTCAACCGCAACATTCCGTGCAAACCAGTTCGTCAAATCATTGGATGGTAAATTGATGTCCCCGATCAACGTGACGCGAAAAATGAGTAGAAAGTTTTTTTTTCGTTAACAATGGAACCAAGCCATCTATTGCCGTATCCGACATCTGCGAAAACACGATAAACTCTTGATCTGATCTGTCGATTATCAGATCGGACGGCTAAAAAACCGTGCCGTTGCTCAACTCCCCACCACTAACCTACAATAAAAAGGCCTCTGCAATTCCTTGGCACCAGATCCTCACTTCAGAGCTCCACACGCACACGACACAAACACGTAAAGAGAGAGGAGAGATGCCAATCGAGAGATCAGTGTCCTGTGAGGAGAGGAGCATCACATACAACCCGACGGCGCCGGCCGCCACCGACCTCCGGTGCTACAGCGCCTCCTACGAGCCGGCGCCTCCTCCCAAGGTGAGGCGCGCCAAGAGCGACAGTTCTTGGTCGCGGCCGGCGGCGTCCACCCTGCAGCGGAGCGGCAGCACCAAGACCGTCTCCGGCGCCGGCGGGGGCTGGGGCGGGGGCCCCACCCCCGGCCTGAACCTCCGGTGCTACAGCGCCTCCTACGCCGCGTCCTACGCGCCCTTCTCCGACGGCGCCTCGGCGCAGATGAAGCGGGCCAACAGCACCACCTGGTCCTCCGCCGGGCGCCGCTCCATCAACCTCAGGGGCTACACCCCCTCCTTCGCCGCATTGGACGACACCGCCGCCCCGGCCCCTGCCAAGAAGGCAGCGGAGCCCGCTCCCGGCGCCGCGGCCGGCGGGACGTTCGACGACGCCGAGCTGCAGCGGAAGAAGCGCCTGGTGGCCTACAAGGTGTACGACGTCGAGGGGAAGATGAAGGACTCGATGCGGCGCAGTGTCAAGTGGATCAAGGGCAAGTACTCCCGCGCGGTGTACGGCTGGTGGTGATCCATCCATCCATCCATCTGCCCTGCTCCTGTCCTGGTATGAGCTATTGAGCTGAGCTCTGTTCTACGGATGAGCTGAGCTCGATCTTGTTCTTTTCTTCTTGCTGGTGTGAGCTGATTACCACAGTACTCCCTCCTCTCTTCTACCTGCTTTTTCTTCCATTTGTTCTTGTTCTTGGAGTAGCATGCATTTTTGACGAGATTTGGTGGGCGTATTTAGTAATAGTAGTATGAACATGGCTTCTCCTGGTGTTTTGTGAGCCCGTGGGGTGGTATGGTAGTAGGGGTTGGGTTGCTGGCATAGCAAAATCCAAGAGAAGTCAGTCTATGGTGTCCTTGTACATATGGATGGATATCTTCCTTTCTCCCCAGTGTACCATCATCTGCTCCTGTAATTTAGACACTTTGTAGGATAAGATTTTGGTGGTGTGAGATGTAAATTAATTACATGCTAGTATGTACTTACTTCATCTTCTTCTGGAACAGTATTATTACTCAGTTGATTTATTAAGGTGGTGGCTTTTTAGCTTCTTAATTTTATTTTTTTTCTGTTTTTTTAGTTTTTTTTGTATTTTTGTATTTCTTTGCATTCCTCGTTGGGCATGCCGGGTCTGCGCGCCCACCCATGCAGGATTCTCTCTGCCTCTGGCTAACCCCTTGCATGTGTGTAGAATTTTCTTTATTTTCCTTTTCCATCAACGGAATCAATTTTAGGCGAAAACAACATGTATATAGAGTGGCAATCAAGGTTGTGAGGATCATGATACCTACCAAGTAGGATCATTGGATTGGAATGTAGAATCATAATACTATCAAATTTTTAAAAGCGTATATAT
This sequence comes from Melocanna baccifera, assembly GCA_036346265.1. NCBI lineage: Eukaryota > Viridiplantae > Streptophyta > Magnoliopsida > Poales > Poaceae > Melocanna > Melocanna baccifera. The sequence goes on from CM070680.1 coordinate 5,830,207, forward strand.
TTTATATAAAAATTAAATTATATTTTTTTAAATATGCAAGTCTATAGTAGTTTTTTTGAAATTAATTTTATTATCTGAGTACGCTTATTCATTTATATTGAATTAAGGTTGATTTTTAAAATTTATTTAATTATTTTTACTAAACTAATAATTTAAAAGTGAATATGTCAAAGATAATACTTTTTTTACCTAATAAAATAAAATAAAGTAAATTAAACTAGTGTAACTTAAACCAATAATAGGTAATATCAAAATTTATATGCTTTATAGTTTATTGTTAGGATCATAATTCTATCATGATTCTAACGGTATTATAAGCTGGATCGCAATCCCCACCACGATACTACCTAATTTCGATTTATATTATGATCTATATCATCAATCTTTGATAGGATCATAGAATCATACGATACTACGATACATATTATGATAGTGACAACATCTGTGGTAATGATGATGTACTCCAATATACAGTGAATGCTTCTCCAGTTATTCTGAGCCTGGTGTAGTAACTGAAGCAGGTTCGTAGTACCGTGTACTCCTGTAATTCTACCTCTGCTCTTTTCAGAGCAGTTTGACTGCGTCTTCCCCCCTGCATTTTCTTTTCGTCCGCGTGGTTCAATTGAAGTCCACACGGAAAGGTTGCTTTGTCGCTCAGTAGAAATATCTTCGCCGGGTTATTGCTTGCAAGAAACCAGAAATCTGCGACTTCTTTTATGCTACGGTCATTAATTTAGGCTATAGTCCACCGGACAGAGGGCGGTCCGACTGCTCAGTGGGTCAGACCGGATGGCGTGGGTGGCCAGATCTCTCGACGAATAGAAGCAAAAATAGCATTATTCATCATCAAGAAAAAGACTTAACTCTTCAACCACTAATCTATGTTAAAGTATAAATAAATTATTCAAATTTTTTTCCATCAACTTAAGCTTGTAGATGAATTAACTAATGTAAGTAACTTAGTATGGTATTGGAGCTGAGAGCTCTTGAGTTCAAGACTTATCAGTGTAATTAAAAAAAATAATTATAGCCTACTTCAATTAAAAAAATAATTATAGCCTACTTCTAAATTGTCTATCTTTTCTCATCAGATTAATATTTTATGTAAACTTGTTAGTGCGTGTAACTCAATAACACAAGATGAAACTTTGGTACAAACCCCACTAAGATGTTAGGATTCTATTTCAATTATTGATCGTGAAAATCATAACTAAAGTTTTGATTTTTACCAAAAACAAGTAAGATTGCATTAAAACTAAGCAAAAGAGAGAAATTTTGTTTGAACTTGCTCATAAGTTCTTGATGATCTAGATAATGTTATGAACTTATTTCAATCATTGATCATAAAAGATCATAGCCAAAATTCTGGCCTTTATCTAAAATAAAGTAGATTGTACTAAAACTAAGCAAAACAGAGAAACTTCAATCTGAACTTACTCGTGAGTTCTTGATGAGTTAGATGACCTTGGATAAGTTCTCACAGGTCATAGCAAACTAGATCATACCATGAAAAGAGAGAGGAACTGAAAGAAACCAAGAACTCCTCAAAGCACCTTAAGAAGGTAAGGGAATAAAATATGAACACAAGGGGTACAAGATAAACAAGTTTGATCTTCCATTTTCACGAAGGGATGGAGGATTACAATGACTCAACACCATGTAGGATAGAACTATCACAAGAGCACGCATACAAAACTTCTAATACAAGTAAACCTAACATTAACTCACTCTCCTCTAGCACAAGAGATATCTACTATCAACACACATAAGAACTTATATAATAGAGGCTCCTCACCTCACAACAAATTCTAACAATCAACACATACTTAATGAATGCAATCACTTACAATTTTGGGAAAACCCGGTGATTCACATACAAATGAGTTTTACACTTGCACTCTTTCCAAAGCACGACTTCCTTGTGGCTCTAATAGCTTGGTAAGATGCTACATCCTCCATGACATGACCTTACCCACCTTAGGCTGCAATCGCGATTTTGCAAACTGCCTCTCCACCCGATATGGGACAATTTACGTAATTGTCACCCACCCGCCTTTATGACGCTTCTCCTCGAAGTGAACTCCAAAACAAAGTCCATAAACCCAATGACTTACTGCTAAGTCTATACGCTCCCGGCCTCCTCCTAGATGTTTCCACTTGAAATTATCCAAATCCAATGACACATCCCATGCATACACTTGCTTCATTACATCCCTATCTTTCTCATGTGCTTCTTCGCTTGAGATGTAACCTTACCGAGACCTCCTCCCCTAGCCTTGGGTTTACCATTGACCGCCAACAATCACTAAGTTCCCTCCACATCAAAGAACAAGCAATCATCCCAAGCACAAGTAATATGCATTTGACTCTTGTCAATAAACACCACATGGCACTCTGGCCATGACTAGCACTTGTCTGATTCTCGCTATGACTAACACCTGCATAGACTCCCGCCGTGACTAACACTTGTATGTACTCCTAAAAAGCTCCAAGAGCAACAACACAAGCGAGACACAACTTAGCTCACTCAACTCAGACAGTTGGTTTGACCGTTCTAGTCAACTCAGGTTAAACCTCAGTAACAGAGGGACCGGTTTGACCACAGCAATCATGTCAGTCAGACCATTCGACACCTATCCAATTGGACCACCATCACATGGCCGATGTAGCACTCTCAAAATTTTCATGCGACAAAACGAAGACCTCTTTGGAATAAATATCTGTTAACTAGAAATCAGTCACACCGGACCACCGATTGGACCACCGCCCATAGCCGGTTAGACCGCCCTGGTTAGACACCTACCCACAATCGGTCAAACCGCTGGGCACCTGATAGCAAAACTAGAGAGTGCAAAAGACACATAATCAAATTCAAACTTCGACAATGAAGTACAAGTTTTATCAAATACTTATCACACAACATAAGATAATCTCAGCATGGTCTCACCATGTCTTGTTGAAATCTAAAGATTAGCGATGAATCACAAGTTGCTCCAGCAGGTGTCCATTGATCAAATCAGCCGATGTTCGGATATCTTATTATTTTGAGTTGTGTCTGTCTCGTGTGGTATCCATGTAGCCATGTTTAATTTAGAGCCCGCTCCAAACAGATTCGGCTTCTACCACTTGGAACATGTCGACTTCTTAATTTTGACTTTTTTTTGTTTTTTTTGGCTTTTTTGTTTTCCCCTTTATTCCGTTGTATTGTTCGTGATGATATAACTGTTTTTAATTTTTTTTCCCATTTATTATTATTTTTTCTTATTTTTTGATTCTGAAAAAGGTAACAATCGCTACAGTGCATTATAACCAAAAATCAACAGCCGAAGTCAGAAACCAAGGTTATTAGGCCGATTGGAGCGGGACTACATGGTGATTTTCTGGCTCCGCCACTCGTCACAGCTTTATTGAGTATCAATCCTTCCATCTCGTCGCTAGATTCCTTGATTTATGAATACTCCAACTTCTCGGTGAAACCTTCGCCTAATGATTACCGCGGTATTAATCAAATCACTCAGTAAATAATACAGAAACCTGTGAAGCTTCGGTTTTCTTCTCGAAACTTAAGATTGGCGATGGGATCACAAGTTGCTCCAGCAGGGATCCATGGATAAAATCAATCATTAGTCTTGCTTATGCTGAGTTATGTCCATCCCGGGTGATATCGACGTATGGATGTCTAACTTAAACCCATCCACCGTAGTCATCTGCCCTGCCACTGATCATAACCCCAACTATAATGCTGCAGTGATTTTACATCATTGTATTGGTACATTTGGTTTGTTGCCACGTTCAAGTTAGACAAATTTAACTTTTCAGAGGCACCAACCTCTTACTAAATTTTTACCAAAGTTAGACGAGCGCTCCTAGTGCTACATCCCACTTATCACATCCACACAAAGCTCTAACTAAATCTTGCCTAAATTCGTGGCAACTAATTTGGACGTCAGAGAAAATTTGGCAAGAAAACTTCGGCTGTGGCATTGACCCAAACATGCAGGTGCGCCTTGGAGTCATGATTTACGGCTGAAATTAATTCAAAGAATAAGCTGGGCTCGAATCATTGTAATCAGCAGAGGTCAGTGCCTACCTGACACGATACACCTGGTCGGGTGAGGTCAACTTAATCTGAAGAGATAGTGCATCTTAGTATACTGCCCACTAATCCATGCCTACCATCTTAGTATGCTGCCCACTAATCCATGCCTACCTGGAGGTCCAAACTAGGGCCTCCAGTTTCTTCTCTGCAGCTCTGATTCCTTCGATTTGGGATTCGGTTGGCCACATGCCTGTAACCACTGATCAGCTGGTCCAAGGTTACAGTCCCTGTTTTGGGTGCATGTTTTTCTGCCTGCGCTGCTCCATGTTAAAGAAAAGGCTGAGGTGTTGTTGCTTTTTTAGCGCGGACCCATCTCTTCTGAAACCTGCCTGGCTCTCACCAGACACCTTCGTCACAGAACAGGCCAGGCTATAGGCCATGTTTTTTTGGGCCATGTCGATGGTTTTTTTTGGTTACGTTTTTTAGACAGTAAATACGTCGGTGCATGTGATTTTAGACTTAAAAATTCGTTTAAGAAAATCGTCCTATTTATTTTAGATTCGGGAGAAATCGAAGCCAAAAGTAAAAAAAAAAGACCTATAGACCTAGCTTGATGCTTCACTGTTAAGCTTTACTTGTACTGATTTCTACTTCTATCTTCTGTTTTAAAAAGATAAGAGCTAATATGAACATCTGGTTTATCAAAGCGTTTTAAAAAGACAAAAGCTAATACGAACATCTAGTTTATCAAAGTGGCTTCTGCACTTCTCTCGCTATCATCTCACTCTGAAGATAAGACAAAAGGTCACGGGTGCATCACCCACATCACTCCTCTCGCTAGTTAGAGGAGGGCAAAAGATTCTTCAAACTTTTTCTCTAGGTATTAACAACTTTATGCAGTGAAAATACAAACTCACTAAAACCAAAAACCAAATATCACAAAGATCGTCGAGACTCTGTCTCAACTGGTCTGACCTTTGGCCAATAAGAGGTCTGCCGATCTGGTCTGATTAGTGACTAATCTGATCGATCGGGCCCTTGCGGTCTAATTGCTCATCAAGAAAAATGCAGACAATACTACACATGATTAAAAAAGAATCAACTCTTAAATCACTAATCCAAATACAGTGAAGCTTGACACAAACCCTCCCTAAGATATCAGAAACATATTCCAATCATGGATCGTGAAGATCAATGTCAAACTTCTGATCTTTATCCAAAACAAAAGAGAGTTACACCAAAATCAAACAAAAGAGGGAAATTATGATATACTCGGTCTCAACCTCCATTGGTTCCTGTACTAGCCATCGTCGGAGCACTGTCGTCACCTCCCACCACCTCTCTGGGACCCCCAACAACATTTTGGCTGTCCCCCAAACCTCCAGCGCCTCCCCTCGCTAGCGTAGACGCCTTCCCCGTCCGCCACCGTCCTTCCTTGCTCCTCTTCGGTTTTTGCTTCTCTGTGCCTTGCTCTCCATTCTCTCTATCTCACTTACAAGCTTTGCCCACTAGTCAGTAGTGGTTGTCTTTTATTTGCTGAATAGTTACCATATTATTGAAAATGTATTTACGCATGAAAACTATTTGACATGTAGACGTCACCACGTCAGATGAAACCACCATGGTTTGGGTTCAGAGGGGTAAAGTAGAGGTTTTGATAGTCAAGAGTTGTTGGATACCCGATTTCGTAACTGAAGGTTGAAACTTAGACGAACGCAAAAGTTTAATAGATAAAGTAGATTTACTTCATAAGAAAGATGGATATTCATGGACCGCTAATCCATACCGGCCGAGGTATAACTTTTCTTTTGGCGGTCCTTGTTCGTCAATGCAGAATCGTTTTGGAAGCCGTATCAAGTTACTGGAAGAGAGGAGAGAAGGCCGTTAAACTTAGGAATCTACTAAGGAAGCGGCTGATAACTAAGAATCTGGCGGACGCAGGCCACTAGGCCCGCTCAGCCGAGTAGCGGCCCACGCGGCTAGCGTCGGCTCGGCCCGCATATTGCCCTCGCCGCGCGGGTAACGGCGCTAGCGACTGGCATGCTGTGCCTGGACGGCCCGGCCTGCTGATCTTGCCCGGAGCATGGCGCGCGTGCTCGGACCGGACGCACCCGCGGATTCCACTCGGCGAAGAGTCGTGCCTCGTGCCCCCGCGCGCGGCGGACCGAGGTGAGAAACCGCGGAGCGGCCCACGTGGCACGGGGGCGTCGGATGCATAGTTATTAAAATCGGATCGGTCATCGAATTATTTGAACTTCTGGTTCATGATTTACTGGTCTAACCAGTAATTAATCGGTCAAACCGCTGGTTTAACATAGCATAACAATAAATATAATTTGAGCTTCTGGTTCACGATTTACTGGTCCAACCGGTAATTAATCGGTCAAACCGCCGGTTTAACGTAGCATAACAATAAATATAACTTCTATATATCACAACGTTCGGCCTGCTCACCTGGTTAGCGCGGCAAGGCAATTGTGCTAGTCATCAGGTCTCGGGTTCGAATCCCTCGAATCCCCCCTCGCGCGCAATGTTTTTCCAGAGTTTTCCCTTCCCGCGCGTAGTGGTGCGGTCCAACCGGCACCGGTTTTATCCGATTTATATCAAAATCGGCCGGTTTAACCGGAAAATTTTCGGTTTATAGCGGTTCACTTGCATAGCCGGTCTAGCAGTAAAATAAAACCAGATTGGACTTCGGTTCCGGTTTTTCCCGGTTAAACCGCCGGTCCAGTCCGGATTTTATAACTAGGGTCGGATGGCAAGGTCGCTCCAGCTGTCCCTCCGGGTTTGATTCCTAGATCGAGATCACCTCATATACATACGTGTATTCAGTGAAAAAGCGTATATTCATGTTCCATAAGTAGTAGATATATTCAACATTTATTCGGTGAAAAATCCCAAAACAGTACAATTTAAGCTAGCTTTAAGCTCACTTAAGCACTACCAAAATCGTGGTTGTTGGATGGGCACATCAAGAAACAAGCAAGTGATTAGTGACAAAACATGAGATCCACCGAATTGAAGGAAAAATTCTCGACCGTTCTTGGCTTTTGTTAGACAATCTCCTAAAGTAGTTGCTTCAAGCTCATTTAAAAAAATAAAAGACAACTACTATTCCCAGTAAAAAAAGGATTCGTTTCTTTTGGTGGGTTTACTAGCTAGTTACGGATGCATAGGAAAATGAGTATAAAAGAAGTCTAAAAAAGGTATGTATGTTATAATTTTAATACTTGTGTTAGATCATACGTCTAGGTCTAGAATATTTATGATAATGAATAATTGACAATGTTATTTATTGATATTATTTGAGACGTGTGTGGACTCATGGCGGTCAAGTTGGAAAAGACTTGTAACGAAAAAAGATGTTATTTTGATTTTTGCATGTGCAAGATAACCCGGAGACAATCGTGGTCTACGGCGAGGTCCAGTAGATGGTTTGGTACGAAGTCATGGTCTAGAGAGTCAAAGATACTGGAGGAGATGATCGTGCTCGAGTTGGGGCATGTGGAGATCAAAGATGGATAATGTATATTGGAGTACGGCGATACGGTCCGCAAGCGATAACATGTGACGAAAGTAAAAAAAATCTGTGTTATATAAGGGTTTCAGATTTTTTTTTAAAGTAGTAGGTTAAAAATCTAACTGATGTGAAAAAAAGGTCTAGTAATAAGTAGTGCCGCGGCTGGTTAAAAACACGGTACGACGCTCTTGCTGTGAGTTCCACTTTCAGATATATGGTGATTGATAAGGGCTGCATGGATTGTGGCAGCTTGTGAAAAATTGTTCCGGATGCATGTTTTGCCTTGGACGAGAGTTTTTGTATTCACCTTCTCGATCTGGTGGTTGGATATTTTTGCGTGAGCTCCGGCCGAGAGACTGCCGTTTTCTTGGTGATAGCCATGGCCGTTTTCTCTGCTTGCTTGTTGATCTGGTGATCTCATGGTCTCGTTGGATGCATGCACGAAGGAATCAACAGGAAAAGTTATGACCGGCCATGACTTTTGATTAGATGGGCCAAAACAAAGCCCTCTATCTCTAACCCCAACAAATACCTAAACGTTTTCATTGAGCGTCTGTTATAGGACCTGCTCATGGGGGAGACGCCTCTCTCTGCTTGTGTAGGGATGTATACAGGTTTTTCAAGTCCAAGGGCCGGTTGAGCTTTGGCATGCTTTACTGGGGTTGAGGTAACTACGCTAGCGATTATCCCGACCAGTGTTGCAACACGGCCCACTATCCCACCAGTTATCTTCTATGGAACACACTAACAAACTCTCTCCTCTTCTTGCAGTCTTCGGATTCGCTATGCACGTACCATAAATAGATTGACCAGGGGATCCACCTGCGCGACCAGTGGCAGCTGGACTGTGAGGAGTGGGATGCACAGACAACATGCGAGAGGATGGAGGAGCAGCAGCACACCGAAGATCAAAGCGAGCGTATCAGAAGGAGACACAAGCTCACCTAAAGGTGTGCAAGTGTAGGGAGCGCGAGGCTCACGAGGACGAACACGAGTGAAAACGCGAACTGGTGGCCAAGGCCAGGGCGGCAGGTGAGGACTGCAACGCCGGTCTCATGTGGAAGGGCAAATGGCCGCGGTCCACGCAGTAGTTCAATCTCTCATCTATATGTCTCATGTATTTCTAATTCTTTAGAGGCATGTGTGTATCATTTTTGATTCGCTAACCTATATGCCATGTGACCCCTTGTTGGATCAACTGCCGTGTTGTTATCATTACGCCAGTTATCCAAAGTTTTTAGTGTATAAATTCCAAGTTACATCGCAATATCACTTACCTTTATACTTATGAATCATTGTCGCCTCAATTGTCCCCACAAAATTCTTCAGAAATTTATCGCACTACAACAAAATATGACAATCACAAAATGTTACTGCGAGTCTAACAGATTTCGCACACTTGAGAATTTAAAAAAATCACAAATAGACACCTATCTGCCTTATCTGCCCTTTTATTTCCAAAAAAATAACCTAGAAACAAAATTTGGTACATGTATTACATACAAAAATTGATCTTTTTCCCATAATTATTTCAATCGGATCCATTAAAAAAATATTATTATCATTTTAAATCGGTGAACCGGTGAAGTGAAAACCTATATGATGTAATCTTACATACAAATAGCAGTTATATTTTATGTGGTTTAATATTATATCAATTAAATCAATAACTTCTTTTGATATGCAAGTAATTCAAAATTTAGTGTGTAGATATTATTTTTCTCAATTAAATTTCTAATAGAAATTGCTACTAAAAATAAAAAAGATAGGATAGGCTTAAATTTCTAATACAAATTTGCACTAAAAACTAGCTACTTGCCAGGCTTCTGGCTCGGTGGGGTGGCGTGCTAGGCCTCTGGCGCGGTGGGGCGGCACGCCAAGAGCTGTTGGCGGGCAACCATACAAAGCGCCATATCCTGTATTCTTGCATCACAGGGGGTCAAAAATGCCCAGAATTCATCCTGTTGCAGCTTTTGGCTTTTAAAGTCGGAGCTGGAATGAATGTATTAGCTTCTTAATTTCGGTTCTTTTTGTTTTTTGGCTTATTTGTTTGTTCTTTTTTGCCTTTTTCTAATGTATTGTTTGTGGAGATATAACGATGTTTTTTATTTATTTATAATTGAATGACTCAAAAAAGTAATAGCTGCTACAGCGTAATTTCATCTAATAGCCAACAACAGAAGTAGAAACCACTAAAAAACAGATTGAACGGGTCTAAATGGCAGTTGGCAAATTCTTTTCAAGTGGAATGTGAGGAATTGCTGGGGAGAAATGGCTGAGAATTCAAGCCTAACTGCCAGTAGTTGGATGGTCGGATCATACCACGTCACTTTTTTCCTTGAAGTGCCATTTTCATGCATGTCAGTTGTCACACAAGTCACGAAAACTTGAGGTGAAATCCAGCAATTTTACGTGTCGAATGTGTGTGCGTTTCATATATTACCAAATTTACTTCGAATTAAAGAGTGTTTTTGTTTCCAAGTTCGATGTAAGCTTATACTAGAGAGATGGTAAAGCACAGAAGTTGACTGAATAGAATTTTTTAGACTCAAATAGAAAAGTTGTTGTGGAGCCTTTCATTGACATGTCCACTTAACCGCCACAACTGGACGCGTCACTTAATTCGCATATTGATCATTGCATAAGTGCTTAATGGAGTACTCAAGACCACACAAACCTGGTAAGTCTACCATTTATCCAACGGTAGTTTGCATGGTTACACTAGATATGAGTTTGCACTTGATGGCACAGGTATTATTTAACTCTAATGACCACGAGTAATCGAGTACTCGTCGAAAGGAGGTTAGGTTAAGCGTTAATGTAGAATTTCTCCTAGCTTGATTATCTTCCATTCGGCCACATCGCTTGAACAAAAATTATATGTCCTGCAGTTTTAGCGAAGAAGTTTGAACAAAAATTATATGTCCTGCAGTTTTAGCGAAGAAGTTTGAACAACTGTAAGAAAGGAAGAAGCTTTCAAGTCTCAAACTCTCGAGCAAAGTCAGAGTCTGATCTCATCTGAAAACATTAGTTTTCAGTGTTTGACATCAGAGAAAAAGGCCACAGCCACGCTGTCATTTGTGCACCACTGCACCTTCTTGGATTTCTTGGTTAAACAGTAATACTCTTGTCAAGTGGACCAGCAAAACTTCTCAATGAACAGTAGGTGACTGGGAATGGGAGTCTACCAGGGCTCAGGTTCCATTGGAGTTGTTCTCTTCGTAGCATAGTACAGTCGACAGTAGCTTTTAGTACTACAAAATCTAATGAACTGTTTTGTCTACTCGATTGCCCTTTTATTAGTACCAAATTTATCATCGAAAAAAAATGAGCTTTAGCGTCAATTCGGGATGCCAGTATTTTGCACGAATCTCACCGGAAAAACTACCGTGTTCGAAAAGGGGCCTGTGCCAACCGCAACTGGGCTCCAATGTTACTAAAGCATGCATCAAGTTGACTGGTGTGCAACAAAATAAAATTGAACTGATTGTCCCACTAAGATTTCGTTTATTTGAATTTAGACTTCTAACTTTTAGTTTATTTTCCACTACTCATAATTTTTATTTTTTTTGTTTTCGGTATTTTTTAAAGCTTTTTTATCGGTCCTTTTTTCTCGTATTCGTTTGCATTATACGTGATGGGTTAACATATTTTCTGTATTTTTAGATTTGTTTTAAAATTAATTACACCAAATAAACCACCATCAATTATAATATAATTTCAGCTAGCTATAATACAATTTTCAGCTATAAATCACTAAATTTCAGTTCAACGAACGACCTCTAAGTCAAACTTCAGTATTAGCTCGAGGGCTCTCAACTTACATATACTTCGTATATTACGTTCCGGGGGATTCCCCAGCGGAGAGCGCCTCCACGTCAGCTTCTCCGCGAAATGGCCCTCCGGATTTTTCAAAATCGTATACAGGTCCTTGGTTTTTTGTGTACAGGTCCCTGACATGTTTTTCTTTAAAAAAAACTCTCAGCTGCTCCGAAATTTTTTACAGATCCTCCGTATTTTCATAGAGGCCCTCCTCTTTCTCGATAGCGCCTCGCGGTTTTCACAAAATTACGCATGGGTCCTTGGTTTTATACGAAAAACCCTTCGCTTTTCCTGAAAATACTTTCGGACCCTCGCTTTTTCGGATAATCCCCTCCTACGAATTTTTGTCTCTTTTATTTCGATCCACGTGGTAGCTGACGCGGCGTGTCGCGCGCTAATGTTGCTAGTAATTTATAAGTACCGGCCAATTGCCTGGCGGTGGGAGTTAAGGTATTCATTTCCAGTTCGATTGGGTCAACACGGTATACCTTATTTAATTAGAGTATACATATATGTGTGTGATGTGTCTTCAGTAAAAAAACATGTGACTATGCTCCTCGAGGCTCAAGGCCTCAGCAAAAATTCGAACATGTAGTGCGTGCGATTCTCTGAAAAATCTTACACAATTTATCCTGTAAGTGACATACGATAGAAGTGTTGTGTTTAGTGCTCCTTACCTAAGTTGTTAGCATGAAATGTACATTTAAACTAAGTCACACATGTTTTATTAAGTAATTTGATTGAGACAATTCTACTTTGGGAAATTCATACACAGTTCGTGATCTTCTTATTCAAGACCGTGGTTGTTTAACAACGTCAAGAAACAAGCAACTAAGCAAGTACTTAATTATTGACAAAACATGAGATCGAACTGTACTTTTTAAAATAAAGAGATTTAACTATATTGAAATAAGGAAAATTCTCGAAAGTCCTTACTCTGCTTTTGATAGATAATTGTTACTCTGCTTTTTGTTGCAATATTTTTTATTTTGTGCAATGCAACATGGATTTTTATATCACATATTTTTATTGTATACGATGATTAAAATTGTTACACACATTATTTAAGAATGTTGCATCGAGCGTACGATGCGAATACTCACATCGTTCTTTGTTTTTTCGGTTGCATACATTGCCCACAAATATTGCAGACATAGACGAGAAATGTTACGCACGGGAATACTCACATCGTTTTTGTTTCTTTTGTTAGAATATTTTGATTTCATATATATAATATTTCGATTTCATGTGTGTAACATTGTGATTTTTATTTGAATTCATGTGTGCAACTTTTTCTGTTTTATGTGTGCAATATTTTGATTTCATTAAGATTTTCTGTGTGTAACATTGATGTTTTTATCAATTTTTGTAGGGTGGTAATTTCCCATGAGCAGGCCATGAGAATATCCCGTGGGGGGGGCAGGGTAATATCCCAGCAGGGAAGCAGGGCGGGCCTTGAAAGCTAGCGGGCGGGGACGGGGTCATCTCGCTGCTGGCCCCACTGGGACCGATAAAAATAAAAATAATTATATTTAATAATAGATTATTATTTTTAATATAAGAGATTGTATTCTTTTCTTGTATATTTAGACTAAAACTTGAATTTATATGTTAGAATATATATTTTGAAGCTATATTTTTAAAAATAATATGCTTAAGTAATTATAAATTAATAAATAAAATCAAAAATTTATTTTTAAACAATAAATTTAAGTTTTTTTAATCCCATGAGGACCCGTGAAGTCGGGTCCCATGAGGATCGGGGCGGGGCAATCTGCCCGCTGAAGCTAAGCAGGCGGGCAGGGGGGGCGGGGGGCGAGGCTTCCCCGCCCGCCGCCCGTTACACCTCTAATTTTTGTTGCATACATAAAATCGAAATATTGCATACATAATTAGAAAATGTTGCAACTGAGTGTATAAAGCTAACGTCTGAATCGGACATTCAAATGCTAGCAAATCCCTTTAATTATAGATGGCAGCTAAACAGCTCCGTCTTTATAACTAAATTTCAATTCCATAATGTTAGGGTTGATGACTGGGAGCCAAACAAGATGTTAGGTCATTTCCGGTGACGTAGCACGAAAAAACGGTGTGAGTAATATGATGTAGCAGCAAAACAAAGCATTGCCCGTTCGAAATGCTGATTTTTTTTTAAAAAAAGTATATATATAGCAGGAATTAAACCCCTTCTTTTTTAAATTCCTTCGTTTTGAACAGGGACTCAGGGGTGATCGTTTTAGCGATGGTTTTTGGCTGAAATTTCACTGTAGTTGGCTTTTTTTTACTGTAGCTGAGTTAGTGGATAGTGTAGTGAATAGTGAAAAAAAATTGAAGCTAGAAGCCCATCTTTTGACAACAAAATTAAGCTGTCATTTCCATCAGCACTTTAATGCGCTACACATCTAAACTCGCCAAGATTTATATCATTTGCAGGTATGTGACACCCTTCAGCACGCACGACTGGACCATCGATCCAAGTATCCAACTATGGCGAACATTTCCTTCTCGTGCATACCATCACAGCCAAACTTTCAATAAACATTATTTCAAAACATCGAATTTAATCAGCCTTTGGAGCAACAGCCAGTACATCGATATAGTCCAATGAAGACATGAAAAATATCTGGCCATCGGGTGGTTCACAAATCTATTCGGGCTGCCAAGATCGAGCTAGCTTAGCAGCTAGTAGTTATGAGACGAGACGAGACAAATTTGTCCGATACACTTAACTAAAGCCTGAATTAAAAGCTATAGCTAACTAAACACTGTGAAATGATGCATGCTCTCGAGAAGAAAGTCAATGCTGATCCAAGAGTATCATTTGCTTAGGTCGCAGTTATTCCTGTCATGTGGATTGACGACCTTTTTGGAGAGACAACCGAGAATTCAAGCCTAACTGTAACTGCTAATTATTTTCTAACAGCTATGAAATGGATGATATACATCATGTCACACTTGCTAACCACAAGAATTTGAAAGCCTTTTTGTAACGCATGAACGTAAAACTACAGGAATATGATAGGAATAGATAATCGGAAAACACAGAAAAAATTAAGAACTGATGTTTGGATGAAGTGCAGGAAAAATACAAGAATTTTTCTACCTAGTGTGAGCTCATGCTTTTTTCCCTATGTTTTTCCTATGGAATCATGGGAAAGAAATAGTGATCCTTAGGAACCGAAAGGGAGACATCCTATGTGTCCAAAGGGACGAATAGTACCAAGTCCTATAGGAACAGGATTCCGTCATTTTTCCATTGAAATCCTTCGATCCGAAGAGCCCCTTGAAAGGTGAAGAACAACACTTCCAGATATGAAACTGTTAGATCATATGTCAAAATTTAAGAACTTTGTGATGATGAATAGTTGATAATATTGTTTATCGATGTTATTTGAGATACATGTGCGTGGACTAATGTTAGTTAAGTTTGAAAGAACTTATATTGGAAAAAATATTGATTTGGTCTTTGCATATGCATGTTAAACATGAAAACGATTATAGTCAATAACGAGGTGGACCGGGACTAGAATAGGGAGATCCGAGATTTATACGGTCAAGGATGTCACGAGACGGTTGGGCTCATGCTTGGCATATGGAAATCGAAAATAGTTGATGTGTGTTAGAGCTACGGAGGTGTGGTTCAAATGGTATGACACATGACAATTTTAGGGTGTCCAAAATTGAGTAGTTGAAAAGGCTAAAATTATTGAAATTGAATTAGAACTTATAGGCTTAGGATAAACCTAGACTATAAATAAAAATAGAGTTAGATATTAACTCTAAGGTTTTTAAGATACTAATTTCATACTATCAGAAGACAGAAAATTTTCTAAAAAATTCGGTGTGAAATACAATCATTCACACTCTCTAATTGTAATCGACATTCGATAAACTAGTAATTATACACATGCAATTCTTTGGAAACTGTATCCATTGGGACACTGTATTTCTCTCTATTGCTCCACTGCCTTGGGCGGGCTATGGCCCCGCGTCCTTGTTGCCTCCCTGACGTTCAAATCTGAGCTATCCTCGAGAACTCCAGCCGAGGACCTTGTTGCCTCCCTTCCCTATCAATATCGCATTCGTTTAGCTGTGTCAGGATTGACCAGTGTGGCTAGGGACGGTGACGTGGCTGTTGCCCGCATCCAGTGTGGTTAGGCACCGGCGACGAGGACGATGAAAGCGGCATGGGCAACCGGGCCAGGGCATGGAATACTCGAATAGGGGTTGGGGAGATCGAAAATGTTTGCATATTAATTGCCCGATTTAATTGCATGTTAATTGCCTAGGAGTGATTATGGGTAAAGATCTCATGCCATGAGTTCACCGTACGCCGACCTCGGCCTCGTCGGGAGCACAGCGACCTTGCGCCGGAGGTTGTGAGGAAGTCCCTCGTCCTGCCCATGAACTGCAAGACCAGCGAGAAGCCGCTGTTGTCATTGCCCAAGAAGGCTAGGTGTATTCTGTTGAAGTATAAGTGAATTACCCATTTTCCTCATCAGTTTAAGTTTTTGGGTGAATTGATTGGTGTATGCAACTTAATATGGTATCAGAGTCAAAGGTCTTGAGTTCGAGATCCGGTTGATGCAATTAAATAAAAATAATTATAGTCCACTTCTATTCCACGTCTTAAGCCTGAGTACACGTGAGGGAGAGTGTTAAAGTATAAATGAATTGCCCATCTTTACTCATCAGCTTAAGCTTTTGGGTGAATTGGTTGGTGCATACAACTCAATATATCCTCGGCAACCAATGCGGCGGCTGGATTATCACCTGGCTGGGCCTCGCTGAGAACAATCCCACCACTTGTATACTACTGCTGTCAATGACCAAATTGATAGTGGATTCATGACCCCAGCCAAAATCAACTCAAATTGATCAAATTGCAAATAAAATCGAGGGACTGCAATTCTTGATGGCGTCAGGCGTGACGTGCACAACACGAGGGAGGTGGTGTTCGTCTTCATCAAGGACACTGGTGTCGACGTCATCCCGCGCATCAACGCCCAGTTGGACTGCGCCATCGTCGGCGTCGGCGAACGTCCCTACGCCGAAATGTTTGCCAACAATCCAACCTAACCACCCTAGAGCCTGGCCCCAGCATCATCCAGAACGTCCGAATCGCCAACCGGTGCGTCCTGGTTCTAATCTCCGGCTGGCCACTGGTCGTCGAGCCGTACGCATGGGCGTGATCGATGTGCTCATGGCGGCGTCATCGAGCCGTACGCATGGGCGTTAATTTGGGAAGAGCTTTGCAGGTCGCAAGGCATGGATCGTCTAGGATACGGCCGTAGGATCCCATAAAGGACGGGTTCGTCAACGGAAACCAATTGGTTTGGCAGATTTGATGGAGTTGTATCCTAATTACTAACACGTCGTCCCATTCGATTAAGACTGGATATTGATCAAAGGAAATCCTCACCGTTATAACTCAAGTGGACCATCTCATGAACGGCTAAGATTTTTTTTTTTTTTATCTCGATTAATAATAGAGTTTGTATGAATTTTGCTTTTTTATTTAAGAATTATTGTAGAATTTTTTAAATCTTTAGAACGAAAGAGATACCTTAAACATCATCCGTTGTTTATAGTTTTTCATGAAACTCATAACTCCCAATGACAAGTGGATCCAACGAAAAGACCCATCAAAACACAGCTTTGTCAGGATAGTTTTTGAAGGCGTCCTACGGAGAGGGAAAGGAAGGATATGCAATGCTGATTTTTTGAAAGCCTTGCAGGGTCAAACATCAAAATCAGGGAATTTTTTCAGAGGAATACGTCTGAACTGAAAACCAAGCCAGAAAGTAGCAGGGGCATATTCATGATGTACTTGTAAATTGGCGGCAAGCTTTTTTCAACCAGTAAAATACTCTCACGCTATCTATTTATCCTCCCTACTAACAAATCAACTTAATACCCCCACACTTTCTATCTCTCCTAGTCCTTGAATTTCATGTGTCTCCTATAACCTTGCTTACCTAGCTTTTAAAAAAGAGGGCTACCATAGCACGATGTCTCGTTGGACCCCAATCCAATAGGGTAGCCGCTCCCCTCTCCTCTTTTTTCCAACACAAGCAGCTCCTCACCCCTCCTCTGTCTCCCCCGCCCTCTCCTCCATCACCAGTGGCGACCTTGCTGCCTAGCCATGCCACCATCTCCCCCTCTCCTATCGCTACCATCCCACTCAACCTAATATTTAGTGTGCCATCGTCACTGTGCCTACCTCTGTTGCCACCCACCGCTCTCCGTCGCCACCCGACACCCTCCACCGTTACCCACTGCCTCTTGACTTCCCCCTATGTCCGAGGGGTACGGTGAACCTGTCGTTAGAGGTGATAGAGGAGGGGAGGGTGATGCCAGAGTTAAAGAGGAGGTGGAGGGGCAGCATCAGAGTTGAAGAAGGAGGTTGCACCGCGGATCATACCCAAATAGTTATGAATAGTATATCGTTTTCTAGATTTTCCTCTTTGAAAAAACCTCTGCCGCTGACTTACCTTTACCTAGCATCTTATCTTGGCTATTAAATATATACCGATGTATAAACCCAACCTTAAATATCTCATGCCTATCCCATGTCAAGCTACCAACTACTACTTGCAAACCATTACTCGATCACACGCATGCATACTCAACTTCCGTGACCAAACCCTTCATCTAAGGGCATCTCCAATGGTCTGAATCAGCTGGCTATTTGCATGTACACATCAGCATAAATCTTATGTGGAGGAAAGAGAGTATGCAAAAAAAAAATCCGCAGCTCTTCTTAAGCACTAGGCTATAACAGAAAACAAGCGAGTCTCATAAATGATGTGTGTGCATGTAAGTATCAAATAGCTATCCTTATAGACAGTCCTTTGTATGCTAGCTATTTGGTTGATGATGTGGAAGTCTTCTAGTTAGTTGCTAGCTAGGACCATTGGAGATGCCCTAAGAATCCCAAATCTGCAACGCGTCCTTGACTTTTATGATGCAGATTGATTTTCTATTTAATAATGTGAAGAAAGCTTGAACCGTTCATAAAAAAAAACTCCATTATGGGAATCAGGAATAAGGAAAAGCAAAACCAGAGATCAATGAATCCTGTAGGCTGGCAAGAAGTAGATCTGGAGCTTAGGCTTGGGACTTGGGAGTAGTCCTAAAGTTGCATGAGTGATTCCTTTAATTTTTGCAATTTCATGTCTTCTTGATCTTTTCAATACGGCTGATTACATTAGAAGGAGAATCATACCTTGTTCTCGATGTATATACGGATGATTAGATTAGAAGGAGAGAATCATACCTTGTCCTTGATGTCTATCTCGAACCACCGATATCAAGTTGATGTAGAAAGTGATTCATGCGAAAGCTATGTTTTCAGCAGTGTTGTGATTTGATGCAATGTGTAGCCATGTGTCATATAATAAGATAATTGTGTGAGACTCAAACTGAAACGTGTTAGCGAATGAGGAATTTCCAGCGGACCGCCATCGGAATCCTTCCCGATGGTGTTACCGGACAGCCGAAACGATTACGGGCGCGTTCGGAATTGTATAGACTTATGATTTTTTTATTGTAGTTGATTTATTTTTTATTATAAATTTATTTGTTTTAGGTTTTGGCAGCTGCAGCTACTTTTAGAATCTGCAACTCCCTTAAACAGTTTGGATTTTCATCCAAATTCTAAGTAGTCAGAAGCTACAAAATCCAGAAAATAAACCAGTAGCTAGAAACTGGGGTTATCCAGCTTCTCCAGATTCTGACTAGCTAGATACTCACCAGTTGCTTCTCAGAATCTACAGCTGAAACAAACAGATCCTATAGCTGAGTTGATTTATTTGATATAATTAAATTTAAAAAATTTAAAAATAAAAAAATATGTTAATCCATCACAATGCAAAGAAATATGAAAAAAAAGAAAATAAAAAAAAATCTAAAAATCTAGAAAAGAATAAAATTACTAATAGCAAAAAAATAAAAATTAAAAATAGAAACTGATTTTAAGCTAAAATGAACATACGAGCTTGTCTCCAATACGAATAAATAGACTGTATTGCTTGCCGTATAAGACAATGATTGTTAAGGTGCAAACATGACAACCTGACTGTCGGCCATCTGAT
The DNA here is from genome assembly GCA_036346265.1 of Melocanna baccifera. Lineage (NCBI taxonomy): Eukaryota > Viridiplantae > Streptophyta > Magnoliopsida > Poales > Poaceae > Melocanna > Melocanna baccifera. The sequence continues at coordinate 5,849,684 of CM070680.1, forward strand.
AGATGCGTGAGATCTTTTCTTGTTATCCCCGTGTGAGAATTTCTAAAAATTTTGCTTTTTCTGAGAGGTTTTAGCTTAATCTCACGGATTATTTTTAGATATATAGATCCCCCCACCGCAAGCCTAAATTTCAACTACGGTTCTAAAAAAACTATGTACCGAATTGCCTTTTTCTGTTTTTCAGCTTATATAATTTAGGAGGTGTTCAGAATGGTGTTAGCTTATGACTTTTTTACTGTACTTAAGTTGACTTATTTAGTACAATTAAATTTTAAAAAATAAAAATAGAAAAAACATATTATCCCATTACGAACAATATAAAAGAATACGAAAAAAAGAAAAGATAAAAAAGCACAATGATAAAAATAAAAGATAAAATTAATAAATAGTAAAAAAATAGAAGCTAAATTGAGCGAAACCGTTAATCAACCAGCTTGAACGAGGAAATTCCATTTTAGTACGCATTCAATCAGCAACAACAGAAATTTAGAATTTCTCTTGGCTTGATTATTTTTCATTTTCATTGGGGTGGTTGTTTGATGGCTACTTCGGTAAACAAGAACATTAAAATGATTGTTGAATGATACAACAGAAAAGAATAGCCTAAAAAATCTCATAATGCGGGATAATTCATTTCATACCACTGCAATCATCTTAGCTCTAAAAAATACCCAAGCAATACTAGTCTTTTGAAAAATGCCACTGCAATCGACGCAGTTTTGAAAAATACCACTGCAATGTCACTGCCGTAATCCCAATACTTTGAAAAATGTCACTGCGATCGTCTCAGTTTTAAAAAATTCCACTGCAATCATTCAACACTTATAACTGCTAAATGAGTGCAATGACATTTTTCAAAGCATCATGATTGTAGTGGCACTTTTCAAAATAAGACTATTGCAATAGTATGTAGTCAATTATTCCTTTTTTATGTGTAGTCAGCGTTACGTGGATGGGGGTGCGTGTAGTGAGACCGACGCACGATGCGCGCGAGTGGCGGTAGATATGGGCCTTTGTACATGGCTGTTTGTGGGACTTTGGTGTTACATGGGTGGGCCACATTCGATTCTGTTAGTTAATTGATGCGTACGATGTTGCTGAAAATTTCAACTCCTTTCGTGCTACGTACTATATTTTTTTCTTAGCATATAGACTAAAAAGATATTAAAACTAACTAGATTATCAACGGATCTAAAATAAAACGATAATACAAGTGCTTAACTAAGTTAATGTTGAGCAAAATTATATCAAAAACCAAAAAAATATACATATATGGCCGCTCAAGTCCCAGTTTTTGTTTGTCAACCTACATTTGCCACACTTCACTTTAACCCTAAAAGGAGGATAAAGAATACATATCCACTCCTCCTCAATCTAGTTTCTTTGTATCATGCACACCATATAGAAGTTTATATCCACTCCTACTCAATCTAGTTTCTTTGCATCATGCACACCATATAGAAGTTAACATCCAGACATCTATGAGTTTATGGAAACATCCTCGAGTGATAATTATGCTCAATTTTATGCAAAGATCACTCAATAAATCTATGATTGATACCATAGTGACACAAGCCATTTTCTTGACAACACTGCATTTCATTGATAGAAGAGGGAATTTACAAAGTTACAACCGGCTATAATTGAACAAAGATCAAAAACTCAACGGATTATTTATGTCAACAAATGAGTAGTTGATTCAAAATCAGTTCCATTTCCAATTTATATCATGTCAGCACTTTGCATTCATTGAGCCCTAGCATTTCAACATCGTGCCCCATCAATTTCTATTGATTTGCATGCACTAACTAGTTCACTCAAAAACTTAAGTTGATGAGGAAAGACAGACAATTAATTTATACTTCAATATCCCTCCTAACATGTAGGCTTCTACAGGCCTAAGACGTGAAATTGAAATGGGCTACAATTATTTTTTTATTGCACCAACTGAGTCTTGAACTTAAGACCTTTTGGCTCTGATCCCATATTGAGTTACATGCACTAACCAATTCTCATAAAAACTTAAATTGATAATAAAAGACGGGTAATTCACTTATACTTCAACAAATTTGACTACCATGATACAACCCATCAAAGTGTAATTTGGAGCAGAGGTCTCAGATCTGCACCGTCATATAACAGACACAAATCATCATGGGCATTGCCAAGGATATGTAATAGATAAAGTAAGAAAGTAAGAAACAAACACCACTTTAACCAAACTTTTTGATACTTCATACAGCTAGAACTCTTAGTATCAGTATTGCCCCAAAAGAAATTACCACGAAGCATTCTCAAAATAGGATCACATTCGTCAGATGTCATTAGCTTATAGTGGGAAGAACATTTGTCTTAACCAAGCATTTTGTCAAATCCACGAAGTGTCAGCAGCAACTGCCAAGCTCGCGTAGTAGAGGTCGGAGATGACAGCAGACCACCGGTCTAGGAATTGGTGGGAACTCTGCAACGCAATCGAGGTACCAAGCCCTACATCCACCAAGGACTATGAGCAGAATGAACATCTCCAAGTAGGGGTACAAATCTCGGAACCAGAGAAAAACTCATCCGACGGCCAGTAACAATAACAAGCCAGTAACCAGAAATGCCGATAAAAATCCAAATAAATTTTGAATATTGAAATTTGAATTTAGATTGTTTTAAAACCAGTAATCAGAATGATTATCATGCAAAAACCGAAAAAACATATAGAAAAATTGCTACCAAAACCCCAAAAGCCGGAGAAAACCGGTCAAGGGTAACTAGCAATTAAAATAATATAAATATTAATTAAAAAGTGTTTAATAAAGTAATAAGCTTATACATAACCTGTCTTTAGCTAAAATAAAAAATTTAAAGATAACTTTAAGAGACAGATTATTGTACATACGCTCATTAATAGCCTCCGACAGGCTGCGTCTGATACTTAAAAATAAAGGGCAGCTAGTGCACGTTGTTGACCTTGACCAACCAGCAAAGCAAGTAAATCATGTGATTGTCGAACTTAATGCTAGATATCGTAGCAGCTAATCCACTATGCCATGCATCTACTTGATGGGACCAATACACTTTATTCGTGTATCTTACATCGTGCAAAATTTCCATTTTGAATGGTTGCCTAAAACAATTCAAAGCGTGGATGCATGCCATGCATTGTACAGAAAATTTTAGCTACAAAAAATTCCCCAAATTTTCCCTCCCCTATGTTGTTTTATACTTCACCAACTCAAAACGGTGGAAAACACTGTAAAGTGCTTCAAAATACAAATAGAGTAGTGTTTCTATACTTTTCTCTCTAACAAAAATAGCACTAATCTTAAACCAAATAAAGAGATAAATAACATCTATTCACCATTTATCATGCTTTAAAAATTATGTAAATCACTGTTAAAAAAAATATTAAAGCACTCTCATACAAATATATGTACCATTGTCACTCAATTCCAAAATATGATCTTTTTCCCCCTACCTGACTCAAATTGGCTCTACTAAAGAGCATTGAGAGGGTGAAGAGCGATCGATTCCGGAAAAAAGAAACTAATAAAGTTCATTTGTTGTTGACTCGAATATTGCTTGACTTGACCTATGCTTAAGTCTAGAGGAAACTCTCACCTCTTTATTTCTGAGGCTGCTCCTGGCTCAAGGGTCATTAATTCGAAGAGGATATTTCTAGTAGCTTCAACATTGATTGTACCATTGTCTTCTTCTCGAGACCGACCAACTTTTGACTCTTTAATTCCAAGAGGATATTTTCCGACAATTGAACCATGTCTGAAAACCTATGCCTACTGAATTTGGTTGAATTTTAGTCAATACGTGATATGTAAATGCCATCTTAGCTCAAAAATATTAGGTTTTTATCCTGCTCATCAAAGCTTTAATTTCTGACTTCTAATTTTTAACCTTTTGCTTTCATCATTTTTATGATGATATGGTTTTTTGGACTTTTTATCTTTTTTTCTTTTTATTATCTATGATAATATAATTTTTTTTAAATTTAACTATGCTAAAAAAACTACCAACAACTATAGTGTAAAATTAGTTATAAATAAGATTTTTAAACCCAAATAAACACTACATTTGTGGTCCCAAAACCAACAGAGTATCACTATACTACTAACTAACATAATTGTAGCACAAGTACCGACCTAATTACTAGAATTTCGTGAGTATCATCACAATTTTTATTAGCATTCTTCATAAGTTTTATTAGTTCGTCCTTACTTGGTTGACGCCCTACAAGGCCTTCATGCAGGAGGAACTAACCTGCGTGCCCTATCGTGGATCTCTTTTTTTCTTTTCCTTTCTCCCTTCACATTTGTGTTATCCTTTTTCAAGGACGCCTTCTTTTCAGGGTAGGGATTCTAGCCGTTGGATTTTGATCCAATAGCGGAGGAAAATGATTTTTACCTAATTGTAAAAGGTGGGTAGTCACTGCACGGTAAATCCGAATCGTCTGATCATTGCAATATAACTACCGACATAATTGACTTTGAAGTCCGTAAATGTTTTTACTTTTTACACATCAGCCATCTATTCTAAGCCGTTGCTATTGCTATTGCTTGCAGCTTCATGCAATCGCTTTTGTCTCTGCTCAGTCACCAAATTCGCAGAAGGTACAATTGAGTCGACATTGCTTCACACGTAGTGTGGCCTGGCTGACGTGGCGCCAACAAAGGTCAACTCAGGGGGAATCTCAACCCGCTTGTTCACACCGCACGCATATCAAATAAATTGATCGCCTGTTGCGCCGTTAATTACTTGCATTTGGAATGATGAAGCATTCGTTTTGTCTAAGGTGATTAACTCGACAGTTTGGCCACTTTGGGACTCATGATTGGACGAGGGTGAGTTTTAGAATCTTATTCTGGTCACCAGCGGCCAACCAACTGATTTTTTTTTAAAAAATAATATATTTTTATTAATATTACAAAAAATACACCATTGTTTAAAAAAACAGAAATAATTCTTCGTCGCTATTGTTATGAATAGCACTTGTATTCATCATGAGGCCAAGGGGCCAATATATATATACGTACATGTATATCACTTATACAGAAAATCCCTTATACAACAGGGTAATTACACATATACATGAGATATATCTAACACACCCTCAAACTTATGGTGGATCAACAATATTAAGTTTGGAGAGATGAAAACTATGCTGAGCTCTGGTCTGTGCCTTTATGAAGAAGTCTGCCAACTGAAACTCGGAAGGCATATACTGAAGGGCAACAACATGATCCTACACTGTCCGCATGTATGAAGCATCAACACCAATATGCTTTGTAAGCTCATGCTTCATCGGATCTTTAGCAATACTAATAGCACATGTACTGTCAGACAAAAGAGAACTCGGTGCTAAAATAGAAACATCAAAATCCTCAAGTAACCACCATAGCCAAGTAACCTCCGCGGTCAACAATACCATCGCCGTAACTCAACCTCAGCACTCGAACGAGAAACTGCTGTCTGCTTCTTACTCTTTCAAGCAATGAGAGAACCACCAAGAAAAACATAGTAAGTAGAGAGAGACCGGCGATCAAAGGTATCACTAGCCCATGTGGCATCAGAATATGCTTGGAGCTGTAAAGAGCTGGGACGAGAGAAAAAGAGACGACGAGAGATAGTTCCATGAAGATATCGTAGAACATCAAGAAGATGATTATAGTGGAGCTGTGTGGAAGCACAAACAAACTGACTCAAGATATTCACAGGATACGAAATGTCAGGACGAGTAACACTAAGATAAACAAGACTCCCAACAAGGTGACGATAGCGAGTAGGATTAGGAAGAGGCTCACCTGATATCAATAAGACGAAGATGAACATTAAGTTCCATATGAGTCTCAGCTGTGCGCTGATTAGTAAAAGATGCACGCTCAAGAAGATCCTGAATATACTTTTCTTGGAATAAATAGAAACCCTTAGGGGTATAGATAACCTCAATCCCCAGAAAGTAGCAAAGTAGTAAAGGAATACGCGTAGGCTACGGAAGCAGAAAACAAAACTTTTCTACCGCGCACCCAAGAACATCATGCTAAGGAAAGATCATGGATTGTTACCACTTAGACGCGCAGCGCAGTGGAAGAAGAATTGGAAACCGATCCAATCACGCGCGTCGAGATAGTAGTGGAAGTAGCCGATCGTCCCGATGGATCGTCTCCTCCACGCACGCCGATCAATACTGCAACGAGCAGCGCCTCCACCGGTATCCACACGTCCGGGGCTGGAACGCCGATCGCGAGTGTACTAGCACTCGTGAGCAGCTAGGGTTTGGCTCGGGAGGTGGCGGCTAGGGTTTTGCTAGACGTTAACAGGACGAATCCTCTCGCCGCCTCCATATATATAGACCTCCTCACGTGGGCCTCGTGGACCGAGGCCCAATAGGAGTCTATTCGGATCTCTATCCGAATTGAGCCCATATCCGAATCATATTCGAATTAGTGTTCCAACCCGTTAAGCGTGCGACACAGAGGTTCACGATACTTGGTCGTGACCGAAACGTCTTTCCGGTTACCATGTTAATAGCGGCCTCTAGTAAGACATATTAACCCCAAAGTATATGTAAAGATCATATCAATTTGAACTGTAATGTTCTCTCATGTACGAATCCCTTTGCCTCACGATATAGATTGAGCTCAAGGCGAGACTGTGTCATCCTCTTAATAGCTCAATCACTCTCTCGATTCCGTGATGGATTATAAACTTATGATTGACTCCTCAATCATCTTGGCTTGGCCATGCACTTTCATAATCCATTACATCGAGAAGCCCAGAGATATCTCTCCCATAAGGAGGGGCAAATTCTATCTTGATCATTCACATCTCACTACATGTTTCATGGCAAACCCAAGACTACTTTTATGACTACCCGATTCACGGAGTAGTGTTTAGTAGTCCCAAAATAAGCTACTACTCATGTTGGGAACCATGATGATCTCAAATCTAAGGATTCTACATAAACACTACTTGAGACCAAGCGATGATACATGGAATCTCCGCAGTTGTCTCATGGCAGTCTATCCAACATATGTTCACTAACACATGTCCATATTATTGATTTGGTATCACCATACCATGATCCATGAGACATGATCATCAATCAATACATATGCTGATCTTTGTCTTTGAATCATATTTGTTCCTCATATGATATACGATCAGGGATCATTTAGAAATAGCAACATTTTAGTATTTAAGAGTCTCATGAATAAGTCACATACTCATTGATCAATAATGATGATGTCTATTCTAAGGAACAAAGTAATGTATCATAAACATAGTATGTGATATACAACATCTCCATGTTGCCTCTAGGGTATATCACTAACAAGTAGACCCATATCAGACATAAGAAACTGCTCATGAAGACACTCCTTAATAAAAGTGATGTACTGAGAATCATCTCTAGTAATGATCATATCATCAACATATAACAGAAGAAGCGTCCGACCACGAGACGAAGTGTGAATAAAAAGAGCAGGATCGTGAGCACTGGCAAAGAAACCAGCTACAATGACAACAGAAGAGAAACAATCAAACCAAGTGCGAAGAGCTTGATTGAGACCATAGAGAGAGCGGCGAAGGCAACAAACCATACCCTCAGGAACAGAATACCTAGAGGGCGACCATATGTAGACCTCCTCATGCAACTCGCCATTGAGAAAGGCATTCTTGACATCCAACTGGGAGATCGACCACTAGCGAACAGAGGCCATAGCAAGAAGAGTGCGAACAACGATCACGTGAGCAATTGGAGCAAAAGTCTCATCATAGTCACGACCATCCTCCTGCTGAAAACCACGCGCCACAAGACAAATCTTGTAGCGCTCAAGAGAACCATCAGAGCGAGTCTTAACCTTATAGACCCACTTGCATGTGATATGAGTGACACATGCAAGAAGATGAACAAGATCCCACGTGCCGGTACGCTCAAAGGCAGCAATCTTCTCTGCCATTGTATACTGCCACTCTTGATGAATAACAGCATCACGATAAGAAGTCGGTTCAACAAGCGCAGTGGCAGCAAAACCAAAATGCGTAGGAGGCCGAATAGATTGGCGATCGCGAAGAGCATAACGGGTAAATGCGGAAGAGGATGGCCCATCAGAAGAAGATGGCACATTAGAAGAGTGATGAACCCGCGGACGACGAGTATAGTAAAGAGGATAAGAAGGAACAAGATCAAGACTAATCTCAGGAGAGGATGCTGATGTTGAAGAGGGTGTTGACTGGGAAGGAGGCACCAGAGAGACCAAAGGCAGTGGTGATGCAGGAGAGGATGCGGGTGGTGAAGAGGGTGCCAACTGAAAAGGAGGCATCGGAGAGACCAAAGGTTGTAGTGATGGAGTGACAACTATTGGAGTGGAAGAAAAAGTTAGTAAAGAAAGTGGCTTGACAATAAATGCTGAAGTGGAGGAAGAAGAATGGTGTAGATAGAAAGGACGAGACTCATCAAAAGTAACATCCCGACAAATCCACATCCGTCAGCCAATAGGGTCCCAACAACGATATCCCTTGTGCTCAGCACTGTAGCCTAGAAAAATACACTCAACAGACTAAGTGGTCAACTTGGTACGCTCACGAGGTACAAGAAGAATATAGCACATACACCCAAAGAGGTAAATACTGGATTAATCAGCGGTCTTTCCATATAGGCGCTCGATGGGAATCCCTCCTTTAAGAGTAGAGCAGGGTTGAATATTGATCAAAAAAGTGGCGATGAAAATAGCCTCAGCTCAGAAGTGTGTTGGAATATTAGAAGAAAGTATAAGAGCTCGAGCTATCTCAAAAAGATGGCGATGCTTGCGTTCGGTCACACCATTCTGAGCATGAACACCGAGACAAGAAAACTGAGAGAGAGTGCCTCGCTCAGCGAGAAAAGCACGAAGAGCTCCAGATTAGTACTCCCCAGTAGAGTCAGCACAAAAAACGCGAATGGAAGAGTCAAACTGAATACAAACCATGGTGGCAAAGGTCTTATAGATGGATAAGGCATCACTACGAGATGACATAAAATATATCCATATATACCTAGAAAAATCCTTAACAAAAATGATATAGTATCGATGACCTCCTTTTGAGACAAAAGGAGCTGATCCCCATACTTCAGCATGAACAAGATCAAAAGGACGCTGAAATACAGACTCGCTAGAAGGATAGGCGAGTTGAAACTGTTTGCCAAGCATACAACACTTACAATAGAGATAGACATCACCAGACATCGATCCTAAAAGACCACGATGAAGTAAAGAATACATACGTGACCCACAAAGATGTCTCAAACGATGATACCACTGAGCAAAAGAGGCGGTGGAGGCGGCAGCAGATGCGGAGGCAGTGTTGGAGGCGACCAGGCTGGCAGGGGTAGTGGAAGGAAGTTGACGCTAGTCCAACTCCCAGAGCCATTGGGAATCACGACGACGAGGGACAATACCAACCAGAGTCCCCGTGCGACGATCCTGAACACAACAAGAATCAGAATCAAGAATAACACGACAACCATGATTAGTGAGCTGGTTGGCAGATATGAGCTGCATGGTTAGTTTTGGGACATGGGAAACAGCAGGAACAAGAAAAGATGAATTGGAAAGAGTGTCTCGTCCTATGACAGAGAGAGATGTACCGTCTGCTATCTGAACAGTGAAAGGAGCAACTAGAGGGCTAACGGAAGTAAGAATGGTGGAATCAGATGTCATATGAAAAGAAACTCCAAAATGAAGAATCCAACGTAATGTACTTGAGGAATGAGTAGAAGGAGGTCTATCACCCGAAGACTAAGTAGCAGAACCAGCAGTAGCGGACGATGCAGAAGCAACCATAAGACCTAGCAACTGTAGAAACTGCTGAGTGTCAGAGGTACCAGGACTCCGCTGAGAAGAGGAAACTCCAATGCCCCTCGGCGGACGAGCACCACGACGAACATCCTTCTTCTTGTAGCAAAACTGCTCCACATGTCCATCCTTATTGCAATAAGTGCAGTAGAGTCCCCTACCAACAGCAGCTGTCACTAGTGAAAGCGTAATTGGTGAAGAAGTAACGGGTGACACAGCAGCAGTAGAAAGTAAAGAAGCCACTAAAACTCAAGGAGACAACGATGATGATAGTAGACCCGCACCATGAAGATGGATCTCCTCAGTACGAACAGCTGTAAGGCACTCCAACAGAGTCACATGAGGGTGACGAGCCAGTAACTGAGCATGGATCTACTCAAACTCTGATCGGAGACGTGTCAAGAAGTCGTAGATGCGATGAAGCTCCAGATAAGACTGCTGACGCTATCAGCACTAACACGTGCGACAAACATCTGACCCCAAAGAGTCAATCTGATACCATATTGCGGACAGCTGCATATAGAACTCGTCCACAATAGCATCTCCTTCTGCAGCAGTGACTGCTCCTGATGCACAATAGCAAGAACAAGGAATCACCAGATAGCTCGTAGCGGGTGCGCACATGTGCCCACATCGCCTAGGCGAAAGTTAGACCAATAATATCTGCAGTGAGATGCACCTCCATGCTGTTAACCAGAATATCAGAAGCACGAGCATCTTCATCAATCCATGTCTTGTGAGCAACAAACTGGGACTGAAAAGTCTCCATATCAATCTCAAAAACCTCAGTTGCTTTTGTACAAGTGTCTTCGGAAGCATCGTTCGGGAGAACAGGTGCAGCAGGTGGAGTAGGGCAAGGCGGACAAGGCAACTCGCCGATAAGAAACTCCCAAATACGCTGACCACGCATGTGGAGACGCATATGCTTAAACCAATTATGATAATTAAGACCATCGAACATCACCAGGCAACGAGGAACAAAAATTGAGCTTGCAGAAGAAAACATAATTTATTTTTCTTTTTTTTTTTGACTGACTAAACCGGTCAAAAGACCACAAGCCCATTCAAAAAGGACTCACCACAAAGGACTCACCGCAAATCTCAGTGAGTGCATCCCTTGTTCTTGCCGAAAGCCCGGCCTAGACCCTCCTGTGCAGGTGCGCCGGCGACAGCATCGCGCATGATGTCGTTGCACCGGACGGAGGCAGCCGAGACGATGCCGAGGTCGGCAGGGCGCACCAGCATGGCGTAGCAAGTGGCCTCGCCTCGGCGTAGCAGAAAACCTCGACGAGCCTTGTGGCGCCGTCGGAAGAAGGGCGGCTGTGGATCCGGTGGTGATGGGCGGCTGCGGATCCCGAGGGCGGTGCGGCAGCTGCGGATCCGGAAGAAGGTCGGCTGCGTCGCCGGATCCGATGGTGGGGATGACCAGATCCGGTGGTGGCGGCGGCCCCGAGATGCCGGAAGAAGCAACGATGCCGGATCCTGAGGCGGCGGCAATGGAAGGGCGACTGCGGATCCGATAGTGGCGGTGACCAGATCCGGTGGTGGCGATGGCCCCGAGATGCCGGAAGAAGCAACGACGCCGGATCCAGAGGGTAGCGGCAGAAGATCCGGTGGCCGGCGATAGACTCTGACTGGCGGCTGCTACCAGATCTAGCATGAGATCCGTCAAAAGTAGAGACGGCGGTGGTTTCTACTAGATCTGGCGCGTACGGATGACCAGCAACCGAAGAGAAGCCGACGAGATCCGTCAAGAGTAGAGATGGCGGTGGGACGAGACAAGTATGACGTAGAACTCTAGGTATAATGAAATCCTAGGTTTCGCTCTGATACCATGTTATGAATAGCACTTGTATTCATCATGAGGCCAAAAGGCCAATATATATATATGTACATGTATGTCACTTATGCAGAAAACCCCTTATACAACAAGGTAATTACACATATACATGAGATATATCTAACAGCTATTTCAAATGACGACAAATGCTCTGTTGCCAAATGAATGGACGACAGAGTGCCACGTCCATGCCACAAATTCTGTCGCCAATTGAAATTGTGACAGGGAGATCAATCGACAATTGAAATAATAACAGAGACCCTACACCCTCTGTCAACCAATTGGTAGTAGAATGTTTGTCGCCATTTCAATAGGCGCCAAAGGCTTGCACGCTACCAGCTAGGACTCTATGTAGAATTGTTGCCAATTGGAATGGCGACAAAAATTTGTCGCCATTTATAAGAATGGCATCAATATATTATTTTTGTAATTTTTAAGCAATGGTATATTTATATAATATTAATAAAGAAATATATTATTTTAAAAAATCCCCCACTGGCTAGCTCCTAAGTAGTCAAAATTCACTATACCACACATGAATATTCAATTCTTGTATTATGTCATGCACATGTCGCATGCTTAAATATTCTTGTGTAAGCTTTCGTATTTATTTTCCTATTTTTTTAGACAAACAAACATCAACAACAAGACATCGGGAAATAAGGGAATAATAATATGGTGCGAGGAGAATGGTGTAAACAGGACATGTGCTTCAATACATGTAAACAAGCCAAATAAAAAGCACTCGCAACAATCACTTGTATCGGATACTATGGATCTATTCTTTGGGTTTAGAGCTTGCCTTTCTATACTAATTAGCTTTAAGATAATGTTTACAAATTGATTGTTTTAGACATTGTCTCGATTTCACCTGTATCATTCAAAATCGCACACGAGTATCTCTCTTCTTACTCTCTATCACAAACAGCTATAATTCAAAATTTTAAGCTAAAAGCCATAAACCATAGTATAAGGGTGGGTTCTTTTAGGCTATAGTTTATAGTTTAAATTTTTGAATTTTGACTATTCGCGAGAAATAATATACAGAGGAAAATAGTTGTATGTGATTTTCCCTAGTACAACTAAACTTGGTACACTTTTTGTTATAATCTTTCTATTGACATCGTCTTAAAAAAATACACCATTTGGAACTAATTACTGTAGCACGTACAAAACAAAGTCGACTTTGAGTCCATTCAAACCCACCCTATAACTATGCCATATTGCCGCATCATATTTTTTTTAAGGTGGAAGAGAGATAATAGACTTGATACTCATGTAAGTATCACAGAAGGTGCACTAAAAGGGCTTGATACTATTTTTTTGCATTGGAAGGGTCAATTGCATGATCATTGTGAGACCCTTTGGTTTCAAGCATAAGTAATAAGCTATTAGGGTAGTTGTTCCATATAACTACTCTCCTTTAGTATCAAGACTTAGTATCAAACAATTAGCAACATAAGTGTGGCGCCACACCGGACTAGCTACCGTGTGAACCAAAGTAAAAGAGATAAAAATTCATAAGAGGGTTTTTCTGGAAAAAGCAATGATCCCTATGTATTTTCAGAGAAAGCGAATGGTTTTTCTGCATAAAAAAGACCTATGCGTAATTTCAAGGAAACCACGGGGTGTTATCCGGTAAAAGGAGGTCCTCCACAAAAAAACCAAGGACCTGTACATAATTTTGGAGGAGCGAAGGAGTTTTCAAAAAAACGAGGTAGCAGAGGCCATTCTACAAAAATCGAGGGCATGTATGTAAATTTGCAAAAACTGGAAGGGCTTTCCATAAAACGTTGAGGTGGAAGCACTCTGGGTGCTTCCTCGGTGTAATATAGTTGATATTGGGAATACATTAGGTAGAAGGGATTTTGACACTCAAATTCTTGTGGGATTCGAAGCTGAGATTTCGAATATGCATACATCGATCTTGTTAGATATGTAGTCAATATTTTAATTCTAAATTTTACTATGAGACAAATATAATAAACTATTGATGCAAAACATATAACTAACAACATGCTATTCATTGTATTTCAGAAAATGTACAAAGAAAATACATTATGAAAGTCGATCGAACGTGCGCCAACTTACTGTTGGGCTTGATGAAGAATAGGAAGCAGCGCATGTTCTATGCAGTGCAATTTGATGTAGTGCAAGACATAGATGAAGCAGAACAGGAGCGGTCGTGCAAATGCGCTACCTAGAAACCTTATTGTCGCCCTATACAGATACTCTCTGCGGAAATGGCTCGGAGATAGCCGCTCTCCCTTCTTCTAGGTGAACACAAACTCTCTAGAAAGGAAGAAGACAACGGAAGAAGAAGATGGAGGAGTTCAGTCTCTTTAGCCTGGATGTCTCTAGGATTTTTTATTGACGTGCTAATTACCCTCTAATAACTGACGTGATTAAACTGAAATAATATTCTCGAGTAACTGACTCCATTATTCATTGGTAACTGCTAATATTCAAACCAGATAATGATAATTAAGTAGTCTCATGTAGTCAAAAAGAGTTAAATGTTGCATGGTTCAGCAAAAATAAAATGGATTTAGTCGCCAAGTGGTGCGCTACGACATGGCGTGGTCGTGTGTCACAAGTCATAGGTCACGCGATTTTCACGCGAAAATACATGAATACGCTCGCGCATGTGTGTTTAGCCCAAGCCTTCCTCGTGTCAACCCCATCCATAATTCAAGGAGTGGCATGAACTCCACCTTATAAATTGGTATCCCCTACCTTGACTTATGAATACTGTACTAAACTATGCATGCTTTGGAAATAAGAAAATGGACCTCACTCATGGGCCTACTTTTAACAATCCCCACTAATTCCAAAGCAAGAAATATATAGATGTCAAAGATATTGTACTGAAATATTGTTAATATACCAGTCTCATAATGTGTTGAATTTACACCTATATTAGCAAGATTCATCTTCTCACAGTTAATAAATGGACTACGCCTTGAATTCACAGCTTTTCATGATTAAACTTCACATAAAATCTCAACTGATACTAAGCTACTAATGAACCATGTCTAAACGGAGTGTTATATGGTCATACTTCATTATCTACTCATGAGGTTTGTAGAGAATGCCTATTCTCGTGAACTACAACCACACAGTTAGGCTCAAGTAGGTGTATTCTTTTTAAGTATCCTGTAGACTAATACATTTTATTCTTTTGGACAACAGATTATATTAAGACTTTATGCCAACCTTCCATACAGTCTAGCGTACTTTGTTTATTAGAACATGAGTACAACAAATATATACTCACTTGTTACAACATCAACTTGTTTTTTTCATTGCTTAAGCCATAGGATCTCCGATTAAGAAGGTATGGGTTACATTGTGATGTAACTTAAATAGGCCTCATTCCTATGTCCATAGATGCAACGAAAATCGCTTTCTGTGCTTACCGTTTTGTAAAAGGGTCTGTCAGATTATTCTCAGTACGAATATAGTTCACAGCAATCACTCCGGAGTTTTTTAGTTTTCTGACAAATTTAAGCCTACGCTTCACATATCTAGAGGATTTCATATTATCCTTTGTACTTATGATTTTGGCCAGCATAATTTTATTATCACAGTACATCAGGATTACCGGTATTAGTTTCTCAACCAATGGTAAGTCCATCAGATATTCTCTTAGCCATTCAGCCTCAACAGTAGCTATGTCAAGCGTTACAAGTTCTTTTCCATGGTTGACCTCGTCAATATAGTCTGTTTACAAGACCTTCATAAAACGGCAGCACTAGTTAAAGTAATACATAACCACTTGTAGTTTTAATCTCATCCACATCAGATATCCAATTAGAGTCACTGTAACCTTCAAATACATAAGAGCATCCAGTATAATGAATTTCATAAGATATTGTGCTCCTCAAGTAACGCAACACTCTTTCAAGAGCTTCCTAGTGATCATCTCCGGGGTTAGAAGTAACCAACTTAATTTACTCATAGCAATTGAAATATCAGGTCCTATAACACAAGCTAAATATATGAGTGACTCAATAATTTATAACTATCTCAATTGTTCTTTTTCTAACCCCTAGTTCTTTCGAAGCTTAATGTTTGCATCATAGGTTGTTGGAGACACTTTATAATTTTCAAAGCCGAACCGGCTCAATATTTTTTAAGCATAATGGGATTGATTCAAAGTGATCCCGTCCTCTCTTTTGATTAATTTAATATTCAAAATGGCATTTGCCTCTCTCAAGTTTTTCATATCAAAACACCATGATGAGAAATAATTGACCTCGTCAATTACAATAGTATTTGTTCCAAACATAAGTATATTATCTATATGCAGATGTATGATCACTCCTTAACCACCACCGAAATGATAATATACAAATTTATTAGCTTCATTCACAACGATGTCAACAGATGTCAAAGTTTTGTCAAACTTCTCGTGCTATTGTTTAGGTGCTTGTTTTAGACTATACAAAGATTTTAATAATCTACATACCTTATTTTCCTCTCCAGAAATCACAAAACCATCCAATTGATCCATATATATTTCTTTCTCCAAGTCTCCATTGAGGAAAGAGGTTTTCACGTTTATTTGACAGACATGTAGACCATAGGAAGATGCTAACACATAGAGCACTCTGATGGTGATTAATTTGCCGATAGGAGAATATGTATCAAATAAATCTTCTCCCTCTTTCAGAGTGTAACCCTTGGCCACAAGTCTTACCATGTACTTCTCAATACTATCATCAGGCCTTAATTTCTTTTTAAAAACCCACGTACATCCTACAGGTTTGCACCCAACAGGACGATCAATGATCTCCCAAGTCTCATTAGCCATGATAGAGTCCATCTCGCTATGGACTGCCTCTTTCTAACACTCAACATAAGAAGATGCATAAACCTCCAAAAAATCTTTGGCACATTATCCACGAGATATAAAATAAAGTCATCACCAAAGATTTTCTCAACCCTCTATCTCTTGCTTCTATGAGGAGCTTCTACGACTAGATTGTTATCCTTCTCAGGGGCATTACAAATTGGTTCAGAAATGGTGCGAAGTTCATAAGTATGATTATTCTTATTTTCGATATTATTAGTTTGAGCATTCTTAGTTCATGAAGTACCGCCTACTGTTACTATAGGAAAGATATTCTCAAAGAATGAAGCATCTCTAAACTCTATTATTATATTAGCAATAATATCATGAGCTTCTTATTTAACATTTAAAAATCTATAGGCCATGCTATTTTGTGCATATCCTAGAAAAATACTATCGACTGTTTTTTTGTCCAAACTTTCTCTTTTTCTGAAGTGGTATATTAACTTTTACCAAGCAACCCCAAGTTCACATAAAATTTATATTAGGGTTTCTCCCCATCAGAAAATTTATATTAGGTTTTCTCTCCATCTATCCCTCATATAAAGTAATCTTACTCCTTTTAGTGATTACTCTGTTTAGGACAAAAATTGTTGTCAATATAGCTTTCCCCACCATACCTTAGGCATACCGAAAGTCTTTAACATGGCATTAACCAAGTCTATTAGTGTCTAGTTTTTTCTTTCAACTATCCCATTTGATTGGAGTGAATATGATAGTGTTGATTTATGGATTATTCCATGCTCATAACAGAATTGGGAGAATTCATGAGAGACATGCTCTCCTCCACGATCGAACCTAGTTGGTTGTCAACATCGGTCTTATAAGTCTTAAAGTAGTTTACAACTTAATCCTTAGTTTTTAGCAAATACATATAGCAGTAGCGTGTTGCATCATCATCAATAATCTATTCATTTCACACAAATATAAGTGAACAAGATATAATGGTGCCAAGTTCTTTTCATCCTCTAATCTCCTAAAGGGTTTTTGAGGCTCCTTTGCTTGCACACATGATTGATACTTTGATCATTTGACAATTTCACATTTTAGAGTTAAATCTAATTTGGACATTCTAGCAATACTATCAAAACCAATATGACAGAAACAAGATTGTCAAATATTTTCTCACATTTATTTAAACTTGCTGCAACATTCAAATTAAATAAGACTCTAAAATAGTTAGATGGAACAAGCTTCCACTCTCATAGCCTTTACCAATAAATTTTCTGAACTTAGACAATATAATTTTATTTGATTCAAAAATTAGCTTATAACCATCCCTATATATGAGAGAACTACTAATAAGATTCTTGTTTATTATAAAAGTATGCTGCATATTCTTCAAGTGGACAATCTTTCCTAAAATAAACTTTAGATCCACCGTGCCAACACAAAGAACAAAGGCATGTGAGCTATTTCTCATTAGGACGGAGGAAGTCCTTGTTGTCGGTAAGAAGAAAACAAGGAAATATCAGAATATATGTGAATATTAGCACCAGTATCAACCCACTAATCAGTGGATTGACATGCTGAAAAGACAACATGTGAATTACCATACCCTCCTGAAGTCGAGGACTCGTCTATGATTATGTTGACAGCCTTCTTTAGTTGTTCACCATCTCTAATTTTGTAGAAGAGACAGTTCTTCGCCATATGACCGTCTTTTCCGCATACAAAGTAGGTGATGTCCCTTAAATCCTTTTTCTCAGTTTTCTTCTTCTTAAAGCTAGTTATCTTGTTTGGTTTGTTAGGTTTATACTTCTTTGCTGCAGTATTTTTTCCTATGAAATTTACATTGTTTTGGCTAGAGATACTTGGTGCATCATTTGCTTTTACTTTTCTTCCACATAGAGGGCAGCAATAAGATCCTCAATAGAAATCTTTTCCTTCTTGTATTTCAGGCTAATGGCAAAATCCTGTCAAGAAGTAGGAGTTTAGCAACAATGCCCGCAGCCACAAACTTAGGAGGCAACACATAGACTAGGTGCACAATCTCACCAACTAGTAGTTGGAGGTTATGTGTTTATCTAACTGTGGATTTAGTCTCATCCATGCTAAAGTTAAAAGCTCACACATGTAGAGCCAGCGATCCGCCTCTGCCTCGCATATTTATGCTCTAGTACATCCCACAACTCTATGGCGGACTTGTAGTCTATGTACATATCGTATAGTTGATATACCATAATAGTCAGAATGTAGCCAAGAGTAGTATTGTTTGCATTATCATATTGCATGAACTACTCAACCATAAATGGATACTACGGGTGGATAACCCACAACAGCCCTAAAGACATGAGCCAAAACATGGCTCTAGTCTGCCATGTACGAAAGTTTTGACTAGAAAACATCTCAGGTTTCATCGCATCAGAAGCACTAACCATTTATGTCTTATAACAAAGTTCATAATAAGATTTCTGGAATGTTGGATATGTAGGCAACATTTTAATTGCAAATTTTAGTATGAGACAAATATAAAAACTAGTTATGCAAAACACATAACTAATAGCAGGGCTACTCATTGTACTTCAAAAAATACACAAAGAAAATACAGTATCAAAGTCGATCGAACGCGCGAATTATTTACTGTTAGGCTTGATGAAGAATAGGAAACAACGCAGGCTTGATGCAGTGCAGGTTTGATGTAGTGCAAGATGTAGATAAAGCAGAGTATCAACGGTCACGCAAATGCATTGCCCAAAAATCTTATTGTCGCCCCGTGCAGGTACTCTCTATAGCAATGGCTCAGAGATAGCTGCTCTCCCTTCATCCAGGTGCACGCCGAGAAGAAAAGTCAACGAGGTTCGGTTGTTCAACACTCAGTACAAACTCTCCAGAGAGGAAGAAGACAATGAAAGAAGAAAATGGAGGAGTTCAGTCTCTTTAGCCTGGATGTCTCTAGGCCTTTTGATTGACATGCTAATTACCCTCTAGTAACTGAAGCCATTAAACTGAAATAATACTCTTGAGTAACTTACTCCATTATTCACTAGTAACTGCTAATATTCAAACTAGATAATGATAATTAAGCAGTCTCATAACCAGTCAAAAAGATAGAAAGGATGCATGATTCAGTAAAAATAAAATGGATTTAGTCCGCCAAGTGGCGCGCTACGTCACAGCGTGGTCGCACGTCGTAAGTCATAAGTTACGTGATTTTCACATTAAAATATATGAATACGCGCGTGTGTCTGTGTTTAGCCAAACCTTCCTCATGCTATCTCCATCTACAATTCAAAACGTAGTATGGACTACACCTTATAAATTAGTCTCCCTCACTTTACCTTAGCAATATGGTACTAAATCATACACGCTTTGGAATTAAGAAAATAGGCCTCACTCATGGGCCTATTTTTAACAATCCCCACTAGTTCCAAAGCAAGAAGCAAATAGATGTTAAAGATATTGTACTAAAGCATTGTTAATATACCAATATTATAATGTAAGTCCCGTACGGGTTGAACTTACACCTTGTTTAGCAAGATTCATCTTCTCACAGCTAATGAATAGACTACGCCATGAATTTATAGCCTTTTGTGATCAAACTTCATATAAAATCTCAATTGATATTAGGCTACCAATGAACCACGTCTAAACGGACCGTTATATGGTCATGCTCTCTTATCTACTCATGTGCTTTGAAGAGAATGGCTCGTTCTCATGAACTGCGACCATACAATTAGGCTCAAGTAGGTGTATTCTTTTTAGTTATCTTGTAGACTAATACCTTTATTCTATTTTGGGCAACAGAATACATTAAGACTTTATGCCAATCTTTCATACAGTCTAGAGTACTTTGTTTATTAGAACATGGGTACAATAAATATGTACTCTTTTGTTGCAATATCAACTTGTTTTTTTCATTGACTAAGTTATGGGATCTCCGATTAAGAAGGTATAGGTGACCATTGTGATGTAACTTAAATGGGCCTTATTCCCATGTCTATAGATGCAACAAAAATCGCTTTCCATGCTAACCCCTTTATAAAAGGGTCTACTAAATTTGTCTCAGTATGAATATAGTTCACAGCAATCACTCCGGAGTTTCTTAGTTTTCTGATAGATTTAGGCTTCATACTTGTGATTTTGAATATAGTTCACAGCAATCACAGCAATCTAAATGATTTCATATTATCCTTCATACTTGTGATTTTGACCAACATAGCTTGATTATCACAGTACATCAGGATTACCGGTATTAGTTTCTCAACCAATGGCAAGTTCATCAGAAGCTCTCTTAGGCATTCAACATTAATAGTGGATGTGTTTAGCTAAAACCTTCTTCATACCATCCACATCTATAATTCAAGGAGTGGTATGGACTCCACTTTATAAATTGATCCACCCACCTTGCTTTAGCAATATGGTACTAAACTATGTACGCTTTAGAATTAAGAAAATTTGACCTCACTCATGGGCCTATTTTTATAAATCTATCGAACTGAATGGCAGAGGATATGAATTCAAATTGACCTATTTTGTCCCGAGAGAACATCGTGACACCTTCCCTTGGTTTGGAAGTATCAACTTCCTTACTTCTCAAGGGAAAGACTAGAAGAGCACTACCACTGGCCTATAAAGACAACTCCCTGGTCTCCATCTACTTGCAATGGATAGAGGAGGCACCATTTGTTGTATGTTGCAAGGGCAACAGTTTAGATCATCTCCATGCATGGAACCACCTAACATGTTGACATAGAGAGCACCATGCAGCGTCCTAGTAAACAATGGTAATCAGCGATGGACAACCAACACATAAGGAACCTACTTGGCACGCATACGGATGGGTTTGGCAATATTATGTAGGTAGAGAATGGGTGCATTTTTGGTGCGGTTAATGGCTTATCGCGCGATTGATAGTTTTTGACTCTAACGCGAGCACTTGTGCAAACAAACCAAATGTTGATAACCCGTTTCGAAAAGGTTGTTCTTATAATCCATTTTGAAATGGTGATAGAGAAGTCATCATGTTTGTTTATTTGAGAGAAATCATAAGCTATAAATTGAAAAGAACGGAGTCATTGTTCCATTGATCGAGCATCTTCAACAACTAAGACTTGCAGAACACAAGAGGCACACATACACAATGTTCATTTTCCCTTCCAACATATAAGGAACCCACGAGATACCAAGTTCAAAAACACACTAGGTTCACAATGCTTTTTGTAGGATTGGGTATGGCAAATCAAAGGATAATGAATGATATCTTAAAATCTTTCCCTAGTATTAGCAATACGATGCAGTAGAGAACTTAGGTCTACAAGCTATACCAAAGCTAAGAGCCAATTAACACAAAGTCACCCAAGACAAACTTCCTCAATAGTCGGACCATCGGTCAGGAGATGGTTTGACCATTCGGCTGATCTGATTGCAAGTATCACTGGTCGGACCGGGATGGGCGGTCTGACTTCTCAGGTCACAGTAGTCTGAACGCTCATCAAACAGAAGCAAAAATAACACTGCATATGACCAAGAAAATAGCTAACTCTTAAATCACCAATCCAAACATGATAAAACGTGATAGGATGCTAGAAACTTATTCCAATCATGGATCATAAAGATCAATGCCAAAGTTCTGACTTTTATCCATAACAAGGAAGATTACACCAAAATATGACAAAAGATAGAAACATCATTCCTTGATGGTCTAGATAACTTTGGATGGATTTTAATATGTCATAGTAAGCTAGATCACATCATAAACTCAATCCAAACCACTCTCAAGATTAAAACCCTAAAATCACCCCTCTCTTGAACCAAACCGAGCAATCTCAAGAACTTTCTATAAAAAGTGTCTAGATGTATGGGATCTGATCTTCAAGCGATATCTCCACTTTTTACACATCCTTAGCACCAAGAGAGATCAAGAGGAGATAAAATCCAAACAAGAAAACTAAGCAAATAAAAAGCACAAGGAGGAATCCATGGCACAACTCTCCGAACGAAGTTTGGATGTTTATTTCACTTTGAGATGAATATTTTACAGTCACTCCTTGGAGGATAGAACTCTAAGTCTAGAGCATACACATAAAGTTTTTAACACAAGAAAACCCTGACCTCTCTCTCCAACATAAGACATCATCTATCTCTCAACACATATAAAGACTTATATAGTAGAGACTGCTCACCTCCCACCAAACCCTAACAACTACTTACAAATGAAAAAATTGGTAACCTACACACAAACGGGTTTTACATTCATATATTGTTTACATGTTTTTCAAAGTGCGACTTCCACATGGCTCCATTAGTTCGATAAAACACTTCATCCTCTATGACATAACCTAAACCACCTAGGTCACCATCGTGGTTTCGCAAATCACATCTCCACCCGGTATTAGATAATTTTCCCAATTGCCACCCACCGGCCTTCATAGTGCCTCTCCTCAAAGCAACCACCACAACAAACCAACTTAACTCCTCTCGGTGACAGAGGATCGACGATCACGGCACCCATGCCAATTAGACCGCACGAAGACCTCCGATCGCACCGCCATTACATGGCCAGTTGCACCGATGAGCACCTATCTTGAAGAAACGTACCATCAACTAGAAATCGGGCACACCGTATTTCCGGTTGGACCGTTGCCCACGACCGGTCAAACCGGACCGCCGTTACACAGCCGGTTAGACCATACACACACAATGGCTAGACCACCTCTACAGACTAATTAGATCGCTCTCACCTAATAGCAAAAATTAAAGTGTAAATGATAAAAATCAAACTCAAATTTTCATAACAAAGTAAAATTAAATACTTGTATGGTCTCACGCTATGTAAGGTGTGTAACATGTAGTAAACATTCCACCGAGCACCTTCAACAACTGACCTGCATGCACCCACGAGTTCCCCGTAGTTATTGCACAATGCCAACTGTCGGTACACTTGCGTGTAGGTCTGGTACGTTTTACACAAGGCACTAAGGGGGTGATCGGAATAGCGATGGCTTTTGGTTTTTGCTGAAAAAAGAGTTGGTTCGTAGCTAAGTGGCATGTTAGGCATAATTAAATTTAAAAAAATGTAAAAATAAAAACAGCTCGCTAGTCTAGCAATGCAAAGGAATATAGTGACAAAAGTGCTACTGATGAGAGCGATTTTTACGCTAAACAGTAAAAAAAAAACTCTATATTGATCACCCCTTAGATTTATACTAATAGAGCGCGCCTACATCTCCAGTACCTCAGATGATCAGATCATCGTCACGCACCCATCTCTACTACTCGACCCTAGAGGACCGTTCGATCCAGTTGACCTCAACCGTGAAGTGAGGACACAAACACTTGGTGATTGGTCGCTTGCACTTTGCCATCTCATCACTCATCGCCGGCTACCAAGCTAGCTAGCCATCTCTATGGATAAGCCTCTTATTTTACATCCATTGGCTTCCCAGAAAGCTGGAAAAGAGCCTCAAGAGGGAGACGTGAGCTGCAGCTGATGTTGCCTGTTGGTACAATTGTACAAAGGTACAAGAACGTACAATTAATCGATGGATAGGTGCGTTATGCTAACCATTATCAGTCTTTTGTTTGTTTTTTTAGTTAAAATAACACTGTAATAGCTATTATTTTTCTAAAGTATTTAATTAAGAAAAAGCATCGTTATATCTCTGTTGACAGCGTAAAAAATTAAAACTTTTATTAAAATTTTAATATTTTTAAATAATTTTAACTTCTAAAAGCTAGTAGGTATCAAGAACTATTTAGAAATGAGCCATAAAAACCCCACATTACACATCTCCGTCGGTTTCACTGCGGAGAAAAACGCTGCAAGTGTGGGCCCGGAAGAGCTTGCCCCTATCCTGGCCGGGAGGCGCGGCCAATCATTAGTTGCCACGTGAGAGGCCAGATGGTTACTTGTACCGTCACTGTTGGACATTATGGGCTAAGTGATCGGATAGAAGAAAATTGCACTGATCCTAAAACGCGTGTTGCTCCATATTGGTTTCGCAAGTCGCCCTTTGTCTTTACATGTTCGAGTTAGCCGGATGCGTACTGAATCGGGATGCCCAATTTTTATGATACAAGATAAGGATGACTTTAGATTCGTGTAGCCTACGAATTAATAGCATTAACTACTATTTAAATACAATAATCTGTGATAAAAAAATTCATCCAACCATATACTTTGCCATGCAAAAGTAAACATGTTCTTCTTACAAAAATACGGAAAAAATCACAAGAAGAACGACGATAATATTTAGATTGGAACTTCCTATTATATTATATTGAGGTATTATATTATATTGAGGATGTTGTAGTATAAGCCATAAAATTAAGAATAAAAATTTTAATCTAAATAACGTGGTCCCGAAATACAAGGAGTGCTGAGATATTTTTGGCACCCTCCTGAAGTCTCATGCACATACGTGTCCTTGGGTTGGCTGGGAATAGTTTTCGGCCAAGAAACCGATATGGACTCAACAACATAAAAGAATACGACCGAAATCTGGTTCAAAACGGGTTTAGGGTGTTTAGAATAGTATTGTTTTATGATTTTTTTATTATAGTTGATTTATTTTTTATTGTAATTAAATTAGTTTATTTACTATAATTAATTTTAAAATTTTAAAAATAGAATAAATATATTAGTCCATCATAAATAATACAAAAGAATAAAAAAGAAAAAAAGTTTAAAAATAAAATTAATAAATAGTAAAAAAATAGAAGTCACAAACTAAATGGAACGGTGCCTTAGCAATTGTGGAATTTTTCTTGACCTTTCTTCTGGGGGACCGCTGGGCTCCATGCTTCCAACCTGACATGCCGACGTGGTGACCATGCCACAAAACAGCACCAAGGCCATCTCTGTTACGTGTGTCCACCTGCTGTTTTCTCTATCTTGGCCAAGCTGCACTCCTTTTCTTCCTTTCTTGATGCTTCCTTGTGCCATGCAGCATGTGCAGCATTAACTCCTCTCTGTGATTTCTTTATTCCCTCCTTCCGTTACATGGCTCAGCTGCATGCATGAAATTTCCTGGCTGCATGCATGCAGCTTGCTGGCTTCTTTGGTTCTTCCTTTGTATTTGAATGATCTTCCCTTTGTTAAGAAAAATTATTTTCGACTTTTGGTAGTTTAAAATTATATTACACAAAGAATAAAATATATATATGGTATATATATATATATATCGTTCACGCTTTTTCTATGTAGCACATTATATCGCCTAAAGATGTAGTAAAGAAAAAAACAACATATATGTATAGTACACGTATGAATCAATTTTTATATCATTCTCATTGTTTTACACAAATCATTTAGTATAACAGTAGCCATAAGATATATATATTGCGATATTATCATTCACATCACGTACTATGCTAGAAACAATGGATCCATGACAAATCTAGCTCTCTCTGCAATTTTTTTTTGTAGTTCTAGCCCACTCAGGTTTTTTTTTTTTACAAATCTAGTCCTCTCCGAGCGTGGAATTATGTGAAATTGACACATGGCAAATTTCGTTCTAGGGAGCATAGAAAATGACATTTCTATACCGCAGGATTGTAGAATTTATTGTAGCTACAGTAAATTCACGGTGACGTACCGCGGAAATACCATTTTCCGCACTCTCCTTATGAGAAATTTCCCACATATCAATTTCACATAATTTTACGCTCGAAAGAGGGTTAGATTTGCAAAAAAATTCCTCGGAAGACTAGAACTGCAAAAAATAGTAGGGCAAAACAGTAAAGATTTCAGAAACAATACTATATTGTCCTAGCACATTGAGTGACGTCATCGGGATCAGTTTACTTCACACCCTCACCTCAGCCTCCGCCACTGTTGAGCTACCAAAGTGGGCGTCTCACTTTACTGACATGCTTGGCCTACACCAAGCCCTTAGCTCTACCGCTACACTAGGTCAAGCTTCATTTTGACACATGTTGCATTTTGTATTCAAGTTATTTGACACATGTTGCATTTTGTATTCAAGTTATTTTGTTTGTTGAAAGATGATTTTTCTGTTTTTTTTGTTGGAGATTTTTTAGAGAGTAGAATTTGTTTGTTGAGGAGGTGCTTATTTTTGTTTTTTTTTTGTGACTTTTTAGTTGGTGGAAAAGGGAGATGGAGGGTACTAAGTACCTTCATCACTTAACACCAACTCCTCTTTTCAAAGTAGTAGATATAAAGATTTGTCTAAATTATATGTGTCTCTGATTTCGTATCGAAAACTAGGTAGGTGCTCAAGAGCAAAATCCAACTTATCGCAAGACATTAGCATATGTTTTTACTAAAGCTTAGTTTGGCATTGAGGTAGACTATGATAATCTCGTTTGGTCGGACGGCTTTTTAATATTTTGGGTTTGGCTACTTGCCTTTGATAATCAAATTGCAAAGGGACGAATTATTGTATTCCGGAACATATAAGATGAAATATGAGAGTACAACAATTGAATAACAAATTTTATCTAACTTTAATTTGATTCACCAAACAAATTAATAGACTTGTATAACTTCTTTTTCACATCAGCTTTTACAATAAGCACAGCAACCGCAAACTAAGCCTAAGTCGTGGTAAAAGGTAAGAAAAATCCCACAACATTTCACGGCCAAATGATCTCAGCACAATGCACACAACTAGTACAAAGTTAAGATGGCATGCTAAAAAAAGATGGCACGTTAAAAAGAAAACTGTATCGATTATAAATATGTAAGCCCGTTGATAGTTTAATGCAGAATTATCCCCTAATTTTTATTTTAGGGGGCATATCTAATGCAAAAAAACATGCAAACAATTTTGGGGTGAACACCAAATCGACGAGAAAAAATTTGAAAAAAAATGTGAAGGTAGTTTCTTAGTTAGCATACTTCTAGTTAAGTTTCAACTTCAAATTCTATTTGAGCTGGGAGGGGCAAAATAGATAAATGGGGAAATGCACAAAATATTATTCACAACAAACTTCTTTTTTTAGTTTATTCATGTTCATTTCGAGTTTAAACTTGAAATTTTAAGGGGTGATATAATACTCCACATCTATACTATCTGACTATCTCCTCAATTTTTTTTTGAAAAATCATGTTAATTCAGTGCTCAAATTAAAGCAGTCTGCTTATTTTTGCACCTAAATCATGGCTTGCACTAGACAAATCAGATAGGCCTCGTAAGAACCAAATCCAAATCCGAAAGACAGCTTGATTTTTATTGAGTCAATGTAGACCTCGTAAAAAATACGGTACGCAAGTAGGAAAAGCACCCGCAAAATTTCACATCTAAAAGACCTAAATGGAACTTTGATGCCCCGGCCTTTCCCTCGTAACTCGTAAGATGCAGTGAACTGACCTAACGTAGTCGACAATGAATGGCAAGGCTGGAAAACAAAATTGAAGCAATCATAAAAACGTAAAACTGTATGTATGTTTATTCTATAGAACATCCGTATTAGCTACGATTGATATCTTTTAATTAAAAATAAATAGTATTAATTAAAAAAAGTGTTTTTATAGAAAAAGCACGAGCCGTCGAGAAAGTAAAAAAAAGGTATATACGTACAACAGGAGCGAGAGGAATACTCCTGTGATCATCTCTTTATCTTTGGAGTGATAAAAATAAAAAATTTATTTTTAGAAATTAGATGTTTATATTAACTTTAAAAATGGGCCTATATACTTACCACTCGGTTTTAATGAATCGTCGTTTGAAGTTTGCACTGACAGGCTAATGGATTTTTTTTTTTTGAATTTGCGCTAGATATATCTCCCATTTTAATTTTGAAAACTAGGTAGACGCCCAAGAACGTACAAAATGCAACTCATCTCTTCGGATACATCCGAAAAGACTGAAACGGTGGTGAGGAAAAAATTTACCGAGTCAAGGTAAGAAAATACTAGGAACTAGTTCAAAAGGCAAAGAAAGTAAGAAAAATGACACAAGATTTGACGTCTGAAAGACCTAACTGACCTTTCAGAAAGTTAATGGGGAGCTATTAATTTACCGTACCTGATACAGTGAACTTGCTGTGACATATATGGATAGGTTCTTTTTCGGCCGCGACGGATGGTTTACGTGGGGCTGATTATTTTAGTTTTTTTCAGTATCTAGTTTTTATTTTTTTTACTATTTAGTAATTTCGTTTTTTCTGATTTTTTTAGATATTTTAAGTTTTTTATATTTTATTTTTTTCCGTATTTCTTTGCATTATCCGTGATAGTTTAATATATTTTTTCTATTTTTACAATTTTTTAAATTTTAATTATGTCTAATAAGTCAACTCAGCTACAGTAAAAAAATAAGCCAGTTACAGTGAAATTTTAATCAAAAATCAGAAGTCATTGCTATTCCGAACGCCCCCTTATGATGATACTCACCATGGCTTTTTTTCTCGTGCATTTATAACTTTTTTACTATAATTAATTTATTTTATACTATAGTTATTGATAATTTTTTATATAATTACATTTAAAATAATTTAAAAATATAAAATAGATTGGTCCATCATGGACAATATAAAGGAATGCTAGAAAAATAAGAAAGAGCAAAAAATATCTAAAAAACTAGAAAAAGATGAAATTAATGAATAGTAAATTAGAAACTAAAAGTTATAACTGAAACCGAAACGAGTAGGGCCATATAACTATGCCTAATGACTTTGACCGTAGCGTAAGTGTTTATGTGAATAAACCGAATACTAATAAGTCGCTTCAAAATGATTGTCCCGATATGCCGCTTGTTCGTTTAATTGTTCAGAAAAAACCATAAACTAAAAAGAATGAGGCATAAGACATAGTTATTAGCATCAAGTAACACTTTTTGCGAAAAAAGGTCGGGCATAACACAAACTAAGTACACAGCCAGTAATAGCATGATAACAGTATATATTTATTTCTCAATTTATCATTTTTTGAGATCTACTTTAGTTCAGACCCAAAAAAAAAACTTTAGAGGTCTGCAGCGAGTCCCTCTTGTTGTATACGTATATCTGGATTGGATGGAAATATTGTGTTTGTTGCTAGATATGTCTCATGTTTTATATTCGAAAAAACTAGGCAGGTGCTCAAGAGCAAAATCGTACTCCTACTGAGAAGACAGCGGTATCGTTTTTACTGGGTCCAGTTGAGAAAGTAAGAAAAAAACCAGAGAATCTCACATCAGAAAAGACTTATTACAATCAAGCTGAGCTTTCGAAAAGTCTGAAGGGCCATTTAATGTAGCGACCCATATAATCCAGTTCATCCAGATCATGCCCATGACTTGACATGTAGTGTAGGCGACCATGGATAAGCTCTAAGTGGCAGAGCCGTTTGCTTAGTAGTTATTCTCTTTTTCTCATATATATTCTTTTTAAAAAGAGAGAGAGAGAGAGAAGGGCTGCCTATTATATTAATGAAGCAGAGTAAATAGTGTATGCAAAAGAAGAGCCACAGGAGCTTCTGACAACTGGTAGGGGCTTATCCGCTTATGTACAAGAATTATCTGCTCTAAGCATTTCGCCCCCGCGAAGCTCCAGCCTCCAGGCTCCGAACTTTCTTGTTTTTTCCCCAAAAGTTATATAGACTTGTTTTAGAATGCGTCAAGTCTACCCCTATACCGGATAAATCATACACTCACACCAATCATACTTACACCTTCATCATCACTTCATGTAAAAAAGGTTAACTGAGATTGAAATATGTTTGGCCATAAGGTTTATATGTTGCTCGTTCTCACCGTCAATAAAACAATGTAACACTATCTTCCCAATACTTACACTTATACCCTACATGAGTCTCACTTGGACTCAATCTTAATTAGGTCGGGTCTCGCATACACCCATCCTTAAACGATCTAACGTTCTTGTCGGTAACATACCTAGATTGGGACACTAGGACTAACCTCCCCTCTCAATATACGTCCTTGCGTCTAGTTCGGCACATATACTATGCTTTATGATTACTCATCTGGCCCACACGTGCTATGTGCCATATGTCTATGCCTCTACCTGTACGCACGTATAACCACGAGGATCAACTCTGATACTATTTGTAACGCCCCAGCTCCATATAGGTTTAGGTCTACCAACACACCGGACAAAACCACGTACTCATACTAACCCCACTTACGCTTTCGTCCCTATTTCGTATAAAAGGGTTAATCTGGAGGTTAAAATGCATTTAGCCATAAGGTTTATATATTGCACGCTCTTTCTCATCCTCAGTAAGCAATGTGAGGCTATGTTCCTAATACTTACACTCATGCCCTATATGGGCCTCAGTTGAGCTCAATATTAATTGGGATGGGTCTCACGGCGTGAAACTGAATTTGTAAAACTCCCATTAGTGTTTATATATAAATTTGTAAAAATGTTCACAAGGAAATGGTTTTAGAATTGTCCTTGAAAATTAAACAAAAAAGACAGTAAGTTAATTATGCGACGCACACTCTCTCAGCACGCGCTCTTTGTACTTTCTAGCCAAACCATACCAGGTGCGTTCCTATGGCCGTTGGATTGAGCTCGCCGCTGGAGCACCTTTCTCGCCATCAGTGTTGAGTTATGGTGAGTTGCGCCAATCTCAAAGCATTCATCAGACGAGTAAGCTGTTCTAGCACTAGGGGTGGAAATTTTGCTCGCGGCTCGGCTCGGCTCGAAACAGGCTCGGCTCAGCTCGTGGCATTAACGAGCCGAGCCGAGCCGGAGATTGAGCTCGTGGCTCTTAACGAGCCGAGCCCGAGCTGGCTCGCGAGCCACTCGGTTAGCTCGTTTAGCTCGGTCAGGAGGTTCGGGCCGGCCCATCATCAGCCCATCGCCCGCATTCCTAGCGCCTTGGCGGCTCGGCCCATCGCCCGACTCGCGACTCGCGAGTGAAGACGCACACGGACGGCACGCCCTACGCACACGCACCGACACATCTCGATCCCCTCTCAACCGAGCCCGATCCCCATTTCATTTCCCCTTGTCCCGACGCTGACGCCGACCCCTCCCGATCCCCTCTCAACCCTAGCTCCAGCGCCGCCGCGACGGTGCGGCACCGCACCCTCGCCGTCCGCCGGCGCCGGCCCCGGCCCCTCCTCTCCTCCCCGCCTCAGCCTTCACCGCCCTTCCCATCTTCCCCTCAACCTTAGATCCGGCCGCCGCCACGGTGCCGCACCTTCCCTTGCCGTGGGCCTCTCGTCGGCGTGTGGCGCATGGAGTGGCATGCGCAGGCCAGCATGGAGTCGAAGAACCGCGGAGAGAGGAGGTCCTCTGGGTCCGGGTCCGGCTCCGCCTCGGCATCACCTCAGTGGTGAACCGCGTCCCCAACTCCTTTCCACGGCCACCTTGCAGTGGCAAAGCAGCTCCGACCCCGGCAGCCTCGGTAAAGTAGCTCCTACTCAACCCTAACAGTATGTATTTTGTTTGTATGTTGGATTTTGTTTGTTGACTGTGAAGATAGCCCTAGCAATATGTCAAACTACACCAGTATAGCACATGACTGTCAAAATATTTTTTTGTTGATTGTGAAAATCTATTATTTAAAATCAAGCGCATCCTTGCAGATCGTCAAAATATTCGTGCATCACAATCTTGTGATGCCCGAATATTTTGATGCAAGGATGCGCTTGATTTTAAATAATAGATTTTCTGATGCCTTATTTAGCATGTGTAAGTGTAATGGTATATGAAATAATGTTTGTTATACCACTTGTATCACAGTGCCTCTAATTTTGTATACCACCTCTAATTTTGTATAGTTGCTGGGTGAGCAGTGCGAGCAGCCTGTCTCATCGGACACGCTTGATTTGTCAAATGACAGTGAAGGTGCGCATGTTTCCCTGGATTCTGCAAGTGAAGATGCGCATGCGGTAGATGATGATACCAACAAAAGAGTGAAAAGGAAGAAGGGAATTGAAGTGTCTCCAACCAAAAAGGGTAGAGGAAAGCGTTCGGATTGTTGGAAGTTATTCAAGGTGGTCAATGTCCCATCCAAGAAGGAGAAAGGGGTGACTGAAACGAAGGCCAAGTGTCGTTTTTGTTATGGATTGTTCTCTTACAAGCATGGGGGAGCCACTTCACATCTGAAAAGGCACATTCCCAAGTGTGCACCCTATCTAAACAAAGTGGGAAGGCAAAAGGCTCAAGGTACATTGAACTATGATCCCGAGGGATCAAGTTTACCTTTTGTTAATCCTAGTGAATATGACCATGAGGAAACTCGTAGATTAATTGCAAAGATGATAATTGTCCATGAGTATCCATTTAAGATAGTAGAGCACATGTGGTTTAATGTGTTGATGAGGTATATGAATGCATCATACCAGTTTATTGGTAGAAAGACTATAAGGGCTGAATGCATAAAGGTGTACCAAACAGAAAAAGAAAACCTTAGGAAGAGTCTGAAAGATGTGGATAACATAAGTTTAACATGTGATTTGTGGACTTCCAATCAAAACCTTTGTTATATGAGTTTGGTGGTGCATTACATTGATTCTAATTGGGCTATGCAATGCCGTGTGCTAAACTTTGTTGAGTTGGATCCTCCACACACTGGGATTGTGATAGCTCAGGCAGTATTTGAGTGTATAACTGCATGGAAAATAGAAGACAAGATTATGACGATTACTCTTGACAATGCTGCCTCAAATGATGTTGCTGCTAGGAGTTTGATAGCCAAGTTCATTGCTAGAGGATCAGAAAATTTTGTTCCAAAATATTTTCATGTTCATTGTTGTTCTCATATAGTGAATTTGGTAGTGAATGATGGCATGGCACCATTGGAAACTTTGATTAGCAAACTTAGGAATCATCAAGTATATGAAGAAGTCTCCATCCGTATGTACAAATTCTTAGAAATTTGTAAATCCATTGCTTTGGAAATTGGAGAGGGCTTAAAGTTGGACGTGTCAACAAGGTGGAGTTCAACATATCGAATGTTGTCCGCTTGCATTGCCTACAAGGATGCATTAATCGCTATCTTGATTCCGATGCTAATTACAAGTGGCGACCTTGAATGAAGAATGGGCATTATACAACAAAATTCAACCAATATTGAAAGCATTGGGTGAGGTAACTCTCGCATTTCGAGTTCTCTATACCCAACACTAATGTTTTCTATCCTTACATAGTGAATGTTAAGCTTGCATTGAGGGCTGCAAGCATTTCTACTAATGAACATGTCAAGCGTATGGGTTCAGCAATGATAGACAAGTTTGACAAGTATTGGGCTGAAAAAAATAATGTATGCACAATGACATGACACCTCCAATGTTTGTGGTATGTTGTTCCACACTAACTCATTTAATTATCTTCTTTGTTACTATTGAGTCTAACTCGATTTTCTATTGCAGGAAGAAGATGATGAGGATGATGTCGAATCTATACCATTTCCGAGGTGTGGTGGCTAGCAGCTAGGACCTATTTGGTTGAATGCAAGTATGCAACATATGTTGGGTGGTTCAGTGATTTTGGCAATGTATGTTGGTTCAGTGATATTTTGGCAATGTATGCAACATATGTATTTTGGCAAATGGCAAATGTATGCAACATAGGACTTCTACTTTTCTTTATTATATTTCTTTGTATGTATTCTTCTTCTGCCTTTATTTATCTTCTTCGCCTGTTGTTCTTTGTTTATCTTTGTTGTATTCTTTATTAAACATATTTTATTAAACATATTCTTTATTATCGCCGCCGTTATCGCTCATTGTCAGGCCGTTTATCTTCTTTCTTTGTTATTCCTTTGTTTATCTTTGTTGTATTGCTGTTAAACATATTCGTTAAACATATTCTTTATCGCCTTTCTTTGTTTATCTTCGCTTTATTATATTCTTTGTCTTTATTTATCTTTCTTCTTGTTTATCATGTTGCTTGTATTCTTGTGCTCTCTTTGTATGTATTCTGCTTCGCCTGTTTATATTCTTTGCTAGGTCTTTGGAGGGGACTTCTGCTGCTAGCTAGCTCCTTCCCGATCCGTCCTTCCGCTCATTCTTTATTCTTTCTTTGTTTATCTTCCGCTATTGTTCCGCCGTTGTTGCCTGCTTTGTTTATCTTCTTCTTTGTATATTCAATTACTAATGAGCCTAACGAGCCGAGCCCGAGCTTTTTACCGAGCCGAGCCGAACCTATTTTTTAGCTCGTTAGTCTAACAAGCCGAGCCGAACCGAGCCACTATTTTATCGAGCCTTACCGAGCCGAGCCGGCTCGATATCCACCCCTATCCAGGACCTCCTATACTTCCTTTGTCATAGCCCCACATGTCAGTGGGAATAGATGCAGGTATCAGTTCAATAGAGTACTAGAAATTCCGCAAGTAGAACCACTGCGATTACTCGCCGACAGATCCGACAGCTGGGAAAAGCTTCGACACGCTCGATTATTAGATCTGATTACATCAAAGTAAAGCCCCGGAGAAGATACAAAAATGGTGTCCGACGCCGGCCTTCCAACCCCAAGCGACCAACCAATCAAGAACATATTTTATTACATTTATTTATTTATTTCCCCCCATGAAAATGAAATGCTTGTGTTCATAAAGAAAAAAACTCAGAGCCGGTCCATAGAACGGGTTCACGGGGCAATAACGCGCCCCAAAAAAAAAACAAACTTGCGCGTGAGTGACATCTCCATGAGCTGAGCCCACTGCTGGCATCCATTATTGCACAGTAGTTTAGTGTTAATCCTCCCAACCCACAGCTTCTTCGTCGTCGTGTTGCTGACCAGCTCTCCTCCCCTGCATGCAATCTGCAGGCTTCTTAAAGCCTCTCTCAGCAGCAGCACAGCACAGAGCTCTGCAGCCAAGGAGGAATAGTAGTGGACTGGTGGTGGATTCAGATTCTTGGAGAATCTTGATGGGGATCTGTGCATCTTCAGAGTACCTGGAGCAGGTGCAGGAGGCTGATGAGAATATTGTGTATGTGATGGATGAGCAAGGAGGGGGAGGGGATGGGGGATTGGGTTGTGGGGCCAGGAAGGTGGCCTCCCTCTTCTCCCAGAAGGGCAAGAAGGGGCCCAACCAGGATGCCGTCATCCTGTGTCAGGTATATATCTTCAGTTCTATCTACATGTGCCTGCAGGTTCAAGTTGTTGTTGTGTCCTCTTGATTGTGTGCTGGGTTTGTGTGGGTTTCTTATTTTGTTGGTATGGATCAGTTAAGGTGTAGTAGGGGTTCAGGTTCTTGGCTGTTATTTGCAGAATTAATTCTCGGTGTTCTTCAGGCCATGAAGCTTCCACGAGCTTTGCCATGGAGTCCCACAATGGCAGAGGAACCTGAGTTTTGTTCTGCAGTTATTAGGGGCAAAATATTCTTCTTTTCTATGTGAATTGATTGGATTCATTATTTGATGGGTTAAAATTTGTGCCTTTCCTGGGTCGTTTGGGGTGTGATGTGTGGTTTCAGATCAATTGCCTTTTGATTGGGGGATGTTCTTGATGCTGGCTGCAGAATTCTGTGGCTTTTTCAGTCAGTCCCCCTCTGTTTCTTGAGAGTTCTGGTGGCTGTATGCAGGTATAGATATTTTTATGAACAGTGCGATGGACTCATCTTTTGGGGTCAAATTATTCCATGTAACTATCGTTTCTACCATGTCTAATCATGAATCGAATTGTAGTTATCCTTTCAAAAGAAAAAGATCTTGTAGTTTTAGGTGGTCTTGATTTAGTCTATCACCTGGTTTCGTTCTTGACTTCATTGATGTCATTGAAATTCCCAGGAAATTTATCACCAATCATTATATAAAAAATGAGAAAAAAGAATCGATTCTTTCACGTTGTTGTATCTAATTATTAACACTAAAAAGTTCAGTTGACAATTTGACAAACTGTTTCATTTTTAATTCTTGTGGAAGGATGGTGAAAGAAATTCTTAAGATCAAGAGGGTTAATTAGACAACTTCAGATGAATAGTGAGTCGTACCTGTTTGTTGTGCTAACAATTGATGGATATGTTCGGCCAAAGTCTTTGTTGCTTTACACCTCAATAAGTGTCATTACTTCAGATTTAGCTTCTTTTGTCCTCACTAATAGCACCTCATGTAACCCAATCTTACACACCATGATACTTCCAATCTACTTCCAAAGCTTGATTTACCAACCACCACTATGAATCTTTTCTCACCTACCATTTGGATTTAATTATCAAAGATATATTTCCAGAAATCATATGATAATTATCATTCTTTTCTCCTTCAAATCTCAGTTTGTGGTCAAAATTCTGGTGTGTTCTTGTTCAGGGGTTCGGCATGGAGGGCGGCGTGTTCTGCGGCGTGTTCGACGGCCACGGCAGGTGCGGGCAGTTCATCAGCAAGCTGGTGAGGGACTACCTCCCCTTCATGATGCTCAGCCACCGGAACGCGCTGTTCCTGGCCGCCGACGACGACGACCTCGCGTTCAGCGACGCCTCGCCGTCCTCCTCCACGGACAGCAGCGGCAACTCGTCGCCGCAGGCGTCGGCATCGGCGCAGCTGCTGGAGGAGTGGAGGGAGGCCTGCACCAACGCGTTCAAGGCCATGGACAGCGAGCTCAAGCTGCAGGCCAACATGGACTGCTCCTTCAGTGGAACCACGGCAGTGTGCGCAATCAAGCAGGTACTGCTAACATCCTGAAGCAAGTGTTACATCACAAAGCTATAATCTTAGCATCTCAAATTGCTCTGATCTTATCGTCTGACAAAGAATCTGAATCTCCGTTGTTAACAGGGAAAGGATCTGATCATCGCGAACCTCGGCGACTCGAGGG
The DNA here is from genome assembly GCA_036346265.1 of Melocanna baccifera. NCBI lineage: Eukaryota > Viridiplantae > Streptophyta > Magnoliopsida > Poales > Poaceae > Melocanna > Melocanna baccifera. Next base: position 5,886,834 of record CM070680.1, read on the forward strand.
CGGTTCTTGCGACGATGTTGGAGACAGGCTACCTGAAGGCCGTGCAGCTCACCACTGACCAGAAGCCCAATGTGCCTCGTAAGTAGTATCTCTCATCCAAATCTTGAGGAATTATGTTACAGTGATTGTGATTGTGCATGCAAAACAGAGCATTGATTTGATTGGTTTGGCATCGATCGCAGAGGAGGCCGAGAGGATCAAAAGCTGCGACGGCCGCGTGTTCGCGCTCAAGGACGAGCCGAGCGTCATGCGCGTGTGGCTGCCCGGCGAGAACTGCCCGGGCCTCGCCATGGCGCGCTCGCTGGGCGACTTCGGGCTCAAGCACCACGGCGTCATCTCCACGCCGCAGGTGACCGGCCACCGGATCACCGGCGCCGACCTCTTCATCATCCTCGCCACCGACGGGGTGTGGGACGTGCTGAGCAACGAGGAGGTGGTGTCCATCGTGTGCGCGACGCCGCGGAAGCAGCACGCGTCCAAGGCGGTGGTGGAGGCGGCGGTGCAGAGGTGGAAGAGCAAGTTCCCGGCGTCCAGGGTGGACGACTGCTCGGCGGTCTGCCTCTTCCTGCAGGACCAGACGTGGGGCAGCCCCGCCGCCGCCGCCGCCAGGAAGGCCGCGCAGCGCTGAGGAGAGGAGCCCAACAAACTCCGACTCCAGCAAGCCGGGCGTTCGCTCGATCTTGTTCTGTGTTTTTGTAGGTTTTGTTGCTCTCGTCGTGCTGTAATTGCATATACTCCTAAGTGTTGCAATTAGTCTGTAACATGGTGTAGAAGGCGTACTCTTACTGGAAATGCAACGTTCAGCTCTAATGTTGCCACTTAATTGCCAAGCAATGTGTAGGACCGATGACGAGGAGCAGGGAGGCGAATGCTCTTTGCCGCTTTTTCAATTTTAACAAAAAAAAGCAATCTCTTTTAGTTTTTCATTTGATTAGCTATGAAACGTTAATAAGGTTAGAGACACAGAGTTTGTTTGCTGATGACTACGTCTGATAGTTTTTAGCTACAACAAATAACTTTGACCGTAAGCAGTGTGAACAGCTAACAAGCCAAGGGAATGGAATAAACAATAAATGGGTCAAAGTATCAATTGACTGATTTGACTTTAGGCATTATGCCGGTCAGACTAGACACCTGAGCGGTATGAATGCAGGAGTCACATGGTTTGACCATTCACCGATCAAAAAAAATTCACCGTCAATAACTTAAATTAGTCTAACTTTTGATTTACTGAACCAAAAGATATGAAACATGACATATAGCTTCCTCAAGTTTATATGAACCTATTCCATCAATCAATGGATTGACAAGTTACTCAACAAAGATTTGATATTTGCCCAAAATAAGGTAGATGGCATCAAAACCGAGTAAACCAAGTCAAACTCTAAGAATTTACTATAGAGTTGTCTAGATGGATGGGATCTAACTCCTACGAGGTTCTTCCATCTTTCACACTTCATTGGAAACCAATAAGATCAAGTAGAGAGGGAATCCAAACAAGAAAACCGAGTAAATGAAAATCACAAGGAGAAATCCATAGCAAAACACATTTGGGTGAAAATTAGATATTTATTTCACTTAGAGATGGATGTATAAAGTCACTCCACACTTAAAGGATAGAGTTCCCTCTCCATGAAGTATACACACAAAGTTTCATCTTGAAAATTCTAACTCTCAAAAGCTTAGCTAAGACTCCCCTAATTTTAGCACCTAAGCCGCACTTCTTCCTCCTTATACATAGAGACTCACAAGAAATTCTAACTAGTACCTTTAGTTGGATTTCATATATTTACATAGACAAACTTGTTAACCCAACACTATACCAGATTTTACACATACGCATATTTTTCGAAATGACTCATCTAAAGGCTCCGATAGCCTGAAATGCCAATCCACTTTATCAAAGCATCTTCGCATGCTTTGACATGTAGCCTATAGTGCCCAATGACTAACCGTTATATATTCACATATTCAGAATTACTTGAACCGCCTCTATATACATCAGTCTCATCACTTAGCATAACACATGCACCACCTTGCCTCATTGCGGTCCTCATCTCTTCTGTGCTTCACGCTTTAGACATGCAGCCTCACCTGGACTTACCCTACCACATGGTCTTTAGCTCTCCCACCTAGTTCTGGTTCATTACCATTGTAGCTGCCACTCTCCAACCAACACTACACATTCAAAGGCTAAGCAATCTAATTCTAAACACAAGTTCTGTACACTTGACTCACGTTAGCCAAATCATGCATCATGTAATACAACCAATGGTTCCCATACCGCGCACACACTCAAACCACTCAACTCAACCCTAATCCTATAGAGCCGGTCTGACTGCCAGCCACATGCCGGTCAAATCGTCCAACTCTTCTCAACCTCACCACAGTAACAGGGGACCAGACTAACCGCTAGCCCAACGCACACACCCTCTCTGGAATTTTAGTTAATCTCTATCTAATTTCATCTCAGAACTGTAAATTAAGTGACACCTAGTATAAACACATTTTCAAACATGTCTACATAAGTGATTGGTGTCCATTTTCTAAAAGGTCACACGGCCAGTCTGGCGGCTCCAAAGCAGCAAGTCTGACAACCGATGACAGGCCGATCAAACCGCTTAATTCCCGACAGCAACTCTGAAAACTAAAAAGGTTCAAAATCAAACTCAAACTTCCATAGAACTTGCACATTAATATCAAATATTTATCACACATACAGAGTGAGCACGTGGTTTCATAAGTGAGGACAACAGAGAAGCTCGTTTTAGTTTTCACTTTTGATGATCATGATGAGGGAGAGATTGTAATGGCTGGCTTGTAAATGGAATGGATGCATCCATTTGTATGCAAGTTAAGGTGTGCATACAAGGTGTGTACGTATGAGTCTATCGTTGTACTTAAAAAAACTCGCGCACATATGATTCTTAACCAGACAAACAGAAATGGGAGCAGTGCGCCAGAACGCCCTTGTTGACAAACAACTTTTTTAGTTCGACAGCATCTAGGCATCAAGCTGTCACTGAATTAATAGGTTTTAGCCCTTCTGGTAGCTTGTTCGTGCGTTAGGTCGACAAGACCATGACAACAACAAGGGCCCACCGGTCAGCGACGCATGGAATCGTCGCTTGCAACCATGGCTCAACAATTCAGCTGCTCAACAATTCAGCTGCGGCTGCCCAGACGAGGAAGTCGGTAGTGTGCTGGGTAGGCATCGTAAGTCACTCGTACCACCGTTTCCAGGTGGCTGCCGTCGAATTAGGTCCTGTTTTTTTTTGCGATTTCTAAAAATTATTGTTGATTTTTACTATAGTAATTAGTTTTTAAACGGAGTATTTTTTTAATATAGGATCTACAAGTTAATTGTAGTACACATTAAAAATTAATATCTATACCATCAAAAATCGCTAACGAGTATCTCTTTTTCCACAATCTCTATCGTAAACAACCAAAAAACCATCAACCACAACCAAAAATCATCAATCACAGCTAAAAAGAACATTAGTTTCGGAGCACCCAAACGGCCAACCCTGACACAACGTGAGAAAATGTATGCTAGCGTGTCGGATTTTGGAGTAGCATCGTTGGCATGTCACAAGATGAATATATATCGATATTTGAATGTTGATCTGGCCAATTAGGCGATCACAACTACCATTTACTTGTTATTATTATATTGTGCTACTGATCATCATACGGCTGATAGACCAGATGCCATGCATCCATGTATCGAAATCACACGTACGCTCTCTGAAACCATCGTTATTCGTCAGTATCTCCACGAGTCATGCGTATTATAACATTCTTCCTTCATTCTATAGAGCCTACCCTGAAGACAAGCAGTAGGTCAGCGTGTACTAACGTTACCCGTCGCACATGTCCTGAATTTTTTAGCTTGTATCTTATAACTTATGATTTTTCTTAAATAAATAAATAGAATAGATTTTTATCATCATTTCAAAGCGATTTATTAGAATAGCTTTTTCGAAACAACTTATCAGTATTTGGTTTATTCGCATAAACAGTTGCGTTAGAATCAAAAACCATCAGTCACAACCGAAAAGAACGTACCTCATACATACCTAGTCGATGCAAGGAGTATCATAGTGGAAAAAGTCTTCTCAAACCATTTAAATTTGTATTTGGATCCATCGTGCTTTGTCAAGCATTTTGCCCGATTATATCTTAAAGAGTATTTAGATGATCATGCCAAAATAATGAACAGATTTATCTCAAAATACTTTCTCGATAGGGTGGCAGTTCGGAGACTTTGCCGATCTCCAAAATAGCAGCCATTTTCAGTTGTAGGCACTACAAGATCTACTATTTCCTGAGTTTTTTAAGACCGGCGGTTATTTTACTCTTTTATTATTTGGAAAAGTTGAATTATCAACACTAAATTATTGTCCTTCAACTTCAAAACCATCTACTTTGCATCCTCGAACTATAAAAAATATTCACTTTTTATCCTTAGGTTGATTTCATGAGTGGTTTGGACATGTTGGCAATTATATCACTGATTTTGGCTAATGTGGCACCTGATAGGCAAGTTTATAGGGGTATTCTTTTAGGCTACGGTTGATGGCTTTTATCTGTACTTTTTGATACAGCAGCGGATGGTAGAGACGTGGACGACACACAAGATTTTGGGGTTGGGTAGCCGTTTGAATAATCCACTTCAAGAAGTTATCTTGTTTCCAAATTTGGCTTTTCAACTTTTGAAAAAGCCAAAAAGAAAGCCCTATGTTAACGTGGCATCATAATCAGCAAAAACAAATTAAAAATAAATAATATATTTTAAACCTGAATCCCACTTGTCATACTATAATACCTCCTCTTCTTCCTCCTTCATCTCCCCTTCTTGCTAGGCAGATAGGTAAGCCAACATTAGTGATGTGGCTGTCAACATAGCAAAATCACCATAAAAGCAATCTAAGAGTGAAAAATGAACAATTTTGATTATTCGATGATGCAAAGCGGACGATTTTGAAGTTAGGGTCAGTTTTTTCGAACTTGAGCAATACTTCAAGGTTAAAAAATAGATTTTTTTCCTTATCATTTTTCCTATGCAGCCAACAGTGTTTCTAATGTAATGCAATTAATTTCCGACGGTCAAAGATAAATTACCGACAACAAAATTGATATCGTGCACCGTCCACAATATACTCATACACGTCGGAAAATATTAGAAATCTAGTAGCGGGCCGGATGGATGGTAGACTCGTACAGAGCGTATAGAACGGCAGGAGAAAGAATGTTGCGAATGATGAACAGCCGGCCGAATAAGCCGCAGACAAGAATAGAAACATAGCCCAAATAGTGACAGAATTAGAATGTGTGTTCAACCCTCAGTACAGGCAATATTTCGGAAAAGCATACACGACAAGGTTCGAGCTGTGGCTTCTCAGCAAGATCACAGATGCTCCAACTTGAGCATTACTCGTCTGTCTCCAAATATATGGGTGCAGCAAATTAAACGTACGAAAATATCAGTAGGCATTTGCTAGTGTTGCGTCACGTACTTCTGGCATGTAATTGCATTTCCTGTTGGCCATGAACAAAAGCAATAGCTCTAAAACCCCATCCAAAATGACTTCAGTGACAACAGCAGGACAACAAGGCCAGTCAGGCTCTAATACCGCACTAACTCTGTAAAAATGAAGAGAGTAATGTTTTCTCCAGTTCTCTATACATGTGAACTGCGTACTGAGAATTGTCTATAGAATAAACAAATAACACATAATTTAACAGGCCAAATAAGATTTAGGAAGTCAATTTAGCTAGAAATACATAGATTGATATCCTCATTTAACCTACAAGTAGCGCACTGCAGAGGTGTGACTGAAGGGGCTCTGAATGCAGGAGTATCAACAAGAACACACACACTACGGAACACTATCAGTTAGCTGTTAATATAATCTGAGAATGTGTGCTTTTGCTCACTTGCCATGTCATCTCGAAAATGAAAAGGTGGGGGATTCATATTTCCGTGAGGAAGTTAATCAACAAAGTAAGGAAACGTTCTACAGGATGTCACCTTGTGGAGTTTTTCATTTGCTTTGCTTTTTCAAAAGGGCCATTTGCATCAGGGGCACTTCAATTCTTCAACAATATGCTACTTTTCTATCATCTATAAATTATCGGTCCAACTCCCCGAAAATCTTTTGCAATGACAGGTTGAAAGAGTCCATTGCCTCAGAACACAATTGCCACTAAAAACATACAATATGATCATGTTAACCTCAAATATCGATTAGCAAGTTTTCAGTATGTTTTTGTACTACTAGAACACTGTAGACTACTCTCTGATCTAGTCAACGTTTAGTTGCTACTAACCATAATTTACATTGCATAATGTATATTATGTTACTGTTAAAAAGAGAATATATTAAGTAGTATGCATTTAAATCAACAAACTTTGACTCATTGTATCTTCAGTTCTTCACCTTCCTGATTCTCTAGATATCAATTACAGTATCAAAATAGAAGCAAAATAATTGTATCCAACAACTAACAGAACATGTAAATGTTCACAAATATGAGTAGACAAAATACCTGCTGTGTTGGAAGCATCCGAATTCTGTATTGTTCTATTTCCTTAGCTCTAAGGTCCTACCTGTAAGTGTTAGCAAGTCTTGCGTGTTCACACGGCCTCGCCTCCTGTGTGTCGTCTCGACTCTAGCCAACCTTGAGGTCACATTAATCATATGTTGTGTTCATATTAATCTTGCGTTCTCATTAGCCATTTCCGTTCATATTAGTTATGCATTCCCATTAGCCATACCAGACTATATATATATGTAACCATTTGTGACTTGAATCAATCCATCAATTGCGTGATTATCCCAAATATTCCACATTTACATGGTATTAGAGCGGTGCTGCTCCTAAGCCGCCGCCTCCATAGCTTCCGCCGTGTCGTCTCTGGGAGATGACCTTGTCTCCATGATCTCTCCCAGGGGCTACGCAACCCGTAGTTTAAGTCATATCGCCGATCATCCGATTGGCTACTAATTAGAGTTTTCTCCAGTCATCTTCAGATCGGGTTTCTCTACTTTTTTCGATGATAGATCGGTTTGTGTTACCCTGTCGACCCGACGATGTTCCTCGACTCCGGACTTCACCGCCTTAGTTTTGACCTTTCCGACGCCTTCTCTCCTATGATGACGTCGTGGCGTGACGCGGCGCGCTCGTTGACATGGCCCTCCCTCCGCGGCCTTCCGAGCGCCCCATCTACCATCGTCATCATGCCGGATTATCATCGCCGGCCCGTTGTCAACGTGCACGAGCTGTCGCACCACCGGGAGCCCGTACTTGTGGTCATGCCATCGACATACACCGGCTGCTGCTGCATCACCCCTTAGGGCTGCTGTGTCACTGCCTGTGGTCATCATTGCCATTGTCGACGCCACCCCGCCAGTGTCACATTTTTTGCCGATGTCGCATTTTTCTTTTCTTTCTTTCTTTCTTTTTTCTTTTTCGTCCACTCTGACGGCAATCGCCGTGTTGCGTAGCCCTTCTATGCCCCGCACCGCCACCGTCGTGAGTCCTCCGACGGCAGTCGCTGTGTTGCATGACCCTCCTGTGCCCCGTACCGCCACCGTCGTGAGTTCCCCCTCTACTATTGCTGCCGCAGCATTTTGAACATTGGCGGGCGATGTGTGTTGGACGTCAGGTACCCCGAGCACAACGACGACCTCAACACCAGCTACCTCGACATGGCTTCCTTCTCTACGGCTATGATCATGGTCACTACGCTCTCTGCTACCTCAGCAACAAAGGTTTATCATTCACCGAGTTCGTTCCAGTCTGAACGTTCGGCCTTCTCCCGTTCAGACTACGGGAGGGTGTTAGCAAGTCTTGTATGTTCACACGGCCTCGGGTCCCGTGTGTCGTCTCGACTCTAACCAACCTTGAGTTCACATTAATCATGTGTTGTGTCCATATTAGTCTTGTGTTCTCATTAGCTATTTCTGTTCACATTAGTCGTGCGTTCTCATTAGCCATACCAGACTATATATATATGTAACTATTTGTGACTTGAATCAATCCATCAATTGCGTGATTATTCTAAATATTCCACGCATATAGTAAGTAAGAGATTTACAACCTTTAATCCTTCCTTGAAGCTCCACGTTAATTTTTCTGACTTTATGTGGATCAATAACCTCGAAATTTTTTATGTACCCTGGAAAGTATTGATAAACTTTAAAAGTATAAATTTCAGAAAAATAAACAGTATGGTGAAAGAAATGTTTGCATATCATCTCAAGATGCTTAAGTTTCAGAAAAGAACTGGACAGATGACAAATGTTAGGTGACTAAGGTGAGCAAACAAAGGAGACTAAACAACAAAGTAAGTTGAGTTCATAACATTTTTTCCTTCATTTTTCTTATGCAAAAGCCAAAATAAGAAGGAAAAGAGGCAAGCCACTACTCCAAATAACACATTGTTTTTTGTTGTGCTTATTCTCCATAAATGAAGGTGCATAATGCTAGGTGTTTTCAAATTCAAGACTACATTACTAGGTCATCACCATTCTAACAGGCTGTCAGACGAAACGGAGAATAACTAGCTCAAGCACACAATAGTTTAAGAGTGGAAAACTTGCCCAACTCATTGAACAGAACAGTTAAAAAATGATAACAGAATCTAGTCTAAGGTAAAAAGAACGCTAGGCTACCAATAAATATGCTAACATCTGTTGAATGTGTGTGCTTGCCTTCATCTTTCCGATTCCAATTACAGTTTCAGACATTTCGCATGAACTGGATGAAAAGAAATGATGTCACCGCATCACTTCCGTCCAGAATCTAGATGGGGTACAACAAATTGACAATCAAGTCAAGCACATGTAGAGATGGCAATGGGTACCCGAAATCCGATACCCGGTGGATTTTTACTCTATTAGGACATGAGTCTGGGTCAATTTCCTAACCCATGAGTCTTTTAATGGGCAAAAAGCCCAACCCATCGGGTCTACCGGGTTTAGGTACGTTCGTATAGTACCCAAACCCATAAACCCATGGGTAATATAAACCCGACCATCCCAGCAAACCAGCCCATACCACGGCCCACAATTACCTCAAAACTTCTCCAACCGGCCTGGCCCAACTAGTGCGTATAAAAGACAATAGCCCTCAAGCCCTAACCCTAGCTCATTCATTCCTCCCCACCCCGATTCAATAGCCACCACAACATTGTGGATTTGCCGTTGCTTGTTTTATGCATATTAGCATATAAATTGAATTTATTGTTGACTTGCTAAGCACTCGCATCGTCGCAATCTGCACGGTTGTTGTCGCACGCAGACGACCGTGGGTACACATTGCCGAGTGGACGCGTCCAACTTTCACAGCACGGGTTTGGGATGGCAAAACCCAGCGGGTTTGTGCCCGTTGCCATCTCTAAGCACATGGTACTGAACAAGCCCACATACACTGAAATGTTTGCATCGAGTGGCTCTAATCCAGATTTGACCTTAACATGAGGAGATCAGTTCATCTTTATTGTATTCTCGGTCAAACCCAACAAAAACTGTAGAACCCCACCCCTCTAGTAGGCTACCAAAAACAAGAGAGAATAGGGGTCAAAACAGTGCTACCTCGGTGCTTCATGATGTTGAGGAAGGAGACCATGACCCCCGAGATGGGCTTAAGGAGCGTCGTCGCCCTGCCCCTACTCTCCGAGTTCACCATCGTGCACAGCGCGTTGTTCAGGATTCATCGCTCCATCGCTCGCTCGATCCCCTCGGCTCTCCTGCTCTGCCACTCTTCTTGGCTGAGGGCCTGTTCTTTTTGGCTGCGGCTTATGACTTTTGGCTGAAATTTTTGAATTTTAGCTGTTTGTGACAGAGATTACGGAGAGAGAGATAATCACTTGCGATTTTGGATGATACAAATATTGGGTTTTTAACGTGTACTACAATTAACTTGTAGACTCCATCTTAAAAAAATACTTCGTTTGAAAGTTAGATATTGTAGCAAAAACCAAAAGCCGTTTTAAAAAGCTGAGAAGAACAGACCCTCAACTTCTTTTCCCTCCCTGGCTACCAGTCGCGCGCACACGTAAACGTGGGGTTTCATGGGCTGAACGGGCCGTATGGACTAGTCTCCACGTGCACAACCTTCCTAATGCATGCATGTTATATCTAACAATCATCACTTAATTAATTTCTTCTCTCCCACCTCACCTCCTCCCTCCCTCCCACCAATCCTCATATCTTGTATGAGATATATCTTTACCCACTCTCTTCCTTAACTTTTCTCCCACATCAGCTTTTATCTTACTTGATAACCTACCATCATTGCATTGGAAGTGCCCTTATACTTCTAAGCTCTATATAGTTTATTGTGGGTCCATGATAGCCCAGGACCCATAAGTCAGCGGTGGGGCTAATGCCTCTGCCTCCGCTACCTCCTCCCCGTGCGTCTGCCTGCCCCCACTCTTTGTTGAGTCCATGCTATCCCGTGAGGCACCGTCCCAAGCGTCGGTGTCACCCCCACACTTTGCCTACCTCATCTCTGGCTCTGCCGGTAATGCTACCATGCTACGCAGCTGCCTCCTCGTGCTCTACCACCCTAAGAATCGCTATATCCTCTACCTTGACTCGCAGGTGCCTAACTCTGACCGAAAAGAACTCGCTGTTATGAATATTGTGTGTGTATTGAAGAGGCCCAATGAGCAATATATATATGAAGTACAAGGAGATATTACAGGGGGAATATACCATATACAGATAAGAAACACAAGCATATAAGGAAACAACTGAAACAATCCTATTATATCTCTAATACCCTTAATACCCCCTTCAAATGCAACGCATATGCAATGCATTGTATTTGAAAAGAGTTCTCACTAAAATAGAAAAAATCTGAAGTCTGAGTCTTGATATTGTCGTCATAGCGTGCAGCTTTTGAAAAAAAATATCAAATCAAACTGAAGAGGAATAGATAGAAGCATGGCAGCGCATATCGAAGCCTAAGACAAACGGCAGCGTAGTGCACAAGGTGCAGAAAAAGCGTGGCGGCCTTAGAAACTCAGGGCGGTGGCTAGAGAAGTGGCGGTGTTATAACAACTTTTACGATCTGCACGCGGCTCAGAGAGAAGAACGACGGTTGCTGTCATGTAAAACAAAATTCCTACATTTTTATGATTGACAATAAATTTATGGACTCGCATGGCTTAGACGAACTGAAAAATAGAGACTATAGACTTGAGATGGACGCAAACAGAAGACTCAAAATGAAAAAGGACTCAAAGAGCTACAAAAATACTAGTAGCAAACTATAACCAACAATACTACAGCAGGGCTAAGCCACTTCAACAAAACCTCCATCAGGAGCTTGTGCTCGGACGTCCTCATCAGATAGAGCGACTCCCTTCTTTTCTCTCTCTCCCTTCCCGAGGCTCTCCTTTGGTCTTCGCCTTCGGCTCCCCCACACGAAGGCCAAGCAGAGAGGACGAGCTGGCTAGGGGGTGAGCTAGGTTGGAGGCGAGCGGCATCAGGTGGCCAATCCGAGACAAAGGAGGCGCGTGCCGGAGAGCTGGCTAGGGGGTGAGCTAGGCTGGAGGCGAGCGACGACGGTGGTCTAAGAGAAGGACGGCAACGGCGGCTCACCAGAGCTGGCGCGGACGTCAGAAGCGGCTGCTGCGCATGTGCGTAGCAATCGGCGGCGGAGACGGCCGGATTTAGCCCAAAGATGGTCAGATCTGGGTAAGGGCAGCGACCCAAGGACAGCAGCCGGAGAAGGCAGCGAGAATCCCGGGATCCGACGGTTGGAAGACTCGAAGAGCATGAGGAGGCGGCGACGACGGTCAACCTGGTGGCCAAAAGAGGTGACTGGCGAGCGGTAGACGACAACTGGCAGCAAGAAGAGGCAAGCGGCGGCGGCAGTCTAACAGAAGGATGGTGGCAGCAGCTCACCGGGGCTGGTCACGACGGGAGTCAGAGTCTTACCACCACCACCGGCTCTAAATCTAGCGTGGGCCGGCGGCTCAGGTCGGAGGTGGCTGGATCCAAGCGGGCGAGACCGGCGGCGGTTGGATCTGAGGCTAGCGGCGGCGCCCTAACGGGTGGCGGTAGTCCAAGAGGACAGCGGCAACGCAGTGGATCTGAGTAGGCGTCGACCAAATCTGGAGACCGGTGGTGACGACTCAGGGAAGCCATCGAAGAGGACATCCGGTAGAAGGCGGTCGGATCCGTCGCAGATCAGCGACGGAGAGCACGTGTGGACGTAGCTCCTGCTGGCGGGAAGCAGAAGTAGAGGAGACGGCCAGCCTCGAGCGAGCAATGACGGCGACCTGGGCTGTAGCCTGGGAGGAAGTCGGGTGGCGTCAGTGTGACGGCCGACAGGCAAGGGTGACGACTAATGAGCGGCGGCATCAGGTGGAACGGCGTTAGGTGGAACGGTTCCTCTCGGAGGCAGCGGCAACGGAAGGAACAGATATTAGAGTTTTAGCCTAAACTCTGATACCATGTTATGAATATTATATGTATATTGAAGATGTCCAGTGAGCAATATATATAGAGATTATAAAGGGATATTATAGAGAAATACGCTATATACGGATAAAAAATCCAGATATATAAAAAACCAGCTGAAACAATCATATTATATGTCTAGTATCCTTTTAACACTCGCTACGTTCATCGCAGTGCATCCCGTCCTCGCCGTGGCGCACAACGTGCGGGTGGTGGAGAAGGCGAACCTCAGCACCTACCGGGGCCCCACCATGGTGACCACCACGCCGCAGCCGCGTTCCTGTGGGGTGAGGACGGCGGACGTGGCGCCAAGTGGGACTGGTTCATCAACCTCTCGGCCTCCGACTACTCGCTTGTCACTCAGGATGGTACAGATATTCTTACCCACATTTGTATTCACGCGTTCTTGATTTCTTATGTAATTGTAGCTTCTGCATATTGCATGAACTGGGCGGGAGGGCGGCTTGGAGTGGCGGCATTGCTGCGGAGCCGTGCGGGTCGCGGCCGGTGGCCACAAGGTGGCCACCGAGGACGGCGTGCAAGCGGAGGGGTTGCAGCAGCAGCAGCAACGATTGTTTTAGGGTGTCGTATGACGAGGACGACAATGTTCATTCCATTGCGTGAATATGGTTCTTCAAATTGGTGATGTAGCCCTGATCTCTTTCGCTTATGTATCTGATTGAGTTAATGTCTGACCATCACATGATCGATGAAATATATAAGCCAAGGCACAATATTGTTTGATGTCTCTCGTATGCCAGAGATTAATCTCAGATGTATATGTGGGTTTAATCCTTATGCATGTGACATTAATCTGCTAGTTTATCACTGGAACACCTAGAGGGGAGGGGAAACATGACTTACTGTCTCCGATGAATGCCATGAGCGAAGACCCGTGCCTGCGTGATGCAGGCGTGTGGAAGAGTCGGTGCAGTCGTCTAGAGAGTCACCGGCGGCATCCTGTAGCAGCAGCGGCGGCGGTCTTCCCGTTGCTCAACAGCGCGCAGTAGATCGGGCGTCTTTAGTATTGTACGGGGTTTTGGTTCTCACGGGAAACGCACATCTCATCGTGAGAGGCCGGAACCCCTTCTTTATATTCTTGTGATTGCAATGGGGACCGTAACCAAAATATGGAAAGCTCCCGATCAAAGTATTGAAATCTCTCTTTCTTGTTTTGGCCGATTGGCCTGAGATCACATACCTAACATTCTCCCTCTTGATCGTAAGGCTAAACATCATAAGCCCTCTCTCAATAAAAATTCACACCAAAGTAGTGCATCACAACAATCAATTAAATATCGCTGGACATCAGTACTTATAGTGCTCTATTATATCTCGATCGGATAACATAATACTTAATGGGAGTTGGTTACTTTATTTGGTCCTCTTATTCCAGGATCACAGGCTCTCCAATAAACCCATGCCGGCAACATGATCACGAAAAATATTGGGTGGTAAGCCTTTTGTGAGCGGATCCATGAGCATAAATTTAGTTCCAATATGCTCAACCTTAATTGTTTGATCCTGGACTCTATCTTTCACAACATGATACTTTATGTCAATGTGCTTGGCAGCCGTACTTGACTTGTTGTTACTCGAATAGAAAACTGCGGGTTGATTATCGCAGTACAAAGTGAGTGGTCTGGAAATGCTGTCTACCACTCTTAATCTCGGGATAAAATTCTTTAGCCATACAGCCTGCCCGGTAGCCTCATAACATGCCACAAATTCAGCCTGCATTGTCGACGATGCAGTAAGTGTTTGCTTTACACTTTTCCATGATATTGTTGCTCCTGCGAGGGTGAAAATATAACCTGATGTGGACTTCTTAGTGTATTTACACCCCGTAAAATCAGCATCAGAATAACCGACAACCTCAAGGTTATCACATTTTCTATATGTGAGCATGTGACCTTTAGTGCCTTGCATATAGCGTAGGACTTTCCTAACGGCTTTCCAGTGGTCCGGTCCTGGATTTGATTGATATCTGCCAAGCATCCCGGTAACAAAAGCTAAATCAGGGCGTGTACATACTTGAGCATACATAATACTTCCGACAGCAGAAGCGTAAGGTATAGCTTTCATCTGATCAGATTCATAGTCATTCTTTGGGCATTGAAATTTCCCAAACTTATCGCCCTTAACAATAGGAGCAGGCGAGGCAGAGCATTTATGCATATTGTATCTCCTTAGTACTCTGTCAATGTATGCCTTTTGTGATAAACCTAATGTTCCTTTGGACCTATCTCGGTGAATTTCAATACCAAGAACATAAGATGCTTCACCGAGATCCTTCATGTCAAAATTGGACGAGAGAAATCTTTTCGTTTCCCGCAGCATGTCCACACTGCTGCTGGCCAATAATATATCGTCCACATAAAGAATTAAGAAGGTGTAATTACTCCCCCTGAACTTAACATATGTACAATTATCGACATCATTCTCCTTAAATCCAAAATTCCTTATGACTTCATCGAACTTAAGGTACCATTGCCTAGAAGCTTGCTTCAGGCCATATATGGATTTTTTTAACTTGCATCCTAAATGTTCCTCACCTTCCACAACAAAACCTTCCGGTTGTGTCATGTAAACGTCCTCATACAAGTCTCCATTTAGGAATGCAGTCTTAACATCCATTTGGTGCAACTCTAAATCAAAATGTGCTGTGAGCGCCATTATGATTCTAAAAGAATCTTTAGTCGAGACAAGAGAAAAGGTTTCATTATAGTCAATGTCTTCTCTTTGTGTAAACCCTTTTGCTACAAGTCTCGCCTTAAACCTTTCGATATTCCCTTTGGAGTCCCATTTGGTTTTGTAGACCCATTTGCAGCCTACTGTTTTGGCTCCATTAGAAATTTCTACTAAGTCCCATACATCATTATCGCCCATAGACTTAATTTCATCTTTCATGGCATCTAGCCACTTAAATGAATCCTTACTTTTCATAGCTTCTTTATAAGAGTTAGGATCATCCATCTTCCCAAGATCATCTTCATTTAAGTAAACCTCATAATCACTTGGGATAGCAGATCTCCTCACTCGTTCTAATCTCCTGATAGGTACAATAGTAGGCTCATTAGGCTGTTCATTAATTGTCACAGAGGGCTGTGAAAGCTCATCATTAGGTACAGCACTAGCATTTTCAGAGCCCTCAACAGGAGGGGTGGCCACATGATTAAATGGAGATGCAACAGGAGTTGCAACAACAGGATCAACTGTGGGCACAACCACTTGGGTACAACCGCTTGGGGTACAACCATTTGGGGTATAGGGAAATCAGTCTGTTGGATTAGCGGTGAAGGGACATAAATCCGCTTCTCCTCAAGATCAATTTTCCTAGGCTCTAAGTCCCCACTGATTCCATCATTTTCCAAGAACACTGCGTGTCTTGTTTCTACAAATTTTGTGGTACGATCTGGATAATAGAATCGGTACCCTTTAGACCTGTCAGGGTAGCCAATAAAATGACAACTCACAGTCTTGGGGTCTAATTTCCCAATCTGTGGGTTAAATAATTTAGCTTCAGCTCAGCTGCACAACCCCACACATGTAGGTAGTTCAAACTTGGTTTTCTCCCAGTCCATAATTCATAGGGTGTTTTAGGCACTGATTTACTGGGAACCCGATTGAGTATGTGTGCAGCGGTCTTTAATGCTTCCATCCATAACTTTACTAGCAAGGTGGAGTAGCTCAACATACTTCGAACCATGTCCATAAGTGTGCGGTTTCTTCTTTCCGCTACTCCATTTTCTTTGGGATCACGGGCATTGAGTCTTTGGCGACTATACCATTTTCTTGTAGGAACTCGCAAAGGACTAGGAACACGTCCATAAGTTGCGTGTCGCCCATAATACTCTCCCGCGATCCGAACGCACTACTTTAATCTTTAGATTATGCTGATTTTCAACTTGACCTTAAATATCTTAAATTTATCTAGTGCTTCCGATCTCTCTTTAATGGGATAGATGTAGCCATAACGTGAGTAATCATCAGTGAATGTAATGAAAGAATTATAACCATCCACTGATGTCACAGGGAAAGGACCACATATGTCAGTATGGATTAATTCCAAAATCCCTGTGCTTCGAGTAGCACATTTCTTTATTTGCTTTACATACTTGCCTTTGATACAATCAAGACAATGATCATCCGAATCATTAAAATTTAAAGGGTGGAGAATTTCATCTTTAATGAGACGTTCAATTCTCCCCCTCGAAATGTGGCCCAAACGACAGTGCCACAATTTCGACGAAGTCTCATTAATTCGCTTGCGCTTTTTATTCACATCACATACATTCATGGATATAGGAGAATCTTGCAGGGATAACATATAAAGCTTGTCGTGTCGGATGACACGACCAACATTATTATTATTGAAGTAAACAAGACACTGTCCGTGTCTAAAATTACATGAATATCCATCATGAGACAGAAATTAAGTTTCTTCTCATCGAGGGAACATAAAGAACATCATTAAGTTCCATTACAAAATCATTATTCAAAACTAAGGAAACTGATCCAATGGCTTTAATCTCAGCTTCCATTCCATTAGCCACTCTTAGGCTTCTTTTCCCTCTGAGATTTCTCAACATATGGAATCTCTGCAAGGAATTCGTAACGTGCACAGTGGCACCAGAATCAATCCACCAAGAATTTATAGGAAAATCAGCATAAAATGCTTCATCAACAAAAGTAATTTCATAAGTACCTTTCTTGGCGAACCATTTTAGCCATCCAGGACAGTTATCTTTGAAATAGTCCTTAGACTGACAAAAATGACACTCATCATTTTTCTTTTGTCCATTTGAGCTCCTAGGATCTGAAGCGTGTTTAGGCGCTTGAGGACGCTGTGGATGCTGTGGCCTTTTATAAGCGGAGTATGTTTGCTCCTTCTTGCCCTTTCCTTTATAGCCTCCTCTATTTCTAGAGGAACCAGCTCTGTTTGAGGAGTTGATGTGATTCACAACATCATCACCCCCTTCAGCCTTGAGCCTCTCTTCCTCTTGTGAAACATTAGCGATTAACTCGCTCATTGTCCACTTGTCTTTAATGGTGTTATAGTTCACCTTGAAAGTTTCAAATTGCTTAGGAAGAGACATCATAATGTAATGGACAACAAAACCGTCAGAAATTGCCATGTCCATTGTCTTAAGTCTGACAACAATATTGATTATGGTCATAATGTGCTCACGGACATTTCCAGTACCATTGTACTTAGTGTTCATGAGCTTGTGCATCAGTGTGGTAGCATAAACCTTAGAGGATCCTTTAAAATGATCCTCAATGGAGGACAAGTAGTCCTTCACCCTTTCCTTCTCAGGGATTGCTCCCCTAATAGCCTCACTGATGGAGTTTTTCATGACAGCAAGTGAAACGCGGTTAGACCGCTCCCACTTTTCATCATTAATTTTATACTCCTTCATTTTATCATCAAAATTGTCATCTCCTTCATTAGAAGCAACAGGCTCATAGAACCTAAAAGCATAGTCCAGGTCCAAGAGCTGGAATGTCGTCATAAGGGTGAACTTCCATTTCTGAAAGTTGCTGCCATTAAGTGGCTCAATTGCATTAACTTCAGCTGTAACTGAAGCAGCTGCTAAAAAAATTTAAAAAATTTTACATTAGGAAGATACATAATTGATTCGCATGAAAATTAATCTTACGTTGGTATGATTAACAACATGCTCATAATAATTTTTCGTATCACCGTTGGGCAGATGACGAAAAATTTAACATAATTTAGGGCATGCTATTACAATTGACATTGGTCAAAGAGTAATAGCATGGCCAAAACAACATATCAAAAGAAACATGATCGATAACATGCTATTACAATTAACGTTGGTCAAAAGTAAAAGCACGTAAAATTAATTATATCTCTCTAATTGAATTTTTCGTTGGTTCCATTCAATTAGGGGAGGACATCATGCAGCGGAAACGATAGCATAACATTCATTAATATATTGCATGAGAGATATCAAATAACAATAAATTAAAGAACATGAGTCATATCATAATACATGAAATATATATACTGAAAATAAAACGTAACAGCGTAAAAATATACATCATAAATTGATTTTATGTACACATGTGAATATGTATATACCTAAATGTATGCATGAAATACATAATTATACGCTGGGGGCCTAAAAGAAAAAAGGTAATACATAATTCCTGAAAAGTTTAGGGGCCTTGACAGAAAAATCCGAGCTTTACAGAACCAAAGAAAATTTTTTTTTCTTATCTAAAATATGTCCACCGACACTTTGGTCAAAAAAAAGAAATCTTTGCCCAAGCCTTATCCCACCAAAACGAGTGGTCTTGGTGCATTCATCTTCCCCAAAAGGAGCTGCTCCTACTTCCTAGCCAAAAAATAAAGCTCCACCTCTCTTTTTCGGGTCTGAGCAGGGGAGCAGATGCGGGGAAGCGCGCAGGGTGGCACCGGCAGGCGGCGGAGGGCGCGCGTACGCCCGCGCAGCGAGCATGCGGAGGCCGGCCGAGCAGGCGGGGCAGCAGCAGCGCGGCTCGCGGGGCGCCTGAGCTCTCGTGCGAGGGCTGTAAGCGGCGCGGCGCGCAAGCGCGCGGCGACCGCCAAGAGCAAGCTCGGTGGGAGCAGATGCGGCGGCTTTGGCGCGCTGGGCGCAGGGGCTGCGGCGATGGCCTGCTCAGCCGCATGCGCGCAGGGGAGCCCGCAGGCAGGCCGGGCGACGAGCGCAGGGGTCGGGCGCGCAGGAGGGGCGCGGCGCAAGCGGACGGGACGAGCACAGGCGCAGGGGATGCCGGCAGGGGACCGAAAGCCCAAAACAAAGTGCGTAAAAAACTGCTGATTTGATTCTTGATTTTGCAAGAGTTTCTTGGATCCCCTCCTTCTAATTTCTAAACCAACCTCTAATCCCAGATCCAAATACGGGAATTGATATTAGGGTTCTAGGAATAACTAGCACAGCTCTGATACCAAATGTGGGTTTAATCCTTATGCATGTGACATTAATCTGCTAGTTTATCACTGGAACACTTAGAGGGGAGGGGAAACATGACTTATTGTCTCCGATGAATGCCATGAGCGAAGACCCATGCCTGCGTGATGCAGGCGTGTGGAAGAGTCGGTGCAGTCGTCTAGAGAGTCGCCGGCGGCGTCCTGTAGCGGCGGCGGCGGCGGTCTTCCCGTTGCTCAACAGCGCGCAGTAGATCGGGCGTCTTTAGTATTGTACGGGGTTTTGGTTCTCACGGGAAACGCACGTCTCATCGTGAGAGGCCGGAACCCCTTCTTTATATTGCGCGGTTGCAACGGGGGACCGTAACCAAAATATGGAAAGCTCCCCCGATCAGGGCGTTGAAATCTCTCTTTCTCGTTTTGGCCGATTGGCCTGAGATCACATACCTAACAGTATATGCTTTGTTTGCCTGATTTACCTAGTTTATCTTTATATTTTTCGACAAGACAAATTTGATTTGAGATGTGAGTCCTCCGAGTTAAATTTCTACTTTACGGCTGTAGTGGTACTTCCATCACCTCTACTGATGCACTAAGCAGATATGGAGTTTTCAATGTGTCTATGGAATTGTTACTATCTTATTAGTCCCTGACTTCCTGTTTGGTTGTCAGATTAGACGGCACATTATATAAATAGTAAAGTAAATATTTGAAATATTTATTGTGTCACCGGCTTCCAGATTTGGTCTGGTTTGCAATTCAAAACATGTGGTTCTTGTCAAATAGATGCTCTAAATGTGTTCACTAATTTACATATGACCTTGTAATCTAAAAGTTTTGGCCTCCGGATTTCCCAGCTATGTGTTGCAAGTCTAAAACTTGTTGGGTCAATTGTAATTAATTTCAATGGAAATTGGCTCTTGCGATTACTTAATTTACATATGAACTTGTAATCTTTGTTTTTTTTTCTAGGTCATAGCTGATCCCTCATGTCGTTACATTATCACCTTATGGACATGTCAGGTCCAACTCCAAGATGGAAGAAAGGCAAAGACGGCAAGGGCTTTGCAGCCCTAGCAGCAGCTAATCCCATGTCAAGAATTATTGCTGAGCTCCAGGCTTCACTGGGAGGCTCAAAACTTGTGGCAACTTTATCTGGCCAGGACGAGGACGCGATTCTTGGAGTCAAGCCGGAGTAAGCTGTGCTTCTGAACCGTGCCGCCTTTTGGTCGAGCTGTGGAAAATGCAGGAGCAGAGAAACAGTGGTTCCAACTGGGGGCCCTGAGAAGGTCTTCTACCTTTTCCCATGGTTTGAAATGCTTCATAGTTGAGTCAGAGAACAATAAGCAGATGACCGGAAGGGGGCTGTGGGATCACTTGAGCTCCACAGTGGAGCCATGTCCCGAGATGTACAAGGCGTACTCACATCTTAGATCCAAGAGCGGTGCTGATTTTCTTGCCTACCGTCATCACCCAGCTCTCGTCCACTCGGAGTTTGCAGCGGTTGTAGTTCCAGAAGGCAAATAGTTTGGCAGTACGTATGGCCGTCTGAAGGTGTGGTCCGATCTACTATGTGCGCTCTGGGCTTCTGGCAGCGTTGCCAAGACATTGCTTGTTCTGACCATCAACAGCAGCGGTGGCAGCTGCTGTGAACTGAGCTCCCATCGGGCCTGTTTGATATAGCTGTGATTTAAGGTTTTGGTTGAAATTTTTAAATTTTAGTTATTTGTGACAGAGATTACAGAGAGAGATACTCGCTTGTCATTTTGGATGATACAGATATTGGGCTTTTAATGTGTACTACAATTAACTTGTAGACCCTATCTCGAAAAAATACTGCCTTTAAAAGTTAGGTATTGTAGTAAAAATCAAAGCTAGTTTGAGAAGCTGAAAAGAACAAGTCTGCAGCTGCTGTGAACTGAGCTCCCTAGATTGTTTAGAACACTATTGTTCATGAGAGAGCAATCACAAGATGGATGCCCCAGCAGTGACGTGAGCAGCGATGTAAACCGTGTAGAGAAGATGCAAATATGGAAGATCAAGATCACAAAAGTGAAAGTATAGTATTCAACTACTAGGATGTAATACTAGGCTTCACCGTCCTTTCTAGCTTACTTGTATACAAGCTGAAATTCTGACAATAAAGCTTAACATTTTCTGTGTACTTATGTTGGCGACGCAAGAGTTTTCGTCTCACTGAAATCCTGTGTTGGTACTCTTTTGTGAGCCTTGGTTTGGTATTTAGTAATGGTGCATAAATATTTTCACATTTGACTATAGAGTACATTCATATTATGGTCTGTGGCTAAACCTTTTGTAGGGTGGGTACTTTTAGGCTGTAATTTATTGTTTTTTGCTTAATGCTTTTGAATTCTGTATGTTCGTGAGAGAGTACGAAGAGAGACAATTATATGTGATTTTAACTGGTATTACTAAAGATAGTATAATTTCTATTACAATTAACTTATAGGTACCGTCTTAAAGCATCATTTGAAAACTAATTACTGTAGCAAATGTCAAATGTCATAATCCCCCTAAGAACCTAGCCTTGAAGATAGCTCTGGACTGACATTTTCTGTACTTCTCAATGAATGCAAGCCTAGGAACTTTGGTACTACTTGTGAGCCTTAGGCTGCGCTTAGGACCGCTGCGCGTTCGCCGGCAGCGGTCGGCGTCAACATTTGTGACATTGTTCATTTTTTTTGTCCGTTTGCTATTTTTGTGGAATTTTTGTGTTTTATTTTTTCCGTATTCCTTTTGCATTGTTCGTGATAGGTTAGCATTTATTTTTGCATTTTTTAGAAATTTAATTATGCTCAATAAATCAACTCAGCTACAATAAAAAATAAGTTAGCTATAGTGAGATTTCAATCAGAAACCAGAAGTCATCGCTATTCCGAACGGTTCCTTAGGTTTGTAGAGATGATGCATAAATATATTCACATAACTG
The DNA here is from genome assembly GCA_036346265.1 of Melocanna baccifera. Lineage (NCBI taxonomy): Eukaryota > Viridiplantae > Streptophyta > Magnoliopsida > Poales > Poaceae > Melocanna > Melocanna baccifera. Next base: position 5,909,206 of record CM070680.1, read on the forward strand.
CATTTTACTGTAGAGGATCATTCTTATTATGGTCTGCGTCTAAACGTTTTGTATATCTCGAAGACAGCTCTGGACTGGCTTGTTTACATCCATGTAACAAGGATGATACATCTCAAGATGTCCGATGCAATATATTTCTATAAATCAGTACAATTGATGGATGTATTGGGATATCTTAAAAATTCTGCAAGATATATAAGATTTACACCGTAGACTATACTTATTGAATCATAATAGCACAAATGTTATTTATTAGTTTTATAAATTGATGTTTATGAGACAATTTTAGATCATATTTGCTAATATGTATTAACTTTTTTGGGTACCCCGTTGTAACGCGCACGTAAACTTAATTTAGGAGAAGAACACGGGAAAATCGGAGCACAAGTTGGAGAGAAATAAAAACCTGGAGGGCTAGCTCTATAAATACGCACCCCTCTTTCCTCTAGGGTTTTTAATCCGTCTTATCCCTTCGCTTCCCACAACACGCTCCTAGCCGCCGCCTCTCAAACCCTAGCCCTCCGCCATGTCCGACGACCACTACTACTCCAAGCGCAAGTACGACGACCCCTCGCCGCCGCCGCGGCGCACGGGCTTCTCCTCCGGCCCGCCGCCCGCCTCGCCGCCCACAGGCGGAGCGGGGGCTCCGCCGTCGTACAACAGCGTGCCGCCGCCACCCGACGAGATCCAGCTCGCCAAGCAGCGCGCGCAGGAGATCGCGGCTAGGATCTTCAGCGCCGCCGAGGCGAAGCGCCCCCGCGTCGACAACAGCGACGACGACGTTGGTGCTGGAGTAGGTTCCCTGGGCGGCAGCGGCAGCGGCGCTGGCTTCGGCTTCTCGTCCTCAGCCGGTGGTGGTGAGTGTCTGGGCTATCTCGTCAAACCCCTGTCAGATCGGGGGATCTGGTTGTTTTGGCTTGTGGTAGGCTGCTGTTATTTTCCCCTTCCGTGCATTACGCTTCGATTTGGCTGCTGGATCGAAAGATTATCAGCTTGAGCCGCTGTGTTGCGCAAATTTTGTGCTTCTATTCGATTCAGGTGATATTACCTTTCAGTTTAGGAATAGTTAGGAAGCGTACAGGTCTCTGTTGTGACTTGTGAGCTCCATTGTTGTTATGAGGGCTTAAAAAACATGGATGATTTGTTAACAAGCTGCAAGTTGAGTGGGTTACAAATTTTTTTAACAAGCTGCAAGTGCAACAACCTGTGTCATCTGCTGTAAATAATGTCGTTGTGGTTTATAATAGTTCAGCACTACCATCTACTTCTTGGTAGATTGCCGAAAGCAATGTATCGTGTGGATGAGAACTAGCCTCATGTACCAGTCTATACTTTAATACTGCTGATGCCACTCTAGTTCTGTCCTTCTATCATATAAATCCATAATGCCAACTGTTGTTCTGGAGTGGTCTGGAACACCTCATGCATTAGTAGTCATAATCTTACGCAGCTAATGATATCATGTGTTGAACTTTTGTTAGATATGTGGCTTGGATACTGCTGTTTGCTGATTGACACCATACTCCTTACCTGGTTCCTTTTTTGTTTTGTGTATGCAAAGTTGAACTGGTACCGCATTCCTACACCTGTATCTTCATATCATGAGAGCTGAATATTTGATTGTGCCACAAAATATTCTATTATGCTCCATTTTGTTGTAATATTTTGGATCCATTGTCAATTTTATGAATTTGTTATTTGTATGTTTTGAAAAAGCCCCCTCTTATTGTCTTGCATTGTGTGGTTCACTTTAACTAAATTTGTACTTCTCTTAATTCATAGATCTATGTTCTGCCGTTAATACCATGAATGGTTTTCTTTTTCAGGGCACGGCGCTACTATCCCATCACTCTCTTCTCAAGGCAGTACACCTCAGTACTCCACATATGGTGGATACCAGGGTACAAGCAAAAAAATTGAAATCCCAAATGGAAGGGTATGCTACGCCATCTTTTACTTGTTGAAGCATTGAATTCATAAAGATGATTGAAGAAGGTCACCTGAAGTGCAGTATTTGCTGCTGTGCTAATTGACAATGTTGTTGACTTATTTTAGGTTGGTGTTATAATTGGAAAAGCTGGGGACACTATAAAACACCTCCAACATCAGTCAGGGGCTAAGATCCAAGTAACAAGAGACATGGATGCTGAACCTGGCTCACAGACAAGACCGGTTGAGCTTTCAGGCACCCCTGAGCAGATAAGCAGAGCTGAGCAGTTGATCAATGATGTTCTGGCAGAGGTACTACTTGTTATGCTCATGACTTCCCATTTAATTGTGCTTGTGCATCCTTTTCTTCAACCATATTTGTCATGTGACCTTCTGCAGGCTGATGCTGCTTCATCTGGCACTGTCTCTACCCGGAAATATAATGCATCTCAACCAGGCGCTGAGCAATTCCAAATGCAAATTGCTAACAACAAGGTAAACATGCTGCTTTTTCGTGATTTGTCTTTATACCATTGAAAAAAATCACACTTTGCCAAAATACAACTGCCCCAATTGACAATTGGATAGGCACCCTTTTGTCAGTGTCACAGCTGGTAGTAAGGTGAACTTTGGTTTCTTTGGCAGTATGGGAATTACCCTTTTTTGTTTTTTCGATGCTTATTTATTATTATTTATTTCAGGTGGGTCTGGTTATTGGAAAGGCTGGTGCGACTATAAAATCCATGCAAGAGAAATCTGGTGCTCGTATACAGGTTTGTGGTCTGGTCTTGCCTTGCAATCTTTCTTTGGTAACTTCTGATTGAATTTTTAGTAACTTCGCTAGATTCACCCAGCATTTCGCTTCACTGAATTTCTTTAGTAACTCTGGTGCCACATTATGTCACTTATCCTTTAGCTTTTGTTCATTTGCGTGTGCTCTACCAAGCGAATAAAAGTCCCAGTTCTGGTTGTGCTCAATAGAAAGTAGACCTCATGTTTATGCCACCTTAAAGTCTCTCTATTTCATTTATTTTCTTTTCTTTTTTGACATCCCATTTGCGTTTTATGAAAGGCCAGAATTGTGTTGACTATACGAACTGGCACTATTCCAACGTTTTTATGTATATTGACAGATTTTTGTATTCCTCCTTTTCTGATTGTATTGTGTTGTTAATGTGTGCAATTATATGTCCTTAAATCCTTGTGCAGGTTAGACCTTTGCATTTGCCCCCTGGTGATACTTCAACTGAAAGAACAGTAATTATTGAGGGCACACAAGAGCAAATAGAAATGGCAAAGCAGCTGGTGAATGAGGTTACCAGTGAGGTCTGCTTTCTTTATCTTGTTATGTTACTGTATTGATTTTCGTCATTGCTGCAGCAATTTGTGATTTATCTGTGTTGTTGAAAGCATGCTGATGCTGGTTTGATTCTCATTCGTTTATGTTATTGTGAATGTCTCATTTTACCATTTGCCCTAGTTGACCTTCCTTTTCCATGCTTTGCTTCGAAAATCTTGTCTTTTTAGCTGCTTTCATGCCCTAGGTTGCTCTGTCAATTATGCTTGCAGTGTACCATGTCTTAAGCATAGTAGTCATGGAAGTCTTAAAACATGGTAGTCATGGAACACAGTTTCGTGAGACATATTAGTCATGGGAGTGGCCTCAACATGGCTTCGCCACACATCAGTAAGCCATCATATTTGTAACTTAGCTACTTTGTTGAACTCATGCAACTGAAAATAGTTTATATTTCATTTATGCACAATTAAATAACAGCAAATCCATGCTTATCATTGATTTGAATATCTCCATGATACCATGTCGGTATTTTTGGAATGTGATATCCTATCCTTGTGTCTTTACCTCATACCTGTGCTCCATGGTGTCCGTTCATCCCAGAGTATATTGTCCATTATTTATTCTCTTGACATAGCCAAGTTAGTGTCTATAAAGACTATTAGTTGGTATGAGGGACTGCACACATCTATCCTGGAGACCAGGTTTGTTACTACTTAATATTGATAAACTTGATCCTGCTGGATACAAGATGAAATTTTGAGCTGATAGCTTGGATATGGCTTATGTGATCTGACCTAATATTTCTGGTCTTGTACCTCTTAATTTGCCATTTGCTGCTCCTGTACTTCTTTGGGGATAGAATGGATACATTGCTTTATCCAGGTTGTCTATCCAGGTGGTTAGTCTGTCAGGGTGGGAACATACATTTTGATTTCCGGTCGTGCGTTGTAGGTGCTGGTATTTAGGCTATTGTTGTTTTTGCTTACTTAGGAGGCTAGATGTTAAATCATTTCTGGCATTGTTGCCCTTGTTCATTTTTTGATGCTTAGTTTTCACCCATGTTCTCAATTGCTAACACTACCTTTTGGGAGCAGCATGTAGTGAATTAGAATTTTACAGTTTCTTTTGGATTAATCCTGAAATTTTGTATATGTGAAAATTGGATTTTTGTAATAAGATTATGGAGGATACGCATGAAGCTATTTATGTGTTTGTTTTCCTTGTCTATATTTTCTCTCCCTTGTGACTTTGCAGGTTACTGTAACTAAGCTGCTTAAAAAATCTTTGCTTAAATGCTTACTTTGATATTTTATTTGTTCAATAGCGTGCTTTTATTTATTATTGCTGGAGTAGACCCTTAACAAAATAACTTATTGTTGCTATGTATTTTCATTTAGCAATGAAATAGCTGTTTCACACAGTAGAGTAGTGTTGTCACAATCAATTATTACTGATCTGTCAACATCTATAAACTCCATGGCAATCTTTTATCGCTATTCAATATATATGTGTTCGTCTAGCTGTCCAATCTTCATTAGCCCCCATAGTTTTGCACATGGGAGACGCTAGATGGGCATCAGCAATGTTGCTTGAGAATCTTGCTCGGTGAGTTGCTCCCTCCATTTTTCTTGGTGGTTCTGGAATTTCTGTATGTTACTTTGCTTTGGGTTTGTATATGTTTGTCTGTCTGTTGCACTGCTATGTTCTGCATGGTACATTGTATGTTCTTTTGTTGTATACATATATACAGATGTGCAAACTATATTTTTGCAGAATCGTGCCAGAAACCCAATGTCAGGTGGCTATTCTCAGCAGGGCTATCGCCCTCCTCATCAGACAAACTGGGGTCCTCCTGGTGCGCCACCAATGCAGCAGTCTGGTTATGGTTACATGCACCCTGGAGCTTATCCTGGGGCGCCCCCACAGTATGGTGCGCCTCAGCAATCCTATGGCAGCTATCCTCCAGCATCTGGTGGCTATCAGACTGGATGGGATCAATCTTCAAACCAACAATCTCAGCAGACGCCCCCTGGCACTGGCTATGACTATTATAACCAACAGCAGCAACCTCAGCAGCAACAATCTGCCCCTGGGAGTGCCGCACCCGCTAATGCTACGAGCTACAATTACGGCCAGCCTCCTACTTATGCTTCCCAAGGTTATGGTGATTCTACCTACTCTCAGCAGAGTGGGGGGCAGCAAGCCTATGGACATGACGGTTACTCTGGTTATCAGTCCCAAGGTCAGCAGCAGGGCTACACTCAGCAGGCTGGATATGATCAGCAGAGTTATGGCACATCTGGCTATGGGTCAGCTGCTAACTCAACTCAGGATGGGTCTGCACCAAGCTATGGTGCTCCAGGTGGGGCCAGTCAAGCATCTCCAGGGCAGCAAACTTCAACTCCAGCTACTGGAAACAACCCTGGTTATTCTAGCCAGCCACCTACTAGTGCTGCATCAAGCTACCCAGTGCAAGGGCCTGCCCCTCAATCTGGATACGGCGCTCCACCACCACCGCAGCCCGGCTATGGCACCCAGCCCCCACCACAGGGCGGATATGGTCAGGGCCCTTATGGCCAGCCTCCTCAGGGACAGGCACCACCACCATCTGCTCCTTATGGACAGGCACCACCACCTGGATCTGCTCAGGGCGGTTATGGGCAGTATGGTTACTCTCACAGCCAGCCAGGTTATGGCGCTCCCCCGCCTTATCCTGGTGCACCCCCTGCGAGCCACCCGGGCTATGGCCAGCAGCAGTCATACGGTGATCCTTATGGTAGTGATAGCTATGGGCAGCCTCAGGCGTATTCTACTGAAGCTACAACACCTGCTGCGTCCCAGGATCAATCTGCCTCTGCACCTGGCACCGCCGCTGCTACCACAACAGCTGCTGCTCCTGCTCCTGCTCCTGCTAACAGCGGCGGGGCTCAAAGTTCACCAAGTTAAACTGCACCTGCTTCTGCTGCAACTACATCAGCAAGCTTTCTGTCTGTTTCCTTGGCTCTTGCTTGAAGCATCAGGCTCTAGTTTGGACAGGGTTTGGTATTTACGAGTTATATTGTTTTTCTTGTTGCTTTAGTACGACTTTATCGTAAGTGACTATTTCGTTGGTAATTCTTAATTACTTTGTCATGTTATTTTGATGCGGGGCATGTTGACTAATGATAGATGTGCTGTGGTCACTCGTGCTTATTGTGCCCAACTATACTGTGTCTGGACACTAGACACCTATTAAAATGCAATTTGAACCCTGTTTTTGCATTCATTTGTGTGGTATGACGTCTGTGTGCCAATTTCAACTGGCGATTATATGTATTTGATTGTGATTGCTTTTTCTTGCATATAATTGTCAGTTTTGCCTTATGCTTGTCAGCATCGCCGTAGGTAAGTTCATTTTTGGATTTACGATCAGGTCGTAGGATGGGATCATGATTCAACTGTACAGGTAAAACACGTTGATACTATGCAAATGCCTTGTATATTTAATGCAGTTACCTTTTCTTTGTATATTTGTGTGTCGTATGTATTGCAAGACCTACAAAATGTAGAATTTTTTGTCAGATTTAACACTTTTTACAACAGTAATGTCGTTTTTGCCGTTACTCTCGTAGACGGTAGGTCATCTGTCACCCCATCACCAGACGGCCGTTTGTTGTCCTACGGGCAGACGGCAGGGGGCCTATCGCCTCATGAGGAGACGATAGGTGATTATACCCGCTAATTAGCCGGTTTAATCACATGCTATTGTTTAAATTTATGTAAAATTTTAAAAATAGCAAATGAGTTCTAAAAATACGAAAATTTATGTGCAACCTCCTGACATAACGTAGTTGACTGTAATTTTTTTGGTAATTTTATTCACTATGAATGTTGCTTAAAAATTTATACGGTTTCGATATTCGTAGGAGCTGTTACATATAACAAACGGGCTTAATAAATTACGAAATTTTATATGAAGCCTCCTGACATAGTTGTAGTAATTGTGTAATTTTTTTAGGAATTTTATATGCTTCAAATTTGTCACATTAATTCATGTTAATTTAATCGTGAAACTAGCGATGCTTAGGCATCTATCTTTTCTTTCCTACTGCGTGCTTCGCACAATTGCCACTGTCTGTGTCGTCTCCCCTCGCATGCACCCTCGTCCGTACTAATGTCATTATTTCTATATCATCCGCCCTTGTCCGCTCCCTCGTTAGCACATTTGTCAATGTTAACACGCCGTCCTTCCTCGCACGCTTCCTCGTCCGCACTAATGTTATTATTTTCGTGTTGTCCCCCCTCGCCCGCTTCTCGCCTACACAATTGTCAGTGTTGTCATGCCGCCCCCCTCGGTTCGAAGTGCTACGTATTGATAAGGAGTCCTTAATTTATAGGATAAGCACATCGGGTTTCCTTTTCGCTCAGCCATAAATACGAATCTCTTGCAGTTCATCATCGCTCATCTTAGTCACTCGTCGCAGAAGCTCTTTCTCGCGGTCGACGCTCAAAATTAAGAGTACGTAACTTGTTATTTTAATAAGCCAGATATAGCTCATTAAGGACACGACAGGAGGATACGATAATGTTGATTGCTTCTTTTGAAAGGCAGGCAATTTTTTATTGCACGTTTTTGATGTTATTCCCATAGTCCTTATTAATTAGTGTTATTTAGTTAGTCGTAATTATTTTAGTTTGTATTATGAAGCAAGTAGGACGTAGTAATTCGGATATACCTAAGGAAGGAGAAGTAGAAGGTGGTCTCGCACGGGAAGACTGAGAAGCAAAACCAACAGAACCGGACGATGCAGAAGCAACTATGCGACCTAGAAGTATGAGAAACTCTTGCGTGTAAAAGGCAGTAGGACTCTGCTGAGAGGAGGAACCTCCAGTGCCCCTTGGAGGACGAGCAACACGACGAAAATCCTTCTTCTCAGTGGCGAATTCAGGATGAAAATAGAGGGGGAGCTTTGGCGAAGGCGGTTAGACGGATGCGCCGAGGCAAACTCTAATCCAATCCATGTAATTTTATATGCTACAAAATGCAAACTCTCCTTTAACCCCTCTCTTCCAACCTCTCTTCCAATCTCTCTCTCTCGCACGCAGTGGAGGACGCGCTAGCAATAGCTTACCTCTGGTACTGTTCCTTCCATGACCCTAAGGTTGCCTGGCCAGACTGCACTTCTTCAAAAGTGGGTAGCTGCTCTGCCAAAAGGTCAAGCGCACTGAAAAGAGTTGAGCAATTGCAGTGCATCCTGTGCAGAACCATTCAACCTAGGGAGAGAACTTGCTTCCTCTGTCCCTCTTCCCATCTTCCCACAGGATTCAATTGCAGCAATGCACTCCTCAAGTTGTGTAACTGCTTGGCTCCATTCCTTCTTCAGGTTCTCAACTGCTTGTGTGATCTTGTCCATCCTAACATGTGAATTGATCAATTCAGCAGGCTTACTATGGTGCTACTAATGAAGCAATAACTACCCTTACTTATGGTAAAAACAGCTAGGTGCTAAGTGCAAACCTAGAAAAAATCAAAGAGGCTACCACAGTGGTGCTTGCACCCCTTGAACAAAAATTGCAGCATACAGAATAAAGAGTTTCGGTAACATTCAATACACCTCTAGATCTTACATTCACTTGGAGAAGCTGACCAACCAGCAGTAAATCCACTAACAAATTCAAGTTTTTTAAACTCACACCACCTCAAAGGGAAAAAAAATCCTCCCCAAACCTTCACTTGTGCTAAGGCAAAGACATGTCATTTTTCCTTTTTCTGAATCCACAAACCTAATTTGGATTAGAAAATTAAAAAACCAAAGCAGCTGCTCTATCTGCAGTACCTTTTGGCCCTCCCCCATATCAGGCTGTCAGCCAATGCAGTTAGATCAAACAAACAAACACAGCCTACAGTCTCTTTCTTCCATCTTACGCTAATATGCTATCATATAGTTGATCAAACAACACAATCAAAACACATTTTTGCCTTGTAGAGAACATAGCATCAATCACCCAAGTCAATTAACAGGGCCTATCTTATATACAAGCAAGAGCATATAACAGATCATGAGCGTATATCTGTGCGAAACTAGAGTACCAACCTAACCTTAGTTATCAGGAATTCGGGGCTACCCGTGGATCCGGCGTGCCAGCCTCACCGACCCAATTAGCCGGCCACCCGCGAGACGAAGTCACATCGGGCACACGGTCTGGAGCTGCGAGCAGACGCGGGTGAGGAGGGGAGTGGTGGAGGGCCGGGGGGAAGCCGAGGCACGAGGAGGTGGGCGGTGGTGCGGCTAGGAAGTGGGAAGGGGAGAAGGCGGTGTCCGTGGTGCGCAGAGAAGGGTAGAGTTGTACCTTCCGCGCGGACGAGGAGTAGGAGACGAAGGCGCGCGGCGGCGGCCAGCGGCGAGTGGCGCGCGGGAGGCAGCGCAGGCGGCGCGGGGCGAGCGCAGCACGGGAGGTAGCTCGGCGCAGGAGGTGGTGGCGCGGGCGCATGACGCACAGGCGGCGGCGGCGGCGGCGCAACAACGACAGGGTGCGGGATCCGGCCTCCCCCTCCGTCCTCCGCAGCTCCCCCTCCGCCTCCGCGCCGACCGCCTCAGCGCCTCCCCCTCCACCTCCGTGCCGACCGCCTCTGGCCTCCCCTCCGCAAGTTAAGGTGGGAGGAGGGGGTGCTCGAGCCCCCACAAGCACCCACGGTGAATTCGTCCCTGCTTCTTCTTATAGCAAAACTGCTCCATATGTCTATCCTTGTTATAATAGGTGCAGTGGAGTCCTCTACCAACAGCAACTGTTTCTAGTGGAGGTGCAACTAGTGAAAAAGTATCCGACAGTGTAGTAGGTGTAGAAACCGAAGGAAATGACAATGACAATAGCAGACTCACACCACGAAGGCGAATCTCCTCAGTACGAACAACTGTAAGAGCCTCCAACAGAGTTACACGAGAGGTGACAATCCAGCAACTAAGCACAAGTCAGCTCAAACTCATACCAAAGGCGTGTCAGAAAGTCATAAATGCGGCGAAACTCCAAGTTAGACTGCTGACGCTGACAGCACTGACAGGTACGACAAACAACTGGACCTAAAAAGTCACTCTGACATCATACTGTGGACAACTGAGTATAAAATTCGTCCATAGTGGCATCTCCTTGCTGCAGCGACTGCTCCTAACGCACAACAGTAAGGTACAAGAAATCACTAGATGGCTCATAGCGGCTGCGCAAATACGCCTACACCACTTGTGCGAAAGCCAAACCAACAACATCACCAATGAGATGCACGTCCATGCTAACAACCAGAATAGTAGCACAAGTATCTTTATCGATCCATGTCTTGTAAGTAGCATATTGAGTCTGAAAAGTCTCATTTGTATCCTCAAAAGTCTCAGATGCTTTTGTATGAGTGTGTTCAAAAGCATCCTTTGGGAGTACAGATTCAGCAGGTGGAGTAGGGCGAGATGGACAAGGCAACTCACAAATAAGAAACTCCCAAAGACACTGACCACACATGTGGAGGTGTATATGCTGAAACCAGTCCCTATAATTGAGACTATCAAAGATCACCGGACAACAAGGAACAAAAATAGTGCCTACAAAAGATGTTTTTTCTTTTTTTTCGGTCGGTCAGTCGATAAGACTTGACCGAATCGGTCAAGTACGAAACCTGATCTAAATCGTGACTCAAGCCAATAGAGTCCCCGTGACTCACATCACGAAGATAGCCGAGCAGCTCCGGTGGTGAAGTCTCCACCTCCGGCTTCCCCATGCCGGAGACGATGAAGACAGGCACAAGCACGCACACAAACATGAAGAACAAGATGTACATCGGTAATTTTTGGTGCCACTTCTTAGCAGCGTTTTCTCTCTTCTTTTTATAATGCAAAAACAAAAAAGAACCCACTAACTCCTACCGTTCAGCATTTCATGCATGCATGCTTAAACGGATGAGTTATTGAGCATTACACTACTTGAAACTGATGCATGCATGCAGACTACATGAATCCTGACCCGAAACTAGTGAGTACATGCAGAAACTGATGAGTACATGCAGAAAACTAATGAGTACATGCAGAGTTATTCTTGGACACTAAATGGGTTATTAACAATATAACCAGAAGCTTTAAACTGAACTAGGATTATCCAACAGGCGGGTGGCGACTTCGGCTTCGGCTCCGACAGCGCGATAGCAGTGGCCGAACTCCGGGCGAAGCAGGCAGAGGCCGCCTAGCCGAGTGGCTCCAGCGGGTGGTGACTCTAGCTCTGGCTCCGGCGTCGCAACGGCAATGACCGAACTCCAGGAAGGAGGCGGCGAGAAGACTCGGTGGTCGACCTCAACGATGGCCGGAGCGGTGGTGGTGGAAACAGCGGATGACAGCTACGCAATGGAGAGGATCCGAGCGATGGCAGCGGTAAGAAGAGGATCCTGTGGTGACAATCACGGAGAAGCGATGGCGGCTGAGGAAGAATAGGGGCGGTCATGCTAGGTATGACGAAACCCTAGGCGGTGATCTTTCATCAGCGCCTCGATTCGTCGATCTTCCACCGACACCACCTCGATCTGTCGATCTTCCACCGGCGCCGCCTCGATCAGCTGGTCTTTCATCGACACCGCCTCATTCAGAGTCATCGTTGGCTGGCCGCATGTCGGCTACCACCTCTGGACGCTCTCCACCGGCTGCTGACCAGCAGGAGTCAGAGCTAGAGCCGTTGCCGGCAGGGAGCTGGAGCCGACACCATTGGGGAGCCTCCGCCGTCACCACCTCTGCTTCCATGATAGGAGACCGCACCTCACGTATCTCAAGGTCTTTAATAGGAAACAGAGAAACTGGTGAAGAAAAGAAAAAAAGAAAGGAAAAGAAAGGAAAAAAATGTCTTTTGCAGGCACTGTTTAACCGAAAGCATTACCCTTCATTGATGTGGAACTACAACCATGGCCACTGCCTAGCAGCTCGAGGATGAGCTGCATGTCTAGAAGGGGTGTAATGTCATGGGGTGGGCTCTGGGCTCAACCGGTTCATTATTAAGAAGTTATATATTAGTTTCATCTATTAGAGATATGATATTAATTTTTATTTGTTAGAGATATAATTAAGACTAGATTCTACCTGCTAGGAGGAGTCCATCTATATAAGACCAGTTGCCGCATGCTATAGGGATCAAGCAAGAAATAACAAAGTCATTCTCATCTGTAGTCTCTCCCTCTCCGTCTACACCATACTTTCGACGGTGTTTACCTCTTATGAACTAAGGTTCATAACACAAATGTATTTGAGTTTGTTGGACTATATGTTATGTCATAACTCTTCTGCTTATTTTGCAGTTCTGTTCTTCATTATGGACATGCTACAGCTCCAAATGACCGGGTACTATTCTTTTATGATGCTTTGTGACCTGTAGTTGACTCCCGTCTGTTATTTATTTATTTGCTCAAGCCTATAATATTCACCAAATGTAGATTAAATTGTCCAAATCGCTCAAAACTCTTATGAGTTGCTAATTCTTATACTCCTAGCCAAGGTTCGAAAAACCGGAACCGGGCCAAATCCCGGCCGCCGGGCGGTACTGGGAACTAGCCGGTTATCGGCCGGTTACCGGAAAATCCGGTTAAATTTTGGCAAATGAAATTTTTGAAGGGAGCGGGAAGGAACCGGTAACCGGTAGGAAACCGGAAAAACCGGAGCGGGAGGGCACTGATTTGAGCTTGCACACGGGATTTCGAGTTTTTAATGCACATACATGCATGCGAAAGTTTAAGAGGCATGCATGCGGAAGGTTAATGCGCATGCACAGCATGCCCACGAGATTTCGGGTTTTTAATGCGCATGCATGCATGCGGAAAGTTAAGAGGCATGCATACGGAAGGTTAATGCGCATGCACACGGGATTTTCGGTTATTAATGCGCATGCATGCATGCGGAAGATTAAGAGGTATACATGCGGAAGGTTAATGCGCATGCACACGGGATTTTCGGTTATTAATGCGCATGCATGCATGCGGAAGATTAAGAGGCATGCATGCGGAAGGTTAATGCGCATGCACAGTATGCACACGGGATTTCCGGTTTTTAATGTGTATGCATGCATGCGGAAGGTTAATGCGCATGCACAGCATGCACACGGGATTTTGGGTTTTTAATGCGCATGCATGCATGCGGAAGGTTAAGAGGCATGCATGCGGAAGGTTAATGCGCATACACACGGGATTTTCGGTTTTTAATGCGCATGCATGCATGCGGAAGATTAAGAGGCATGCATGCGGAAGGTTAATGTGCATGCACACGGATTTTTTGAAATTCACATCTCGGCCGGTATTTTCCCTCCCGGTCGGCGCCGGTAAAACCGGTTACCGGCGGTAACCGGCCGGTATTTCGAACCTTGCTCCTAGCTACTTGAAAAAGGTTGTGATTTGTTTCAGTTTCAGACAGCAGAGTTTATCTACCTTGTTCATCGTCAGCTACAACCTGTAAAGTACCATGAGGTCTTGAAATATTGGGAGTTTGAGCAACATTCTCTTCTCTGATTGATGTCTGTGTTCATATCAAATACTGTAGTGATGGAAGCAACGGTAAGAGGAAGATGAGTTGGTTTGGTATTTCATTTAATTAATAACTATGAATTTATCAACCAAATAGTGTCTGAATGTTCGCTACCTCCCATTAACGAGTTAACAGAAAATAAGTGCTCATTTTCAGCAGTGAAGCATGTGCATGTGAACATGTGGGTGGTAATGGTCCTGGTGACGAGTTAGACAATTTTGAATGAAAAAAAATGTGTACTGAGACATGCCAAGCAACATAATGTGCTCCAGTTTACAAGCTGCGATGGCACCAAAAACAGTAAGGAAAAGAATTAAAGGGCTTACAAGATACTAATTACTAAGAAATTTAACAAAGGAATCTAAGCTATGGAGGATCTTTGGCACAACGTTGTGTGTTCATGTGGGGGATTAGCATTTGTCGCCTCTCAGCGCATGTTGCTTCATTTTTGCTCTTTGGTAAATAATTGTCTCATACATTTTCAGACTCTGAATGATGGAGACATGGCTCTAATGGACATGGGAGCTGAATACCATTACTACGGATCTGACATCACATGTTCGTACCCCGTAAGTTCTTCGGAATATTCAGACATCTACTTTGATAGACACAGTGTTCCAATGTGTATACTATATGAATTGCTTTGTTGTTTTTTACTGTTAAAAAGCGTGGCAGCACAGGACTATGCTTGTGCTATGAACTGTTTTATGCACGCCATTAGCTACCCTGCTGACATTATTTATTTGACGCTCTTATTTGAAACATGTACGTCTTACGAGGTTGTTGGCATTAAAGGCGAAGCCAACTATTTGTTTTCTTGACATGGCACTTGGTCTTGAATCAAATGTACTCTTTTCATAGTCCTACAGTGTCCCCAAAAAAAGCCATTCTTGGAATCTATCCAATGTTTAGCTTGACCTTGCTCTCTGGATAAATGTATATGTGTGATTTTTTTAATTGGCATTACTTATGGTGTAGCTGGTTGTGTATATAGCAGATGGATGTTCATTTCTGTTCCCTTTCTATACAAGTCTGCTTCTGACATCTTTTGAAGTGTGTTGACTAAAATACTTTTTCTATGCCTAACACTCTTTTTTCCTCTACCTTGTTTATTGATTTTACCTTTTGTGTTCTTTATCATCAGACAATTGTCCCTTAGCTGTGCCGAGCTTATTTTCCAGTCAATATTGTTTAGTCCATCTGGGTGCTCTCAGATATCCTTCATTTTTTTCACTTCAATCCAATGGTACGGTAGGATTAGTTTTGATTTAATAGTCTTGGGCTGACTTTGGGCCATAACTGATAGAGGTATCACTTCATTCCTTTGTTTGTGTGTTTGTGGTATAATTCTAGAATCTGGATTGAGACTTTTGTTTTCAACAAACCTCGATGTAAGCCACAGCATTCTGGTCATTACATCTTAATATGGTGTTTTCTAGTAATATCCTCCAAATGAGTTTGTCTTTTTCAGATAAATGGGAAATTCAACAGCAATCAATTCCCAATCAGACAATAGTATACAACGTATGTACCTGGAAATAAAAATACATTTTCATTCTTCTTTCTGTATGTGAATGGGAATCTGGAAGCGTAGGTTGCATCTTTATTGATACAAGACTGACTGTGTTTTTACAGGCTGTTCTTAAGGCTCATAATGCCGTCATATCACACATGCGGCCTGGAGTAAAATGGATGGGTATGCACAAGTAAGAATGCATTGTTGTAACTTAAAGAACCACACAATTTGAAAACATCCTCCAAAAAGTTCTCCTGGAGACTCAATTGATTTGTATGATGCAATTTGCGATGCATAGAGCGACTAAAAATCTGACCGGAGGACTGTTCCACGGCGCGGTGGTGATTTGGAAAGAAACAGCTGGGCGCTGCAGCTTTTCAAGAAAAGAGAAAGGTACGGCTGTTTGCTTGCGGCTGTGTTGATTTGGGAAGAAAAGGAGGCGACGTGGCGCTGCAATTTTACAGAAGAAAAGGAGATCAACTAGAAGGTAAACTATATGTTGTGATTACCTGCATGCATGCAAGCAAGAAGGTACTAATTACATGTTGCCGTGAGATGGAGGTAATGTGTGTGCATGAATGTTGAAGGTTGATTGTCGTAAGATTTCCTTTTAATACATGCATATTTTTGTTTACGAGTTTAAGTTTGATTTAATCCATTTAATATAGTTAGGGCATCAAGTTTGTGATCTGGAAAGTTTAGTTGATTATTCTCTTACGGATTTTGCTTAATCGCATAATTAGGGCTTAATCAATTCCCGTCATTATCTGCTCAGCGATCTTGTTTATTTTATATCTCGAGTTCTAGACCTCCGATTGACGTAATTCCAGTTGGGTTAGTTCAATAATTTTATCTAGTTTATTCTATCAAAGTTTGAGGTCATTCGGAGTTACGATTTTTGATTACTCTATTCATAGTTAGAATGTTACTCTATTCATAGTTAGTGCAGTAGTGCATGATTTAAAAAGATGCTTACTGTTTATCGAAGTATGGTCAAATTGGGTTCCTGATATCAAATCTGAAGCATTATTCAGGACCTTTGGCTTAATGTATCATGCTGATTTACCCAACTCACATTTTTTTTTTCTGTTTGTCCATCCTCGTCTTCAATGGCTTAAGCACAATTTAAACTTCTTTGCAGGCTGGCTGAGCAGACAATACTTGAATCTCTCATGAGGGAAGGCATTATCCATGGGTGGGTGTCTGAGAATTTCATTGTGCTTATTGAACTTCAATATGATATGATGGCTCAAAGGTTGGTTGCTGATTTTTCTGTTCCTTTGAAACCATTTGCTTCAGGGATGTTGATGATATGATGGCTCGACGGTTGGGTGCTGTTTTTATGCCTCATTGTCTTGGGCACTTGCTTGGAATTGACACCCATGATCCAGGAGGCTATCCTAAGGTTAAATATGGACTTTATTGATAGTTTATGCGCACACATTTTAATCTTAAATTGTTCCATACATCCCTGCTTTCAGCTGAGACTAATGCTTGTTTCTTGACTGAGCTCCTTGTGGACCATAAGAGAACTTGAAGGCATGGTGAGTAATTGCTTTTCTGAATAATGTATGTAATTCCTTAATTTCTGTAAATTATTCCCTTTTCTTTTCTTGCCAATTCTTCATAAGCAAGCTACTTTATTATAGGCATCAAGACCCTGATATCCGTTGTGCTTGCAGTCTGTCTGCTTGTTGTGATATAATAACCTAAATAAATAGTTTGAAAACGATAATATTTAAATGTAAACTGTTAGAAGTGCTTCAATATATATCTTCTCCTATCTGACATCATAGTATCTTAGTCCTTTACTATATTTTTATCTTAAATGAAAGAAAACGATAATATGTTAGAAGAAATGAAAGAAAAGATAGTCTGTGTATTTGGAACAAGAAAAATGGCTATTGAATCCTCTTTTTAATTGCACCATACTACTACCATCCTAGTATTTTGTGCACCCATGTTGAGAAGGGTAATTAAGTATCTTGTCTACAGCCATAACAACAGTTGATCTCCTATGGTCTGCATTGCAGGTTATTACGATCGAATCAGGCTGTTATTTTATTGACGTTTTGCTGATACCAGCCAGGGATGATCCAGTCTCCTCGAAGTTCTTCAACTGGGAATAGATTGAGAAGTACAAAAGCTTTGGTGGTGTTCGTATCGAAAGTGATGTGGTATGTCTTGGTTGCCCTTTTCCATCACGTAAATACGAATTAAGAAACGCCATTGACAAACGCCATCGGCTTTTCTTTGGACGCTGTGCGAGGTGGCCATTGCCAGGGATGATCCAGTCTCCACCTCGGCGGGTTAGGGATTTTAGACCTGAGGCTGACGGGGTACCTCTGAAGATGCGGTGGCTTTGGTGGCAAAAAACTGATCCCTCGCGCGCATGGACTTACCTCCAGTCCGCCTTTGATCCAACAATTCAACGCATGTTCTATGCAGCGACAGAGATGACGATTGGAGACGGCCAGGATACTCTCTTTTGGACGGACAAATGGGTGATGGGGCTCTATGCAATTTCTTTGGCCTGGCGTCTGGAATCTAGTTCCACCCAGGGCTAAAACTTTCGAACGCTGGCGAAATGAACGAATGGACGAAATTTCGTTGAAAATTCGGACGAAAAAAAAAATCAGATTTTTGATGAAATTTAACCAAAATTTAGATAAAATTTGAGCAAATTTCAAGTAGGGCCAAATTTTGGCCGAATAAAACTTATTTCGGAGGGTGCTGAAAGGAGCGAAATTTCGTCTATTTCGCAAAATTTCGGATGAAATAATGAACCCTGGTTCCACCAAGCGCCAGGAGATCAACTTTCGTTGCCCAGGAAGTCAATCGCGGACCTTTCAGGGCCTTTAACTGCTGAGACACTTGCCCAATACTTCCAGGTTTGGCTTAAAGTTCGCTCGGTAAACCTGCATCCGCACACCCCCCCGACAAGCTGATTTGAAAGTTAGCACTTAGGAGGTATACTCAACAAAGTCAATCTATACCGCGTTTTTCATTGGAAGTACCTCCTTCCTAGGCTACAAGCAAATATGGAAGAATGCTGCACCGTTGAAATGCAAGTTTTTCATGTGGCTCGCTATACAAAACCGCCGTTGGACTGCTGACCGGATGAGGCGGCGAGGCCTGCCGGTGCAGCCACTTTGCGTCTTCTGCAGACAGCACCAAGAAAACATTCAACATACCCTACTATGCTACCAGTGGGTGAAACAGGCGTGGAACAAACTTTTCAGCATCTTCACTCCTTACCAGGCTCTGCGAGTCCACCACGATTCATTCCTAGACTGCTGGTCGAGGTGGCAGATATGCTTACCTAGAGCCGACAGAAAGGGTTTTGACTTTTGACTCGGTAGTCATTCTTTTTTCTGGATTATCTAGTGGGAACGGAACGCCCGCATCTTCGTAAGCTCCACCTGAGGGACAATACCCCTCCTAAATGACATCCTCAACGATCTAGACCGTTGGCGTCGGGCCGACGTAGGGTCGCTCCCGCCCACCGAGAAGAGCTCTCCTTAGTACCTTAGTGCTGCTTCGCAGCGTTGCTCCCTTTAATTCCCAAGGACTGACTTCAGCTTGAGTTTAGGTGCTTTGGCAATCACCTCTCTAGTCCATCCTAATCGTTATTGTAATCTTTCGCACTCCGGTGCTAACCCTTTTTCTTATCTTAATGCAACGACGTGCAGTTCTTTTGCCTGTTCCTTGAAAAAAGAAAGAAAGAAATAGGATAAGAGTTCCATTTTCCATTATACAACCATGCTCTCTTTACTGCCGGCGCACCACTACTTGTAATGGCCAACTTGTAGCAGGTAGAAAATAAAGCCAACATATGAGTACCGTTACTGTTCTCAGTTGGAAAGCCTTGATTATGAGAAACACAATGGATGGATTGTATGTTGGTAGTGTCCTTGAGGCAAGATATCTTGCATGAGCTTTAACGTATGTGCTACAGCATGAACTGTACACAAAGGGAAAAAAAAACTCCTAGATTGTTAGTTGAAGAGTAAAAATATATTTGGTTATCACCAGTGCGCAGAGCTTCTCTTGATGTCTCAAGTAATCCACATGTCTATGAGACAAATGTCATTAGCTGCTCTTGCAATTTCAATAACTGTGATCATACTCTGGTTATTGTTTTCACTGACCTTTTATCTCACATCACAATAATGGTGGTAGTAACAGCTTCTCAGCCACAACCCTACCTAAAATCCAATAACTAGCGTTGGCTGGTAGGAAGCTAAAAAAATCACTGCTGAATTTGCTTAAAGACACCATGACAAGTATTTCCTGATTCTAATGCATTTTACAGTTTTGTTTAACTAGCTTTTATTCAGGATATTTTCAAGCTTTATGTGTACCATAGTGGCTAGTGCCACATCCCAAAATTCGTCACACTCTTAAATTTAGAAGGTGGACTGAAAATTATTATTTTTTCTTGGAAGTTGATGAAGATATTCCATTTTTCATAGTTTGGTTGGTGATGTTATGATATGTTCCATCAACTTTACAGCTATCTTGTTATTCCTAGTGAACCTCAAGGAACTCAATAAGCATATTAGACAACGGTGACCCTTCTCCTGTAAAGTTTTAGTTGACACTGATACGAGTTCTACAAATCTGTTTCCAACTTTACATCTGTCTTATTATTCGTAGTGAAACACAAGGAATTCGATAAGCATATTAGACATCGTCGACAATGGTGACCCCTCTTCTGTAAAGTTTGAATAGATGTTGGTATAAGCAAGGTTTCAAAACCCGGAACCAGGGAATACCGCCGGATAGCCGATAACGGTTACCAGTCGGTAACCGGAAAAACCGTTAAAGTTCAAATCTAAATTTTGAATTTGGGATGTGTTCGAAACTGGTAATTGTTCCGGTTACCGCTTAAAAACCGGAGAAGCCGCTAAAAAAAAAAGAAAAAAACCGTTAAAAAACTGAAAAAACACAAAAAAAATAAATTTTGGATGTTTCGAAGCATATTTAGCTTATATAATAGGTAATCTAGCACAAAAATATCTAAACCAACCTAGAAGATACATCATGTAGTCACAAAAGACTCACAAATTTAGATGTACTTCTGAAAAACCCAATTGTTTTTTCATTTCCCAGTACCTACCAGAAAATCTAGTTACCGATCGATAACCGTCGGTTTTCCAAACCCTGCGGATAAGTTCCTCAATCTTATTTTCCATGTGAATCAATCGTACGTCCAAAACAACACCTCTTCTGATGCTGATGTGTTAGGTGTTGGTTTCATCTCCTCCTCAAGTACAGCAACCGAATTCATCATAGCCATTTCTTTAGCATCCGCATTACATTTACCTTTACCAAGTGTTAACCCTCTTAACCTACCACAACTATTGCTGCAGTTTGTGACGGCACAAGGATGCAAGAACCTGACAAACTGCCCCCGAGAGGCCTGGGAAATCGAAGCGGTAATGGCTGGCGCTCCATGGCCTTTGTGTGCTTCCAGTTCCACTGCGACATCAACAGAGAATGGCCTGTTCAAAGCCTTTCAACCTTCACTTCCATTTTCCATGCTCATTTCCAAAGAGAATCTTATGAAGATAGGATACTTCAATAAATAGCGAGCCTCTTACAGGCTGTTGGTTTGGTTTGATGATCAATAGACATTTCATATGTACAGTTATAGTCTTGTAGATTTGGAAAAGCCAGTCTCTTCTAGGCTTTTGTACTGTAGACTGAAAGTCGGTACAGAAATATCAGTGGGAGAAGAAAAAAAAAATCATCAATTCAAGGTCCTTGCAATTAGTTCAGCCGTCTCTGTCCAGAGCCATCAACTCTACTGGCATGATAGATAAATTTAATTACGTGAAAAAGCTAACAGCAGCTGTAGTGCAAAAATAAGCCTCAAACAGTGCTAAACAGCAATGGAGCGGGGAAGTGCATGATCATGCAACATTTGTTTTGTGTCATCACAAGACTAATGTGGTTTGATGATGCATGAAGCTTTCTTCAGGCTACAAGCTACTGTTTTATTTTGTTCATTTAAAAAAAATGTGTTTTGCTTGTGCTTGTGTTCCTTTACAAAAAAAATATTTTTGTTTGTTTAGGTAGGGACGAACATCAAGTGTCACAACTTTAATGGAGCTTTATGATTGGTGATCGGGCATGCTAATTTATAAACCCCACCTGAAGAATTTGGCCCATAAATCAGCTCCAAAACTTCACCTACCAGAGAGTTGGTGAGTTGGCATTTTGCTGCCTATCCGGCACGCACTTGCTAACGCCTTCTTTAGGCTTTGCGCGCCCAGCACAAGATGGAGGGGAAAAAAGTCGATGCTTAAGTAGTCTTTTTTGAGCGGTTAATTAGTCTTACGCTAGTGTTTAGATGTCGAGCTTCCTTCACAATGTTTATCTCAGGTTGTTGGTAGGATTTTTTTAGTACATATATCAACTGCTTAATTTTTTAAGTAGTACAACAGGTGTTTTTGTGGTAGTATTACAAAGCGGAAATACCGACGAAGCAGCAGTATATTTTTTTCAGAGAGGTTCAGTTCGGGTTTGCAAGGTGCGAAAGTACTGCTTTGGGAAGCAGTAGTACTGATGTTGAAGGTACGGTACTACCGATCTTCCTAGAAAATAGGATTTTTGGTGATTTCATTTATGGATTAAGTTAGGATGATCTGAGTCATTGAATTAAGGTTGCATGATGCATGTCTTGGCTAATATAGGTCAAGTTGTGAAGAACTTGTGTATGAAAATAATTTCTTTGTCTTTGGATGTGCAGGGTCGCTTGGAGTCAGCTGTGATCAACGGTGATGATCTAGGCTAGGTTCATGGAGAAGTTTCGATTTTACTGATTTTTCTTAGATTTTTAGTTATCGAATCGCTGGTTGCTGTGGTAGTTTTTCATCCTAATCTTCATAGCTCTATAACTATTGGAGTGAAGGATTGATGAATACTTAGAGAAAAATTTGAAAGCAACATTTACTTCCTCTG
This sequence comes from Melocanna baccifera, assembly GCA_036346265.1. Classification (NCBI taxonomy): domain Eukaryota; kingdom Viridiplantae; phylum Streptophyta; class Magnoliopsida; order Poales; family Poaceae; genus Melocanna; species Melocanna baccifera. The sequence goes on from CM070680.1 coordinate 5,931,431, forward strand.
TTGCCATCTTCAATCTTGCAGCATACATAACTGCACACTTAGATTCTCCAATTGGTCAATATTTTGGGCACTGCCAGCTCACGTCCTGTGCATGTTTTCTTCTGGGTAAAGACATCTTTCCAATCGTGTCTGCATTTGGCTGCAACAAATTAAACTAGTATATGAAACTGCAATAGCTTGGACAGAACATAACAGTAGCTTGTATTGTTGTGCATTGTTCCTTGGTTCTTTCTTCATCTCACAAACATGTGGTCTTCCGTGAAAGCAGCCAGGGCTGCAGGTTGCTTGTAGTGTAGGGTCTCTTCTGTTCTGGCTGCCAGGAGGTTTGGTGAACTGAACCCATTTCAATTCTTGTTATGTAGTATTTATCTTTTTGTTAAGGTACTTTGATAATAACCTTGGAAGCTCGTTGCAAAGATGCTAACCTTAATCCCCTCTGTTATGATCATTTTGAAGAACAGATAAAATTAAGCAGTTGGAGGGTTGGGACTCACTCATGCTGTCATGTTCCACAGTTAGTTTATTATTGATGTTTATATGAAATACGCAGGTACTCAAATGTCGTTAGTTTCTCGCGGTAAGACTAACTTAGGCCGCGAAGAAAACAGTGATAAAAAAAAGAGATAGGCTAACTAGGTATGTGTTATGTCTGGAACCACCTTTTGATGAGGTTTAAATCCTAGTGTTCACGTTTGCACATATATAAGTACTTTTTATCAGGAACGTTGTGAGATGGTGGGTTTTATCCTCCGTTTTCCTCTTTCTAGACGTGTACTAAAAGGGCGTACTGGCGTGTGTCATATGTATGCGCATGTCTATCTTTTTTGTAATTAAAAAAGTTGTACTATGCCTAACTTGACGTGCAGTAACTGTTAGTTATATATAGAGTTTTAGCTACAACTTATAAATATCGTCTTATAATTTAGTGTTATTATTTTGGTCTACTGCTGAAATTTCTTTGCAAATTCTTCAACAGATTTGACATCCCTTGGGTTAAGTTTCTTTGGAACAGATACTATGCTAGCTCAGTCCCAACTGGACCTGGTTCAAAAGGGTCATTTTGGTGGAGGGATGTCCTTAAACAACCGGTTCTTTTCAAGATAATTGTGCGGCCTTCCATAGGTGATGAGAAATCAGTTTTATTCTAGGATGACTTATGGCTAAACTCGGTTTTAGACCATGATTTTCCACAGCTTCACTCTTTCACTAAGAGGTCCTCAACTTTAGTTGCATCTTTTCTAGCTTCAGACGATATCTCCATGAACTTCTATAGACCTCTTTCCGAAATAGCTACTCAATAGTTAAAAGAATAGGATAACATTCTGGATCAAGTGCAATTGAATAACAGTGTTGATTGTTGGTCTTACATATGGGGCTCAAATGATTTCAGCACTTCAAAGGCTTACAACATTTTTAGGGAAAACACTCAATCATCACATATATAATGTTTGATTTGGAAAATAACTGCATGTTGAAGCATAAAATTTTCTTTTGGGTTCTAATGCAAAGGAAACTAAATACTAGAGCAATGCTAAGGACAAAGCAATTTTTTTGTTGAATTGGATTTGCGTGCTTTTGTGATCAGAATTGTTAGGAAGATTGGTTTCAGCTGTTTTTCACCTGTAGCTTCAGCAATGATTGTTGGTATTTGATCAACATTGTTTGGGATACATCTTTGGGCCTCATAAGTATGTGGTAGCAAGCAAAATTATTAGAAGGAAGAAGAAGCTTTTCAACGAATTAGGGTATGTTCTTTTTGGCTGCGGTTCATAGTTTTTAGTTGAAATTATTGAATTTTAGCTGTTTGCAACAGAGATTACGGAGAGAGAGATATTTACTTGCGATTTTGGATAGTACAAATGTTAGACTTTTAATGTGTACTATAATCAACTTGTAGACTTCATCTTTAAAAAATAATCCATTTGAAAGTTAGGTACTGTAGTAAAAGTCAAAAACCATTTTGAGAAACTGAAAAAATATGCCCTTAATCACTTTCGGATGCCGGCATATTTGGTAATAGAGAAATAGATGTATCTTTGATGGGGGTGCCTCCAAATAAGTTTAGATGGAAGAGGTCCATTCTTATTGATATAGATTTGCTGAGAGCTAGAATTTCCAAGAAAGTTAGTTTTAATATCTCTCAGTGGCTGGGATAAATTTTCCTTTCTCTTTTGTAGCTTTCTGTATATTATTATTCTATTTTAATATATTTTAGCATTAGGACTCTCTCTATTGTTTTTCCTTTAAGCGCACGTGTATCTACGTCAAGAAAAGTACATCACCAGGAAAAATTATTTGGAGTCGACTAGCTTTTCTTTCTCGTATCTACGTCAAGAAAAGTACATCACCAGGAAAAATAATTTGGAGTCGACTAGCTTTTCTTTCTCCAGCTGTCTTTTTGGCCCCTAGTGAGTAGTGAACAAGTCTCCCAATTCTCTGTCTCCATGGTTGAAACTTATTTCTAGCGTGCCCTTCTCAAACGAACACCTCTTTTTCGCACAAGTGGCCAAACGCCATGGTACTAACTCTCCAACAATGGGGCCTCAAAGGAGAATAATCATTTGATCTTCCAATAAGGGCATTCTCTGTGGATACTAGTCAGTAATATCTATAGTATTAATTATCATACCAACTAAAATTTGTGATGAGATGAAGAGAGAATTAAAGAAGAGAAGGGGGAAGTAATGTCTTAACAAGACATTGTTTGAGCATAAAATCCAACAGCAAAGTATTAAACCTGGTGAGGTGAGGGTGAGAGAGAGGGAGTTAGGGGGTGATCGGTTTGGCTTTTTTTCGGCTTCAGCTTTTTTTTCACTATTCACTACACTATCCACTAACTCATTCTGATGTTTTTTTCACCATACTGATGTTTTTTAGCCAAAAGCCATCGCTATTCCGATCACCCCCTTAGATGAATTTATTGCTTCGCAGTCCAAGGATAGACACACTATCCATTGGATAGGTTATATCTGCAGCTATTTTCTGATGATGCGGAGGGATATAAATATTGCTTCGTAGTGTCTTGATTGGGAATGCCCAATAACTACATGTAGAATTTTAAGCAAGTTTTAGAGATAGCTAATTGTGGGAGGACATGCCACTTGATAATTTCTAATGGCTAGTCCATTGCTCGCCGCGAGTTCCGAAGTATTTTATATCTTAATTGTTTTCTTATGTGCTGAGGGGTTAGTGGAGCAGACATCAAGTACAAATGGACTAATATTTGAATATTTTAATTATGAAGGGAGAAATCATATTGGTTCCACATCAGTTAGGCCGTGAATGAAATTAGCATTCAATGGAATTATGGTGATGCTGTCCAAAATCCAATTTGTCCACCTCCCTTCATCTATGGATTGCGACATGATATGGATGTTTTAACTTGTAGTAGGTAATGCTAAATTGTAGAGACAAGCTTAACATCCATGCTTCATATTTAGTTAGATAATGGCGTTGTATTATTTTTTAAAAAAAATAAGAATTTTTTAGTAAAATAATTGGTTGGTCAATATAAGGTGTTAGTTTGATACCCACATGATGGGTAGAATTCTGTGGGAAATGTAGAGGAATACATGGTTTTTTTGCAAGGCATTAGTGAGCCGATTTTGATTTCATTCATTGCCAAAACTCACCCCACAGATTCATAATGTAATTGTTACCTGCTTTTTTCCCCATTTTTTTCCATTTTAAGCTTCTCAATTCTTGGATAGTCTTTTTCCATTTTAATGCTTTTTTCCATTTTAAGCTTCTCAATTCATAATGTAATTGCTACCTGCTCCATGTCAATAAGATATTAATGATAAATTCTAAAATGGCATATTTTTAACAGTGATATGTAATTTATATTTTTCCTAAATGTCTCTCATGCAAAACTGTGGGATTATGTGCTAGACTTTTGTACTTCCTCTTGTTTGTTTTCACAAGGCCTATTTTAGGTTGGCATGGGATCGAGGGAATGATCATGCTAGCCATGCTTAAGGCTCCGTTCAATTCAACTTTTTTTATGATGTCTATCTTTTGTTTTTTTGATTGAAATTGTATTATAACGATTATTAATTTTTTAAATGATTCAACTAAAGAAAATAAAAAATATTATATCTCTATAAATAATACAAATGAAAGAGAGAAAACAAAAGAAAAAAAACCAAAAAAATCAAAAACAAAAAAAGAAGCCAACACATTCACGAGAGAAATACAGGAGAGAAGATGTAATAAATAAGGATAGACATAAAAAAGCATCAATAAGTTTGCATACACGACTTATATTTTAAAATAAATTAGTAAAAACTATATTTTTTTAATCAATAATCCTATTCTTACCGACATAAGCACTCCTTTTGTACGTACGTGCCGATGTGGCCAGGCCAGCGACCAACATCCGTAGCTGTTTCTTTAGGCAAGCAAATTTCTCCACCATGTTTCTCTCCATCCAACCAAGATAGGCTAATTTAATCTAAAAAAAAGGGCTGATTTAGATCGAAAAAATATAACCGAATATAAATGCGATGCGAAGAATAATACGATTCCACTAGAAAACTTCGACAAATGAAAGACGGAGGTAGCTTCCTGAAGGCTTGCAAAACATTCCGATAGAAGAGGGTCACATATTCACATTGAACATTATAGGGAATCATGAGTTCTACTCCTGTACTCTCATTGGCGTGAACATTGCTTCATCGTTTGCCTACAGGAAGGAAGGATGGGAAGGCTACCTTATCTTGCATGCTTGTTATCCTCCTGTAATATGTTGGCCGTGCATGAAGGACGTCGCCAATTAACGGCACGTTCTTCAATCTCGACATGCACCAAAATCTTAGCAGAAAGAGAGACTTTTTCTAGAGGGTACAAGACAACCCACACATAATGCATACCTTACTCATATCGTAGTACGTACATACACGTATACGTTCTCTAACACATACTTAAGAATATTGCAAAGATACTAAGGCATTATGGAGTACGGATATATACGTTTTCACTGAATGCTCATATATATATATATATATATATATATATATATATATATATATAAAATCTATTTTAATTATTCGGATAAGATGTACAAATACAACCTTAGGAGATCGAGTGTGGCTACGACTCGGTGCTCGAAGGAGAAAAACTCGTGTTCCCTCACCTAGCGTTAGTTTTATCCAACGTAGCCAATTGCAAATTTTTGTCCAACATGGTTGTGGCCACGTCAGTCGGTACTTTGTAAGTACTGAGCCGGGACGTAAAGGTTGTACTACCCAGTTTATTAATCCAGACTAATACGCCTTGTTGGGCCTAAGTGCCCTAAAAAAAAGTGTATCCGCATAATGTTACTACCAGGAGAATATTACAGGACGTTGTACCGTTCGCCCATGTTGTCCCACGGACAGGTGGGGCCCAGTACAAGCAGTCCCATCGGCGTGGCCCACGTGTCACACGGGGACGTGGTGCCGTACGCCATGCGCCAGCCAATGAGAAAACGCCACGTGTGCCGAACGCGACGCGTAAGCCAACGGTCGCCTGGTGGACCTGCCGTGGAAATGCAAGCCTTGTCCCATGCGCGCCTCCCAATGGCACGTGGGGCCAGGTGGACTACGGCCCAGAAGTCACAGATGAACTCGCCGTCAAGCGAGAGATGGGGGAGACGTGGCGAGATCCATACCGTCCGATTAGGAGAACCCAACGGTTAAAATCTCCTGCTTGGTGCGGTGACCTGTTTTGGTGAGGTCACCGGGGCGAAGCGAAGCGTCGGTGCGGCCGTGCCTCGGCGGGGATTGGGGGGAGGGGGAGGGGGGGGGGGATGATTAGTCCATTTGCGTATAGACCCCTGGGCTTTTCTCGAAATTGCAGGATGGCACTTAGGGATCCCCATAGCCTCTAATCTCACCGCTAATCTTTGGATGATTTGTTTGATACAACACTAACTTATTTGAGTTACCAATTGTTTTTTTATTACAAGTAAGACACACATGCAAGCACACGAGGCGTTACTTTTTAGAAAATATGTTTTGCAAGCCTTAACCAGCATGGGTGTCATTTGACATGTTCAGCCACGCACATCTATTGTAAACGCATCGTCCAGGTATGAATTGGAGTGGTTTTATAAATTTTTGCAACAAATGTAATATTGTTTCATGGGTATATTGTCTATGCAATTACAATAAAGGTCTACTGTGAACGTAGAAATTTTTCAACAGTTCTGCATGAATTAAAGAATTGGAGTTGCCTTTTTGTAAAATTCTTGCAAACTTCTACATTTAAAATAAGCATTCATCTGTTCTTATTAGAAGTTCAGGTTCTCAATAGTATATTTATGTGTATCATGTAAGTTGAGCAAGGCTAGACCTAGAGAGTGTTCATATTAGTTTTTGTTAGAAGAAATCAGAAGCTAATATACACCTATTCTCTTAAAACAGCTTCTCTATTACTCTCGCTCTCGTTTCGCTCTGAGGATAAGATAGAAGAGTCACAAGCGTACACACACCCCACTTCTCTCACTCTCATCTCGCATACGCATCTCTCCTCCATTTTTTTCATTGCTCATCATCTCCTTCTAAAAATTATTTTTTTAACTATTATTATTTATTTTTAGTTAAAAATTATTATCCACAATTAATACGTACACCCTATTATTTGGACTCTTTTACTATTCCGAGTAATAATTCCAAAAGAAGGGAGTAGTGAATAACGAGGGACTGGCATGCAATAATAGGAAAGTCCTCAGCCACCAAGGTAAGAAGGGACACGCCTAGAGAGAGAGAGCTGCTCCTTCGTTTATAAGCGACGCCAAGCAGCAGAAGGCGGGGTAGAGAGAGAGGCGCACGGGACATTTATAGGGGGGAGAGAGGAGGAGGAGAGGGAGGGAGGTGTGGGAGCAGGCCTGGCGTCGAGGGGGCGGCGGGGATGGGGACTCCGGCGGCTCCGTCGTGTCGGTCGACGTCGAGCGCATCTCCTTCGGCGGCAAGGTCCGTCCACCACCCTCCTCCCCGGCTATCCGTTTCTTGGAAATCTGTGCTGCTTAGAGTTCTTTCCCTCGGGGTGGGCTCGTTCCTCGCGGCAATTTGGCTGCTCGCATTGGTTTTGGGGGTGCTTGGAAGGTGAAAAGATGCCAACTTGGTGGTATTTCGAATTTTTTTGGGGAGGGGTGATTGTTCGATTTGGGTTACATCGTGTCGCTTTGCTGCTTGTGGTCGGTTCTTGATTTCTTCAGTGGTTTCGTGGGTAGATTTTTCTTGCTACGCGTTCTTCTAATTCTACTCGAATTGCGAAGTCCAATCAAGAGAGAGTTCTACTCGAATTGGTGAGTGCAATAGGAAGAAACTCCATCCCCCGTGTCCTGCTCTGCTATTTTCCCCAATAAAGCAGCCACTTTCCACATGTATTCACGGCATATTGTTCCTGCTTTGCTTCGCCGTCTGCATGGTGCATTTCGTTATCTGCTGAAGTAACAGTTGTATTTAGCTACGAGATGGTGAATCTTTCGCAGCATCGTCTCATGCCGTCGTCGTCAGTCTACGTATGTCCATGTCAACAAAAAAAAAATCTCTGCTACCTACGGTTCTTGCCTAGTCATAATATGGTACTTGCCCTGCCTTGCTCGCTAGTTAATTACAGTAATTTAGCTCATCAAAATCGCCTACCTTTGTGTGTGCGCGCGCTTAATCGCGCAATTTTTGGCACAAGAAGATTCGGAACGCTCTTGCGTGTTGCTTCTGTGTCCTAACCACCACTTTTCTTTTAGCGCTTGTTTCAAGTAGCGTTTATTTAATTGTGTAGTTCTTTATTTGCTTGGTTGTGCTTTCTTGGTCCTTATGAGCATAAATTCCCATGGTGTATTGCACTATACAAATTTCCCAATTCTACGTGTGTGCGAGAGCAATTGGAAATTGCAACCTCTTGCCACTTCTTAAAAAAGGCGTCTTTTTTATTTGGTTGTTGGTTTTTTTGAAGATTTTTTTAATGTTTCAGTGCTGAATATTTGGCACATGGAATCTTCGTGCAGTTTGGACGATGTTCTTGTTTGACCGTGGACTAATGTTTGAGTAAATGGGTAAAAATATTGAGTGCAGTTTACAAGTACCTTTCATGTGAATTTCTTTAAATTTTAATAGGATGCTTGTGATGTGGCTGTCAAATCATTGCTCTGTACAATATTTAGGGAATAATCATTCTTCCTGTGATAGACAAAGAGCTGGTGTTTGTATTGCCCCTTGGCCTATTATTTTCTTGACAAGTATAGTTTTAGCTATCTGCTTGCGTAATGATGGAGGAATCGCCTGTGGTTCGTTTTTATGTTCTGTATTAGTACTTTGCTTTGTCCTAGAAGAAATGGTTGAGGAATCATCGCTTTAGCACCACTCATCATGAGGTCAGCTTTTAGTATAATATAGAGAAATAAAAGATCGTTCAATCATGAGGTCATCACCTTTGCGTCATTTTGGAGAAATTCTTTCCTTCAAGCGTCGGGGGAGGGCTGCTACTGCTATGGCCTAGTATGTTGGCGATGCAGCAGACTCAAGAATAATACCGTGGGGTACTGCAGTGCCAGATCAGTAGTACTCGCGGTGGATGAACAATACCCGTATGTAGCACCATAAACAGTACCACTTGGCACTGTAGCACCGTACGTATGAACAGTAGATCACGGGTGCAATTTCCTTATTAGTTGGGTTTGTTTTCTTTTAGATTATTTCTATGTATTGGAGATAAGTTTTCTATTATTAGAGATTAGTTTTTTTAATATAGAGATATTTCTTAGAGGTCAAGTTTAACCATTCCTATAAAAGGGATAGCATTGTACCTATTTATAATTAGACAAAGAAATAAACAAAGTTCTCTAGTCTTTCTCTCTTCTTTAACAGGTCTTAGAGCTTTGGCGGCAGCATAGCCGACCGATCAAGGAAGAGTGTCCTACCTTCGGTCAGGTCTCAGAGCCTTGGTCACGGCATGGCCGGCCGATCAAGGAAGAGTGCCCTACCCTCGTTCCTCAGACCTATACCACAACATTTGATATCAAAATGTTATGGTCTAGGATCCCGGTGATGCATGCAGCAGGCTCGCGAATAACACCGTGGGGCACCGCAGTGCTGGATGAATAGTACTCACGGTGGATGAACAGTACCCGCGTGGTATTGTAGCATCGTGAATAGTACCGTGCAGTACTGTAGCGCCGTATACGTGAACAGTAGATCATGGGTTCAATTTCCTTATTATTTGGGTTTGTTTCTTTTTAGATTATTTTCATGTTTTTGAGATAAGTTTTCTATTATTAGGGATTAGTTTCTTTAATATAGAGATATATTTCTTAAGAGTCAAGTTTAGCCATCTCTATAAAAGAGACAGCATTGTACCTATTTATCATTAAGCAAAGAAATAAGCAAAGTTCTCTAGTCTTCCTTTCTTCTTCAACAGGCCTTAGAGCTTTGGCGGCGGCATGGCTGGCTGATCAAGGGTGAGTGCTCTACCCTCGGTTCTCGGATCCGTACCCAACCAGCCTGTACTGCAACATTTGGTATTAAGCCACTCACCATGGCTTCTAATGCTGAATTATCTCTTTTGGACATGTTGATGGCTAGCAACGAGAAAATATGGTCTTTACTCGACAATATGATAGCCACCTTGGAGAAGGCTATGGAGTTGATGGACAAGCTAAAAGAGCATGAAGAGGCATCATGTGCCATTGCAATAGTTGTGCTGCCACCATCTTCCCCAGCGTTGGCGTTATCACTGGCCACATCACCAACGATGACTCCTCTTCAGGCTACACTTTTGGTGCCTTTGCCGAGGAGAAAGGTTGTCGCTGTCCAGCAGCAATTATCTCCACGCAGTTGGTCGACACCGTGCCTCCGCAAGGGTGGAGCACAATGGTTACCATGTAGGGGCCAGCGATGTCGTGGCATCTCTTTCACAACCGTTGCATCTTGAGGCAAGAGGGATGATGTTGCTGCCCCACGTTGGGTGCCCATGCCCTCAATGTCTCATGCATCATCAAACCATGCCCAGGGGTTGCTGTCCATTGGAGTTTCACTGATTTTCTTCCATGTAACACAAGGTCATCATCGTGTGCCCTCTTGTCGACATGGAGTTACGAATGACTTCAACCATGATCACCACCTGACAGCTCAAGAATGAGCTGTCTCATTGCGAGGGGTGTAATGTTATGACCTAAGATCCTAATGATACACGCAGCAGGCTCGCGAACAACACCGTAGGGTACCATAGTGTTAGATGAACAGTACTCACGGCGGATGAACAATACCTACACAATACTATAGCACTGTGAATAGTACCACATGGTACTGTAGCGCCGTACATGTGAACGTAGATCACAGGTGCAATTTTCTTATTATTTGAGTTTATTTCCTTTTAGATTATTTCTATGTATTAGAGATAAGTTTTCTATTATTAAGAATTAGTTTCATTAATATAGATATATGTTTCTTAGGAGTCAAGTTTAGCCATCTCTATAAAAGAGAGAGCATAGTATTTATTTATCATTAGTCAAATAAATAAACAAAGTTCTCTAGTATTTATCTTTTCTTCAACAAATGTCAGAGCCTTGGCGGTTTTATAGCCGGCTGATCAAGAACGAATACCCTACCCTCTGTCCTCGGACCCGTACCACATGAGCTACCTTTTCTCACGTGAAAGAAATCTTGGTGATAATCACCTAGTTTTCTTTCTTGACCAAGTTTAAAGGACCATTTCTCTTTGTTTGGGTGTTTCTGGGGTTCACCACGTGGATTGCAGACAGCCTAGTCGTAGTATGAACACACAAAGTGCATGACAGCGTAGTTGTTGAGCATTCTGTAGATTTAAATAGATTTACTGTTATCTTTTTCTGCATAAGCTTTGGAGACTTAACCTACGGTCTTGTTTCCCATTAACTGACATATGGTGCGTTCATTAGTGCCAAACAATAATCGATTTGGTATATTCTAAATTCAGATAAACCATCCATTGATTTTCTTGCTGGCCATTCAGGGTTATTTTGATGCTATCAGGATATACATTCATCTTAGGATTTAGACATACTGTTGGTTTCTGTAGTGATAGGCTTGTATTATCCTCTGGATTCCATGCTTATCTATTTTGGACAGATGAAGACCATTTGGCACATCTATTTTGTATTCTAGTTTGGATAGGGCCTTCATGATGGTTTCTTCACATTAATAGTAATATTTTGTTCTTAGCTGATTGAGTGATTGTCACTCAGTTTTCCTATTTAACACACAATTAGAGTCTTGTGGTTGGGAAATACAAGCTTTGTGTTATGTAAGCTCATTTAGCTTCAGCAGATGCATGCCTGCCACCGTGGGATTGTTTTTATTTTATTTTATTGTGTGCAATGCACTGTGCAAGATTATTTTCCTGTTGGATGCTATGTGCTCAGCTAAAATTGTTCTCACTTTTTTCCTCATGTTTTAACACTGTTTCTTCCCTCTTTTTCTTCAGGAACATCATATACAAACAAATCATGGATCTGTATCTGTTGCAGTGTACGGTGACCATGACAAGCCTGCTCTTGTTACTTATCCAGATGTTGCTTTAAATCGTAAGTACCTCACACTAGTTTAAAGTGCAGCAGGGCTTCCTGCAAATTGTTCCAGCAATCGGAAATGCAGGAACTTAACTCCCCATTACTGTTGGTCAGATATGTCTTGCTTCCAAGGATTACTCTTCTGCCCTGAAGCTGCTTCGCTGCTGCTTCACAATTTCTGCATTTACCATATCAGCCCCCCAGGACACGAGGTCAGTAGTATGCAATTCACTATGAGCACTAAACCTTGTATTTTGGATGCATTTACATAATTCATACTTCTATTTATCATTACTGATTTTTTTTCATGTCCTATTGTGAGAATCATGCAGTTGGGAGCTGCTCCAATTTCACCAAATGCTCCTATACCATCTGTTGATGACTTAGCGGATCAGGTTGCAGATGTTCTCGATTTCTTTGGGTAATCTTCTATCAGATTCTTTCAAAAATTTGATCAAGCTCAAATGATCTTCCCCAATATTTGTGTATTAATTTTTTGTTCCCCGGTCAAATTTGCTATTTCCAGATTAGGTTCTGTTATGTGCTTAGGTGTCACTGCATGGTGCTTACATTCTTACTCTCTTCGCGGTAGGTGTTTCTTCAAAACCAGTGTTCTATCTATGGCTTATCTATCCATCAAAACTTTTTATTGAACTAAGCATTCATTTTTGCAGGCAAAGTATAGGGAGCGTGTACTAGGTCTTATCCTTGTTTCACCTCTATGTAAAGCTCCCACTTGGACTGAGTGGTTTTATAATAAGGTAGCTTTGCGACAAATGACCTACTGAATTACATTTTTTTAAAAAAAAGGATTGTACTAATAAATTCTTTTTCTCAGTTGGCGTCCAATTTGTTATATTACTATGGAATGTGTGGGTTGGTGAAGGAGTGCTTACTGCAGCGGTATTTTAGCAAGGTAGCTACAATTAAGTTTAATTTATTCTGCATGACATTTTCTTGGCCATTCTTGATCCTGTTCTTATGGTATCTTCTAATCCTTAGGAAGTACGGGGATGCTCTGAATTACCTGAATCAGACATTGTGCAGGCTTGTAGAAGCGTAAGTACCACAGTGTTTTTTTTCCTTCACTAATTACTCATTTTTTTCTTTAGATCTATTAAATGTTGATTTTTATTCTTTCACATCTTGTAGTTGCTAGATCAGCGGCAGAGCATGAACGTGTGGCGCTTTGTACAGACAATGAATGAGTACGTGCACATTCTACACTTGTTTATTCCAATATTTGCAGTGTCAACTTATGTAGACCGAATTGAAACAATCCTTGCAATGATTTCCAGGAGATACGACTTGACAGAACATCTGAAGCAGCTTCAGTGTAGAACCCTGATTTTTGTCGGTGAGAATTCTCAGTTTCACACCGAGGCTGTCCACATGACATCAAAGCTCGATAGGAGATACTGTGCTCTAGTTGAGGTGAAGACTATCAGCATAGTTACGCTTATCAGTTCAAGGTTTTCACATTTAAACGGCGGGTCTCAAAATTATCTGTTTTGGCGTCTGTTGCAGGTTCAGGCATGTGGGTCGCTCATAACGGAGGAGCAACCACATGCAATGCTTATACCAATGGAGTATTTCTTCATGGGGTATGGTCTGTCCAGGCCGAGCCAGCTCGACTGCAGCCCGCGCAGCCCCCTCAGCCCGTTCTGTATATCACCGGAGCTTCTGTCGCCCGAGAGCATGGGAGTGAAGCTGAAGCCAATCAAGACGCGGGTCAGGCTTGAAGTGTAGCGCAAGTGAATAAGGCTGGCGTGGTTGTCGCTTAGGGCTGACATGGCGAGAATTTAGGCTAACCGGTGGATTGGTGTACTGGGGCGTGCGTGTTATTCTTTTTTGAGGTGAAAAGCGAGATACTTGTTATACTTTCATGTAGATGGGAAATGCTAGGTTGGTGAGGTTGGGTGGGTGGCTCTATTCCATTGATTTGTAGCCTTAAAACTTGTAAATTGTTATACGTTGTTTATCAAAGCAAAGGAAAATAATAGCGGGAGGTGATCTGTTCCCAGTCATTAGATGCACATTGCTGTCTCTCCTTTCTCCTTTGCCTGTCTTGAGGGAAAGAATGTTCTTGTGAGGTGGACTAGTAAACTCCTAAATTCTCATTCATTTTGTAGTTTTATGCCATTATTGTGGGTGAAGCTGTTATCTTAGGGCTCGTTTTTTTAGTTGTGATTTATGGCTTTTGAATTCTGCCTGTTAGAGAGAAAGTATGGAGAGAGACAGTTATATGTGATTTTAGCCGATACAACTGAAGTTGGTACACTGTCTATTACAATTGACTTGTAGATTGTCTTAAAAAGGTATTTTATTTAAAAGGTAGTTACTATAGCATAAGCTAGAAACTGAAAAGAATGATTCTTGTCTGTGCTTCAATATCACATTGTTGCATGATTTTCCCTGGAAGATAAGATGCCTTGATAATATGCCACTTTTTTTTTTAAGAAGGCATATGTGCATAAAATGTGACTTATGTATTCAGTTTCTGTGGTGTTGGTTCTTCACCTTACCAAAACCAAAAGGATTTTGATTTGGCATGCAGATAGCTGCCCCTTGGATTGTAACTCTGTCAAGTTGATGCCAGGGGAGATGGCGTGATAGTACATGTTAGGGTTTAGAGTTTTAGATTTAATTTTACGTTTATGTTTAGATTAGGGTTTAGAATTTGAGGGTTTAGATTTAGGGTTTGAGGTTCAAATTTACGTTAAGGTTTTATGTTCAGCTTTACGTTTATGTTTAGGTTAAAGTTTAGGTTTCGGGTTTGAGGATTTTAGAGTTTGGATTAACCAACAACTCTCTTTACTGACTGTAACTATGATGTCACTCTCTGCAAAGTAAAACGTGATAATAGTCTGCATTGCCAGCTTTTCAGATCAATATAACAACACTATACATCCTCAGCTTTTCGGACCAAAAAGACAACACTTTGCATCGCCAGCTTTTCAGATCGACAGGACAACACTATACATCATTAGCTTTTCGGACCGAAAAGACAACACTCTGTCTTGGTAACTTTTCATATCGAATTGACACGGCTCTGTATAGCACGACGTGATAGCTCCCTGCAATGCAAGACGTGACAACACTCTGCCTCACCAGAAACTTTTTAGAAAGACAAGTTAACACTCTGCCTCGTAGGCTACTCACATAAAATTAACCACATTATGCCAACTCTTTGGTTTATAAAAAGAGGTGGAAGAGATCTGGGAGAGAACATCACACAACTAAATCTAATACTACATCAAAGCTTGCTTCATCATGGCGAGATGGACAAAAGGCAGAAGAAGCAATGGACAAGATGATAAAGTAGTGGAAGGAGACCCGCAAACTAACAAGGTTTACTGCGGCCTGCGATGAATAAGCAAGGGCTGCTGCGGCCCAAGCGAACAAGCGGAGCGTGCCAGGAGGCCATTTCCTCGCAATGACGCTCCCGTAGCAGCAACCCCGTCATGAACGTTCCAACCGAGCGTTCGCCACCCGCCCGAAGGGGAGACACCGCCCCTCTGTTGGTGTAGAGGTCCATGCAAGTTTTTTAAGTCTAAGGAGCGGTTAAGCCTGGACATACATTACTGGGGTTGCGTGAACTATTCCTGTGAAGGTTGGGGCTCATCTACTTGGAGCAGAAAAGAGTTATCACTAGTGGATTTGAGGTGGAAAGCTTAATTTGTAGAGCCGGTCCAATTCATTTGGATTTACCTCATTGTAGATTAAAGGAGACCGATAAGTCTTCAAACACCACGGTAAAAGCAACCATATCAATTGTGGCTTGTTCTCTTGTACTCAATCTATATTCAAACAATTTACATTCATAGAATTAAATTAATTGTTTGTCTTCCTAAGATTGTAAACCTTTGTCATAGACTTAAGGTTATTGGTCCACTTAGGTGAATCTAGTTGATTTAGATAATATTTGTGCTAAACCAATTTGAGTTAAGTTTTCGCATTATATACTTGTTTTTAGTCAAATAGAGAAATAGTAATTAGAGAAGAGAATTTTAAAACCGTCTATTTACCCTCCTCTAGAAGGTCTCTTCGATCTTTCAGTAGGTCGGCCCTTTTTGAACTAGTTTCCCGAAGGTCGAATTTATTTCTATTATATAATTTATTTCTATTATATATATATATATATATATATATATATATAATAGTATTTTGGTTTGTTGCATCGTACATGATGCTGTTTCTTATGCATGTAACCAAACCCTGTACGTCGTGTTATTCCTAACTTTATTATGAAGTCTATTTTAATTCACAACATCAAAGCTTGTCGTCTTTTCGCATTCAATTCTTCGTGTAGTAAGGCATCCAACAACATAAAAAAGTGAGTTCTAGAAGTAGGCACGAAATGTCTATGTACCTTTCATCAGTGGTATTGTCTAGCATATGTTCATCCTTATGTCTCATATTGTACCACATAGTCCATATATTAGTCATTTTTTCAAGATCAATATGTATCACTTCTGGGACAAGGCATGAAAATATTGCGTGGGTATTTATGATGGATATATACACTGAAGTGTCAAAGGTTATCAATCCACGAAAAGATTATCAGTCCATATATGTATTTAAGCTCAGTTAAAATGATGGTATCATATATGGTTCGCAGATAGATTATTTATTTTTAAGTTATGGATTGTTAAATGTTACATGTATATGGTATAATGTATCACCATAACTTCAAGTGTTTTTGATCTTCCAAAAGAAAGTCCCTTTATTACTATCTTATCACCAAATCCTAATATTCTAAATTTATAAATCAAATATGAACTAAATTCAACAATTACATCGATTCATAATTTACAAATCGACTACAATCACGTATGCAAAAGTTAAACACAGTAAGCCCTGTCACATCACATATAAAGATGTGATAAGACATGATTGTCACGCCACATATGAAGGCGTACTAGGATTGTCACGCTACGGTATCTAGCGTGATTATTGTCATGCAAGTCTCCACGCTGGCATAGTGGGTAGACGAGAGCTTGCATGGTATATTTTGTCACGCCGAACTATGTGGCGTGACAGTAGGGTTTGGCTACGTCACGGGAGATGCAGTGATCAAAGGGGTTAGAATTGAAAATAATGTTTGCGAATGATTAATTTTAAAATAATTTTAAAAAGATTAAATAATAAAAAATTCCACATATAGTCGATTATCGCGTTAAGTGGTCACATCGTCAAATTAGACAGCATGTCACGTTTCTTCTCTCTGATTTCCCAGATAGCTTGTTGCTTGTGGTTGTGGGCTTGGAACTTTGTCTAACCAGATTCTGCCTTTTTCTGCACCTGAAATTCTCAGTTGGAACTTGGTGGTTTATACAGACATTATATTTTTGCCGTGTGGCTATTGTCAGTCAAATGTACGATTTATTGGCATGACAGCATTGGTCCAGAGCTGCAGATGGTATTAGATTGTTGCTCTCATGGTTTGGACCAGCGATCATGACATGATAGCCTGCTCTAAAGGGCTGAAAGCACTGTCTCTTTTAGCTTTTTTGTAAGGGAATTTTACTATAGTAGTTATTAATTTTTTCTAAAGCAAAAAATGAAGAAAAAAAATAAAAAAACACTACTATATCTTTTATAACAATACAAAGAAATAAAGGAAAAAAAAAGAAAAACAAAAAAAAACCGAAATTTAGAAGCCACCAACCTAACCCGTTTGGAGCGGGCCCGCACAGTGCTCAATAGTCTGCTGCAAAGCCCTCCCATAGACAGTGCTGTCGTAACCACTGCATGCGTCCTTAATTGCTTCAGTTGCCGGTTCCTTTCCCTCATCACTCCAGTCCGCCTAGTGATGTTCCATCAGCTCGGCTCTTTCTGCAAAGTCGAGCTCTTTACTCAATCGTGTGCGTAGCAGCCGTATGATTTTAATGGTGCCAGAGAGGAGGTTAGATGTTAATAGTAGTACCATCTTCCCGATGCCATTCGTGTTTTCAAAGTGTTTGGTGATCGGGCTCCGAGATTTGGTAGGGCCATTTTGTCCTTGTCCTACCTAGGGCAATGTCTGCCCTGATATGTAGTTAGGCCATCCAACCATAGATATTTGATATTTCTTCTCTAGAGGTCGAGTTTAAACGTGAGAATTTGGCAGAAGCTCTACGTATATATGATTTATCCTGCTTGCTATAAAATTCTTGTGTTCGAGACAGGGCGAACCCAGTACAGACCTAATGAGAGCACATACCTCACTCAATTTTTAGCATATATCTATATCAGTTAAAATTTTATCATTTGCGTGCTCAGTGGTCTAATAAAAGTATTCCAAAATCACCTATGTCCCCACTTAGTTTACATCCTGGGTCCGTCCTGATTCGAGCATGCAAAGATAGGTAATAAACTTTTTCTTAGGGGGCCTCCGAAGCCGTTCGATCGCGAGCTGTAGCACGAACAGACGGCGTGAGGGACGGCGCCCACGTGGAGATCGTCATGGCCAGTGCACACGTTTCAGATGGAGAGGACATCATCATCGTTCAACGATGAACCACCAGGCACAAAAAAAGAACTGTTATACTGGTCCGGCCCATATGTAAACGGACCAACAATTAATATGGGCTATTGGGTTGATGGGCTTGTTGCCATGTCCGGCTCTCCCTCTATCTACGCCTTTCTTTTCTGGGCGCGACTAGCGGCCCCCCCCCCCCCCCACTGCGCCCCGCCCACCTCTGGTTCGCTTTCCCACGCGTGTGCCCAACTCCCGATTCGTTTTACCGCGTACGGCCCATTAGCACGTCTGCTTCGGCCCAAATTGACGCCGCACAAAAAGGGAGAGATCACCGCTACTTTGTCATTTAGCAAACCCTAGATCCTCTCGGCGGGGACGGTGCGTAACCCTGTGTTTTTCTTTCCAACACAGGCGGCGATTTCTCTGATTGCACCGATCAAGGAAACCTGTAGGCAAAAAAATCAAGGGAAAAGGCCGAAAGGAATTCGCTACTTTTTACCATCTGATTCCCTAGTTTCTACATCTGTCTTCTGTAAGTTTGACACTAATTTTATCATAGTTGCACATGAGTCAACAACATCATGAAGTGTGGGAAGTTACTAATTTTGTGCATGATCACAATTATTTCTTGTAGGATCAAGGATAACTGACTAAAAAGGGTAAATAGGAGGTTCTAAAAAATCATTTCATTCTAAAACTAATTACCATAATTTAGGATTAGGCAAGATTTACAAAGTAATTTATACCTACATAATTCTAGTATAGCTAAGGTACCATAAGCACAAGTCTCTACAAGTATATATTTAGCATAACTAAGTATGACAATATCAAAGATCACAATGAGCTAGAAATATAAGTACGAAAAGTAGAGACAAAGAAATAACCAAATGACAAGGGAAGTTTTTCCTGTGGTGTCGAAGACTTGTCGGTCTTCACTAATCCACGTTGAAGAAAATCCAAGTGACTTGGACCAGCTTCACAAATTAAGCCTCAACTCTTCAATCTACTAGTGGAAGCTTTTTCTCGCTCCGAGTAGGTGAGCTCTAATCTTCACAATATGACGTCAAGTTTCTTCACAATCTTCTTAAAGAAGTCACCTCATAACCTCTCGCCAAGGCCGTCTAGGTGCTGGCAAATACCAAGAATAATAAACCACGTTTCGCTTGACGGTAATTAAGTGCTAAGGATCAATCTAAGATGAAATACACTTGATTTAGCTCAACTATCTTAAATAAATGTACAATATAAAATTAAGGTGTAGGAGAGAGTGCTCAATGCTCAAGGATGTTAAATGAAGTCTCTAATATGGTCCTTGAACTGGTGGGGGAGTATTTATACCCTGCACCAATCAAAACAAGCCGTTGCAACCCAATTCTTGAAAATTTCAAGATAGTGGTAGTACAGATGTACAAATTCTGTTTGCCTTGAGGATCAAAACTTAGTTCTCTCCGAAAAATATACCACTCTACGGTAGTTCAGCTATTCAAATTTTGGTACTACCGATTTCCAGAGAAACTTAGTGTTTAAAAGGGAACTCTCTGGAAAAATGTACCACCAACTATATATTGGTACTTTTGGGTTTCAGTAGTTCTACACTACTTTCCCGGTCATACCGTACTGAGGCAGTACCGTCAGCTACACACTTGTATTACCGATTTTTCTGTCAATGCACAGTTGGCTTTCAATTTTAGTTTTAAGTGCATGCATGATCCTGAATTGATTTAAATAGTACAAGAATATACTATCAAATTACTAGCCATGATCCCTGTAATATCCTGATTTTTAGAGTCTTTTTAAAGCTTTTAAAATAAAAATAACTATTTAGATTTTTTGAATTAATTAAAGCTTAATCAGAATTTTAAAATTAAGAAGATTTAATATAAATAAACTTTAATTAATTAAAAATTATTTTATTTAGATTCCTTGTATCATAAATTTTTTTTCTATATTTTCTTAGATTTTTTGGAGTTTGTTTGAGCTCAATTTAAAATTTTAAAATACCAAAAATAATAAACCACGTTTCACTTGACGGTGATCAAGTGCTAAGGATCAATGTAAGATGAAATACAGTTGATTTAGCTCAACTATCTTAAATGAATGCACAATATAAAATTAAGGTGTGGGAGAGAGTGCTCAATGCTCAAGGATGTTAAATGAAGTCTCTAATATAGTCCTTGAACTGGTGGGGGAGTATTTATACCTGCATCAATCAAAACCAGCCGTTGCAACCTAATTCTTGAAATTTTCAGGATAGTGGTAGTACAGCTGTACAAAATTCTATTTGCCTTGAGGATCAAAACTTGGTTCTCTCCGAAAAAATATACCACTCTACGGTAGTTCCGTTATTCAAATTTTGGTACTACCGATTTCCAGAGAAACTTAGTGTTTAAAAGGGAACTCTTTGGAAAAATGTACTACCAACTATACATTGGTATTTTTGGGTTTCAGTAGTTCTATAGTACTTTCCCGGTCATACCGTATTGTGGTAGTACCGCCAGCTACACACTTGTATTACCGATTTTTCTGTCAATGCATAGTTGGCTTTCAATTTTAGTTTTACGTGTATGCATGATCCTGAATTGATTCAAATGGCACAAGAATATAATATCAAATTACTAGTCATGATCCCTGTAATATCCTGATTTTTTAGAGTCTTTTTAAAGCTTTTAAAATAAAAATAACTATTTAGATTTTTTGAATTAATTAAAGCTTAATCAGAATTTTAAAATTAAGAAGATTTAATATAAATAAAATAAACTTTAATTAATTAAAAAATTATTTTATTTAGGTTCCTTGTGTCACAAAATTTTTTTCTATATTTTCTTAGATTTTTCGGAGTTTGTTTGAGCTCAATTTAAAATTTTTTTTAAAAAGAGAATACTTTCGTTGGTCATCTATCCTAGAAGTGCTCTTAAAAGAGCACATTTAACCTTGAAATTCTTATCACCCAATCTACTAAGTCACCTTTTTTTTCTTTAATGAATGGGAGTTCATCTTTCTTTTCCTTTATTCCTTAGCTTTGTCTTCATCTTCTCCAAAGCAAAAACCATCAACAGACCAGAGCAGCACAGGGCTCGTTTCTGTCTGTCAATTTGGGTTAACCTGAGAATGGGGATTAAGGCTGCCCTAGATGTTTGTCACTGATAAAAAAAGAAGTACTAACTGAAAAGGTGTGCTTTTTAGATGAAACTCTGATCACGATGTTAGCAGACATATATGTCACGAACAGGACTACAGGAGGGATGCAGAACCTTTGCTTCGGAAAGTGGGCTCCAAGAACTGTGAGCTACGCGCGCAATGACGAACCCGTCAGACCTGGGATCGTTCAGAGACGGCAGGATCAATCCAAGGTGATGGAACGTTCAAATTCAACACAGATAACGGAAAATCACAACATCAAGACGGGCGAATGGTTGCTGCTTGCAGCCGTTCCAGTCTACACGCGATGGCAAACAGTGACGAATCCAGAATAAAAATAGAGGGGCAGTTCTACTGTTAAAGCTATAGCACAATATAAGTATACGAAAGCTACGTTTATTGGTCATTTACCATTAGAATATCAAATTCATACATAAATAAGAAGAGAACAAATTGAAAATATACAATGCAATAGATTTAGTACCTTACTAATAGATAATGTGCCCCTAAATGTTCATAAAAATATAAGTACCGATCTGTAAATAAGAAATATCAAATTTAGTGATACAATACTAAATTGTAAATGTTCATAAACATTAAGGGGACGTTCGGAATAGAGATAGCTTTTGGCTTTTGCTGAAATTTTACTGTAGCTGGCTTATTTTTTACTGTAGCTGAGTTACCTTATTGGGCATAATTAAATTTAAAAAAATATAAAAAATAAAAACAGTACGCTAATTTGGAGCAGACAATGCAAATGAATACGAAAAAAAAACAAAACACAAAAATTCGAAAAAACAAAAAAAAACAGAAAATAACAAAAAGTGAACAGTACTTACCTGCCGCCGAACAGTGATCGCGTAGCCCATCACCACGTCCAGAAGCCAACATGAGCGCCCCCTAAAAATGGAATGAAAACATTTGTGCTGCCAATTGCATTGTTTGAGAAATATTTGTACAAAATTCGTTTCTCCATTTTTGTAAATCTAAAAATAATTGGCTAATCACTTAACCAGCTAATGGTAATGGCTATTGTACTGGTGTACTACTAATTTACTAAACAAAGTACAAAGCTTATTAAAGAAATCTGGCAAGGGGGTGCTCGAGCACCCACGGTGGATTCGCCCCTGATGGCAAAGCAGAAGCTGTATGTGCTGGCCTGTTTTTTTCAACTTCTCAAAACGGTTTTTAACTTTTGCTATAGTATCTAACTTTCAAACAGAGTATTTTTTTAAGATGAAGTCTACAAGTTAATTATAGTACACGTTAAAAACCCAACAACTGTACCATCCAAAATCGCAAGCGAGCATCTCTCTCCGTAATCTCTGTTGTAAATAGCTAAAATTCAAAAATTTCAGCTAAAAATCATAAACCGCAACCAAAACCGCAACCCAAAAACGCAACCAAAAAGAACAGGCCAATCTAAAAGCTCAGCTCTGCGCGTCAACCATTCAGGTTCGAGACCTGACAAAGCAGCTTGGCTTGATTTCAGGCGGCCCGTCAACCATTCAGTTTCGTGTGTTTCGACAAAACTAGTTTGATTTCAAGCGGGTCTTGCACGGCGAAACAGGGCAATAAAACCAAGACTTGAAAAGAGCAGCTCCGTCCATGGTGCGAAATTCTGAATAAGTTAAGAGTAGACCGTTCATGGGGTCGGAATTTACCAGCGAAGCGCATTTTGTCAAACCACAGATTTACATGTCAGAACATGTGAACACAACTAAAAACTGGAGAAATATTCGAAATCCTCAAACCACTCAAATACCTTGAACAACACTTTGTTGCCAACAGTACAATATATAGCACTCAGCATCCTTGTTATTTGGTCTGTTAGGACCAAGTTGGAGCTGTACTACATTTTTCTTCTTCTGAACTTGCCTACGACTGCTTCAAAGACACTGCCCTTGCACGAAGGTTGAGAAATATCCCCCTGCAGAGATGACCACATAAAGAGATGAGATTTGGAATATCATGCATTGGGAAAGAAGTTAACAAAGTGTTCGGGCCAACAGAAACATTACCAACAACATGCAATAAAACTGTGGAAAATCACCCGAAACTGCAACGGCATGTACTGATGGTTTATCCAACCAACTATTGGCCAAAACTGCACATTGATCAGATCTATTAATGGGCTGTTGAGGGAAACTCAAATGGCAAGCAGCAATATTGAAAGCAAAATACATACCATCCAAGCAGACAATTGCACTGAAGGATATTGTTTCTTGACCCTAGTCTGAACCTCCTTAAAAGGCCTCCCTACATTGCAATTGCGATAACTGATAACTGTGGACTACACCAACATCACATGGGCAAAAGATTTCTGGATTCAACACTCCTATCATATTCATATAGACAATTCCTTTTCAAAAAAAAAAAAATACATAGACAAACATCTGATTAAAAAAACACAACACTCCGACTCAGGGTTCAGGAAACCGGCAGGATCAGACTGGTTACTCCCGGTAATCAGAAATCTTGGTCCCCATGGAGATCTTGTAATCCGGTCAGGTTTGGGCCCTAGATGACTCCCATTTTGAACAACATATCATGATTTGAAAAAGAAAAAAAAACTCAAAAGGAAAACTTTGGCCCAAAAAAACAGCTGAGAAATAACTGGCCTGGTTTCGGTTTTTGTTTGGTAAATGGTTTCCTGAACCCTGCTCTTCTCCAATATTTCCTTCTTAATCGAAAATCACATACTACAAAGATGATAAATCAATTTCAATTATCACTGGCAGTTTGCCCTAGTATAATGCCAAAGAACCCTTTTGATTAGCATGTCACAAATTAAACTATTTTGACAATTAGACTTACTTTCAACAACATATCCATAATAGAACAAGAAGAGCATATTGTTCCACGGAGAGGAAGTGATCTGCTCCAGCAACACCTGAAAAGAGTATCATCTATTCAACATCTTACTGCACACTGACATAGCATCGAGTACAAACATCAACCAGTGTTAATTTGACTTCAATCATGATTTCAAGCAATTTGTGGCAAAATGACCTATGTTACCATAGAGCCTATTCTTTTTTGCTTTGACTTATGACTTTTAGCTACGACTTATGGTTTTTCGGTTGTTCATGAGAGAGTACAGAGTAACAGAAACTCACGTGCGGTTTTGGCCGATATAAATTAAGTCGCTACAGTGTGTATTACAATCAACTTATATACCTCGCCTTGAAAATACACTCCGTTTGAAAACTAATTACTGCAGAAAAGCCGCAAAACAGTTTCTAGAAGCCAAAAGAAGAGGCCCATAGTCTACAACCTCATTGATGGTCAATTATTTGTTTGCTACATAAGTCAAACCTTTACTAGATCAAGATGCACTGTACTTCTACACATACGTTCACTTGAATTTTTATAGTTTGCAGGATAACTATTTATACATAACCCACCTGCAAAGAAATGAAAGATACGGTGTGATTATCACACGATAAATCACAAATGTTTTACCTTCTTAGCTACAGTTTTGGTATCCTTCTTCCCTTTGAAGATATAATCCAACACTTTATGCAGGAAATGCCCAAATGGGCCACCATATGCAAACCCAAAGAGCTGCAGCCAAAAATTAGAACATTGTTTCATACTTCAATACACAAATACATGCAAGAAACAATCATAAACAACAGAAGAGAAGCACATTATGCGAATACCCATCTGTAATTAAATTCTTAAGTTAAAAACATCAGAGAGAATGGATTACAGCGAAAATATGTGGAGTACGATTTGTTATCCAGCAGATGTAATATCTTGCGTCTGATAAAGAAAGTAAGAAGCACATAAACAGGGTCAAAGTCATTTTCCCATCTAATGTACTAAAAGTGTCATTTTTCAATTTCAACTACTGCAGTGACCTTGCAATTTACTATGAATTCAGGCTACAATGTCTCATCATATCTAAGAACCAATTACAGAGACCAAAAGTTTGTACAACAATAGCAAATAAAGAGCAGCTCTCTGCCCAAAGGAGCCAAAGCCAACCTCAGTCTTTAACAAATTTTCACAAATAGTTGGAATGCACTGTTAAGGAGATAAAGCTGTATTAGGATATAGAGTCTGTATTCTATTCCATATATGTTTTATCTCTGTCCGGGGTCCAGTCGCCTAGATCGGGTCGGCCGAGGTCGGATCTGACGCCCAGGGAGCAGATCGGGTCACCTCGGCTCCGTCGTCTCGTCGAGCTCCCATGCAGCGCGCCGGCAAGCCCGACCGCAGTGCCTGCAGATCCGTGCGCCGCCGTGTTTCGCTGAGCAGCGCAGGCGCAGGGGAGGAGATCGCATCGCCACCTGCTGCGCCCGCCTGGTTCACCGCTCGGCTGCTGCCTCTGGGACTCCCCGCCCGCGCCCGCTTCTTCCCGACGAGCACCCCGTTCCGGCGCCCACCGGGCCCGGCTCCATCAGCACCACCCGCAGCCGGCTGCGGCCCGCCTCCAGCACCTCCCTCGTCACCTTGGTGCCGCTCCGCCCGAGCCTGCATCTTCCCCTCGGCGCCTTGAGTTCACCCTCTGTGCGCCGACGTCGGAGGAGAGCAAGCTCCGGCTGCTGACCGCGTACGCCACTCCGCTCATCAGCCGCTGCCGGTGGGCCTCTCTTCTTCTATTCGTGCTGGAGAGAGTCACGGGGAGAGGATAAAGACAGGGAGAGAGAGAAGATGTCGTCTTCTCTTTGCCTTTCCTTTTGCAGGTCACCTTTCCTTATCTGCAGATTGAGAAGACTGGTTGGCTAATCTCCTCTCTCCAACTGCTTTGGCTTGCATGGGCTGCTATTGGTTCTACCAGAAGTTTTTTTAAAAAAAGTCTGTGTGCCGGGGTTTCATTTTTTTAGGTCTTCTGTTGCGTCCATCCTAAGTCCATAACATTTATCTTTCAGTTCGTCTAAAGCCATGCGAGTCCACAAATTTATTGTTAGTCATAGAACAAGTAAAATTTTTTGTTTGCGTGATAGCAGCCACCGCTCTTCTCTCTGAGCCGCGTGCAAATCGTAGAAGTCGTTATGATGTTGCCGCTTCTGTAGCTACCGCCCTGAGCTTTAAGGCCGCCACGCCTCTTCTACATCTTGTGCACTGCGCCGCCGCCGTCTTGGGTTTTGATCTGCGCTGTTATACTTCTATCTATTCCTCTTCGGCTTGATTCGACAATATTTTTTAAGGACTGCACGTTACGACGACATCATCAAGACTCGGACTTCGGATTTTTACTATTTTATATTTTAGTAACAACTCTTTTCAAATGCAATGCTATTGCATACGCCTTGCATTTGAGGGGGTGTTAAGGAGATAGAGTTGTATTAGGATATAGAGTCTGTATTCTATTCCATATATGCCTTATCTCTATATGGCTTATCTCCTTGTACTCTTCTATATATATGGCCCCTTGGGTCTCATATCAATACACACAATATTCATAACATGCATATCCCCTTTAACACAACTATACATCCTCACAAAATTCAACTACATAAGGACAAGTGAAGCACAAAAAAGGCAGTGGAACTTAGCTCTATATCATAGAAGATTTAATGTGAATGCTCATTTTGAGAAGGGAAGAGATATAATAATTTTTTTACAGAATACCTAGCAACCCACCATTCTATAATTGACACTAGCAACTTACGCTCCAACTAATTTCTACACATGGCAACTTAAATCAAACTATCATAAACATTAGTTCATAACGAGATAAATATCTGTCGAGGAGAGATCGGACAACGACGACTTAAGGTAAAATGGCGCTAGACGAAAGAGGACACCAATTGAGAGAGATGAATAAATCTAGAATAGCTAGTCTAGAGGAGAGACTAGAGCTAGGAATTAAAGACTTGGAATACTTCTTTATTATTCATTGTTTCCTGATAATAAATACATGCTGTCCCTTTTATAGAGATAACTCGACTTGACCTTTAAGAAATAATCTCTATTTTTAAGGAAACCTATCTCTAATAGATAGAATATATCTATAAAGTACTAAATCCATCTAATAAGGAAACTAACTATTTTTATCTCTATCCTAACTAATTTAATCTCACCATACGCAGCTAGCACTGTGTGTTACTATTCACACGCATGAACAGTGTTTTTCAGCACGTAACAACTTCTCCCTCCTTCGGCGACAGCTCGTCCTCGAGCTGTAGTGGCAGCCATAGTTGCAGCCCTTGATAGACCCAATCTGGTGAGCAATTGCAATGCCTTGTGTGGGAGATCAGCAATGTGTTGATGATGATTAATGACAAAGGCGCAACGGTCTTAGCGTTGCTCGATGTCAAGAAAGTTGCCGGCGACGAGGGTAGCCAATGTAGAACAACAGTGGTGTGCTTCATGGTAAGTAGAAGTTGTAGGAATGGATCAACTGCTCTGATACCAATTGTCATGAACTTTAGTTCATAACGGGATAAACATCAATCGGAGAGAGATCGGACAATGGCGACTTAAGATAGAACAGCACTAGATGAAAGAGGGCACCGATTGAGGGAGATGAATAGATCTAGAATAATTGGTCTAGAGAGAGACCAGAACTAGGAATTAGAGACTTAGAATACTTCTTCATTATTCATTGCTTCCTGATAATAGATACATGCTGTCCTTTTTATAGGGATAACTCGACTTAATCTCTAAGAAATAATTTTTATTTCTAAGGAAATCTGTCTCTAATAGATAGAATACATCTATATGGTAGTAAACTCATCTAACAAGAAAACTAACTATTCTTATCTCTACCTTAACTAATCTAATCTTGCCATGCGCAGCTAGCACTGCGGGTTACCATTTATGGCTACTGTTCACGCGTATTAACAGTGCGTGTGAATAGTATTTTTCAACATGTAACAACTTCTCTCTCCTTCAGCGATAGCTCGTCCTCGAGCTGTGGTGATAGACCCAGTTTGGCGAGCAATTGTGATAAATTTTGTGGGAGATTAGCAATATGTTGACGATGATTGATGACAAAGGCGCGAGGGCCTTAGCGTTGCTCGATGTCGAGAAAGTTGCCGGCGACGAGGATAGCCAAATATTGTTCACGTGCACTGTTCACACACGTGAACAGTACTTGAGCATTGTAGCAACGCGTAGGTATTATAGCAGACGCATATGTCAGGGTCAAATTAGTAAGAATAGAGATAAGAATAGTTAATTTCCTTATTAGATGGGTTTACTAAATTACAGATATATTCTATTTATTAGAGATAGGTTTTCTAATAGATAGAGATTGTTTCTTGGAGGTCAAGTCGAGTTATCCCTATAAAAGTGCTAACATTTATCTATTAAACAATCAAGCAATGAAGATAAATTAATCTAGTCTCTTCCTCAAGTTCTATCATCCCAGTCTATAGTTAAATCTCTCATCCTACCAAGTCAACGCCGCCCAGCCTTCCTCCCCACGGTGTTTAATCCGATAAACTAAGGTTCATCATATTTGGTATCATAACAGTCGATCCCTTCCCACAATAAACTAAGGTTTATCACACACACAAGGATAACAACAAGCACAAGCAAACCACATCCACTGATCCACATTGCCCCAATTCAAAGGATGAACTGAAAGTCTGAAACCACTCGCTAGATAACCTGAAGTCTACAAGCAAGATATCTTTCAACTGAATCACCATATCCTCCCAAGAAAGTCCCCCCAAATCCACCTGATATGGACTATTCAGTATTCACACTGCAACAACAAAGAAATTGTAATAGTGAACTGGCATATCGTCATCCTACAACTAAATCCTCAACTCTTCCAAGAGAATGCAACACAATTCCGCACAAGAACTCACCACAGGATCAGTTAGCACCCAAGAACAAGAGCTCCCCCTCAGAATCCCCACTAAATATCAAGACAAGATACATATTTACCCAAAACACCAACCATCCCAGGAACTAGCACAAGCCAGCATCAGCATAAAAATCAATCTTTACCATCTTGAGCAGGAGGCGGCGCTTCTCAATCTTCTGGTACCCGGAGAGCTTCTGCGCCACCGAGTCGCTGACGCCGGCGAGGCACCCCGCCGTGATCATCTGCACCAACCAAACGCAGTTCAAGAACAGCTCTAAAAAGTTACGAAACCCCTAAAAAGCAACCCCAAGAAAAGAAGCCAATGCGAAGACCTTGGTGCGAAGAGGGTGGAGCTGGAGCTGGAGCAGGTACTGCCTCCACGCCCTGCGAGCCAACGATTCCTCTCCTGCCATGGCAGCCGACCTCCGACTCTGAGCCCCCTCGATCTACCTTACCTACCTCGCACCCACTCCTCGGAGCACTCTGTGTGTGCTCGCGTTGCGTGTGCCGGATTTTTCAATATTTGGGGACAAAGAGGATGGGAGAGAATCAGCATGATTCCGGGATCGCGCGGCCGGCAGATGGCTGCCGTTAAGGCCGGAAAAAAAAAATCCAGACTTCTTAGCTGCTTAATTCGGGCTCGGCTCGAGTTTCGAGTTTTAAACGAGTCGAATTTGAGTTTGATTTTAAGCTCATGAGCTTCACCAAACTGAGCTCGAATAATTCGTGAGTCTCGATTCGAACTTAAATAGTGGTACATATTAACTATAACTGAGTTTACCTAAGTTGAATTCAAGTTCGAGCTTTTTTTATTGTTAAAAATTAGTATATATTTGAATTATTTTGACTGTTATTGAGTTTACTCGAGCGGAGTTTAAGCTCGAATCTTTTTTATTTTTGAAAATTAGTGCATAATAAATTATTTTAATTGTTATCGAACTTTAACAAGTCAAGTTCGAATCTACTCGAGTTTAAATCGAGCCGAGCTTGAGCCCAGATTCAAGCTCAGACCCTAACTCGAGCTTGACTCAAGTCTCTATCAAGTTGAAATCTAGAAGATCAAGCTCGCTTAAGCTCAACTTATTTACCGTCCTAGCTGCCGTCGCCGGCCGGATGATTCACTCTGCCTCTGGCACGTGGGCCACTGGCAATGAACTCGCCGTGCATGTCTGTCTGATAGGTTGGCGTGGCATTTATTTATTGTCCTCACCTTGTCGTTTCAGGCCTCGGCCCATCGCGGCCCATGTAGTGTGTAGACCGTGAAATGAATTGGGCTACTCTGGCCGGCCCAACTGTTTTAATGCCCTCTTCCTTATGGAAATGGCAAATAATCAGATACCTATTTCCTAAATGGAAATGGCTAGTATTGGAATCTCTATTTACCAAAGTACATAGACATTATGCGCATTTCTTGCCTTGTTAAAAATTGAAAGAAGGAGAACTAAAATTACCAAGGGAATGACTAGGGTACATGACACTAGAAGAATCCTCTTCTTTTTTTCTTCCTTTTTTGCCCCCATCGCTCCGCCTCCATTTTCTTCTCCCCTCCCGCTACTCGCCACTATACTCCCCGTTTCCCTGTTCACACGAGGTGGCACCACCGACTATTGCCCTGGTGGGCTGCTGTGTTTCTAGAGAGCAGGGATATTTGGCTAGCATAATCATTTTAAGGCTCATAGGATCCACAAGTCATGAGTTCAGATTCTAGATAATTAAAATGAAAAATTCACATCAATAATTCACCAAACTTGTGGCTGATGGGAGTTGAAATCTGATCACCAACAAGAAAGAAAGTGCCACACTGTTAGATTACTACAGTATCATACGTATTAACTTTTATTTCTAGTTTCTATTTAGAAAACTCAAAAACCAATATAAATATCTAGCTTCTTGAAACAGCTTCTCTACTCCTCTCACTATCATCTCGCTTCAGAGAAAAGGCAGGGGTCACAGATATATCACACACCTCACTCCTCTCACACCAGTCACGCAAACGCATTTCTACTTCACTTTTTCCACCATTCACACTCTCTTTCTAAAAAACATTTTTTTTAGCTATTACTATTTATTTTTAATAAAAAATCATAAACTATATTTAAAAGCCATCAGCAAAAACACCCCCTATGTTGACCTAGTGGACTGCTACTGGCAGATGATCTGGAGTTGAAGTCGGGTGAACCCTAGAAGATAACGTACGTGCATGACTCCAAGTCCAACAATAATGCCTTCCAAAGTAACGGCTGTGAAAAAAAGTACATCTTGAATCTTTGTTGTTTTTCAATTGACCGGCGCATGGATCTTAAGAGTTCATGACCTGCATAAGTTGTGAGCTCAGCTCTCCACAGCTCGATCGCTCGCTCGCGCATGGTGCGTGCCTGCGTGGCATTGCTAAACCAAAGGTTGCCTTCAACAAAATTACGAGACAACATAGAGGTCACAATATAGTATATAATAACAATTTAATTTTATTATGTAAATATTGTTAAAATTTAAGTTTGGTTTAGAAGTTTGTAATTTTCAGAACTATTATCAGGTTTTAACCGATTTGATCAGTCTGACAATAATGGTCTGACTAACGGTTATAGAACCGTCTGACCATCTAAATGCCTTTTAAAAAATTGACACCAAACACCTGTATATGTGTGTTTGAAGATATATTTGCACTATGAGTCACTCAATTTGAAGCTCTGAGCTAAGACTAGATAGAGTTTAATCAAAATTTCAGATAAATTATTTTTTGGTGATTTAAGCGGTCAGACTGGTATGGTGTCATCGGTCTAACCGGCTAGATAATAGTAGTTAGACCAGATTTTGGTGAATTTATATTAAAATTATGCATTTTAGTTTGAACTTTGGTCCTAGGGTTAGGATCAGTATATGAGCATGGTTGTTGAGTATGTGCACGGCATGTATGTTGGTGTTTTTAGTGTGGGTGTGTTGCATGATATATTATTTTAACTAACGTGAGTCAACTTCATAGAACTTATGCTCGATATGGTTGCTTGGTTTTTAGATGTGCATATGGCTTAGAGAATGTTAGCGGTTGACAGCAATGGACCAGGACAAGATAGGGGAGCTAAGGTCCGAGCGGTCGTGTAAATTCAATGAGGCTACGTGGATCAAGTGAGACGCATAGAGAAGTAATGATCATGAATAGACGAGTAGATGCATGTAGTGCGCTAAGTGACAAGCCCGATGCACTTAGAGACGGTTCGAAGGAGTCTGAATGCGTGAAAACGTAACGGCTAGTCATTAGACATTACAAGCTACATATCAAAGCATGCGGAGATGCTTTAAGGTGAAAATAAGGATTCTTGGCTCATCAATTGCATCAATTGATAACTTTGTATATGGTGTGGTCTACATGACGATTTGCTTATTGTTTGTTAGTTGTAGGACTCTGGAGTTAAGTCATGATGAAGCGAACGGGACTGAGACTAAACTAGGAATGCTTAGGTCCAGAGTTGTCAAGGTACCACCGGAAAAGGACTGAGACTAGCAGAGTGATTACATGCTGCGAAGATAAGGAACCAAAGCGGGAACTACTAGTAGTGAACATGATGGGCAACAGTAAGATGAATCAGGGCTAAGCTCAGAGAGGAGCTGAGACCCAGAATGGTCAGGGAAGCCAAGTGCTGTCATAATGCATGACGAAGCATGTGATGCGCTTAGTGACTTCAATTTGTTTACAAGCAAGGAAGGTTTGGTGAGATTCAGGCGCGTGGGAGGCTTCATAATAAGTCATTTGGGTCACATAGAGTTAAAGACGAAGCACAGGGCTACTTCAAAGCGAAGAAAGCAGGAAGCTTCGTGGAAGGACGATATAAGGGCATTTTGGTAAATTGACCAATATGAAAAAAGTAGTGGTGTGTGAAACTGTGATGATGGCCTAAGTGGTTTAGGTCAATGATGTGTTGAAATGTTAAGTGGATCAAGTATTGATTCACTAATGAGTTAATGGTTGTATGTGTTTTGAGAATCATGCATGTGTGAATGTAAAATCCGGTATGATGTTGGGTTAACTGGTTAAACTATGTAAGTATATGAAACCCAATAAGAGGTGTTGGTTAGAATTTCTTGTAAGTTTCCACTATACAAAGAGGTGAGTTGAGAGAGCTAGGGTGAGCGATCTCTAGGAAGCAAGAGGATGAGAGTTAGGGTTCTTGGAGAGCCTTTGGGAGATAGGTTGCGATCCTTTATCTTGAGCTTTTTGTTATCCTTAGATTTTGGTGGTTGGCTATGGAGTGATTGTAAGTATCAATAAATATCTAAAATTCATCAAAGTCTTTATCCTCTTTACTCAAGTGTTGAAATCTTGATTTGGCTTAGTTTTTAGTGTTTCCTTCTCCACTCTTGATCTTGTATTATGCCAAGGACATATAAGTAATGGAGATATCTTTTGGAGACCAAATTTTATTCATCTAGGCACCTTCTATAGCAAGTTCTTATAATTGGTTAGTTTTAATTCAAGAAAGAATGATTTGGGGGGCTTTTGACTTGGGTTCTTACTATTCTTAGGCTTGCTAGGATGTATATGAGTACATCCAATGTCATCTTGCTATTGTTTACCCAAGAGCAAGTATTGACTCAAATTCTTGTTTTTTGATAGGTTTTTGGAAAAAGATCAAAACTTTGTCAATGATCTTCTTAATTTTTTTATTGAAATATGATTCTTACAAACTAGAGAAGGTACATGCCAAATTACAAGTGATTTGGAGTTACGGTTCGAAAGTTGTACAAGTTTCTTTGTAGTTGTTGTGCTGATTTTGTTGAGATGTCGATCCGCCCATGTAAGAAGATCAGACGACCCCTACCCCATTAGACCGCCCTTTGCATAGTGGTTAGATCACCCGGGCATATCCAAACTCATTTGGCTTGGTTTTTCTTAGAGCTTTTAAAAAGACGTTTTAATTTCACTTTGAGAATTTTTTTTTAAAAAGACGTTTGATAGTGTTGGTTCCTATTTACCCACGCTAGTCGTTGTTCTCGGCCTAAAAAAACAAAGTAGGGCATAATAATAATGGCCTCTTTAGGGCAAAAAAAAAACACCAAATCTTCTCCCACTTACTGTTATTGCTTCTCTACATAGACACATCGATGGTGCTCCATCTTTCCGGTTTTGTTTTGAATGAGAAAAAGATGAAATGAACAAGGATCTCTGCTACTTAAGTAAGTTGCTGAAGCGACTGTAGTGAGCGAATACAAGAATACCAAGCTGTTTAATCATTTTGTGCGTTTGGGACGAGGGATGCACGAGAATTCAGCTGTGCAGCAAATTAACCGATTGCCAATTCCTTGTACGAAGGCGCTGTTTGGAATACAAGAATTTTGCAGAAAGTTGCGCAGCTCCATTGCATTTATTGCTTAATTGCACACTTGGAGCTGGTTTTTCACAGACCTAGCCAACCCAAGCCAGTAAAACAATGCTATGGTAAGTTGGTAACCACCCCTCGTGCACTCAACATCAAGCCCTAATTAGTATATTTTATATCAACATCAAGCCCTAATTAAGTATAGGATTTATGTAGGTGAGGTCATGAAATTGAAATGTCAAATGTGTAACGCAATATATGGTCACTGTCTCTAGAAAGGTTGCTAGCTCGGTTAGTGTTCAAGCCATGACTGATGCTAAATCTAGGAGAGATCCTTTATTTGGTCTAATGCTTCTTAATAATTGTTGGGAGAAGATATAAACAAACCGGACTGTTTTCCATTGCACTATGGTAAATGTAAGATTGTTGATGGTAATCAGAGTAAGGTGAATGGTTATAATCTACGACGAAATCCCTTTTCTCAAACTCTCCTGTCATCTGATTTTCAAATCTGCTAAACAACAAGAACACAAGAACAAGAAAAAAGCTAAAATTTCCCGGTGTTGGTATATATGTATATAATTTTTTTTCTCAGACGTGATGCTTCTCTCTGTTGATTTACTTGATGGCTATGAATGAAAAGCACCACGAGATGGACTTGCTTGCTACTGATACGCTACTTTCACGCGAGGAAATAGTACTACTACCTTGCTTTTGCCTCTTCTAATAGCTATACTTAGGTAGCACTCAGTTTGTTATTGGTTTATGATTTTTTTATTGTAACTGAATTGACTTATTTGATATAATTAAATTTAAAATAATTTTAAAATAAAAAAACATGTTAGCCCATCATAGACAATGCAAAAAAATACGGGAAAAAAAAGAAAAAGTAAAAACCCCCAAAAATATAGAAAAACCAGAAGAAAAAAATTACTGAATAGTAAAAAAAAGAAGAAGCCAAAAACAGAAACTGACTGTAAAACGTTTTAAGCGGTGCCTTAATGCTCAACAGCACTATAGCCTCTCCACGAGATGCCTTTTTATTTTTCGCTCAACAGCACTATAGCCTCTCCACGAGATGCTTTTTATTTTTCTATTTGCTAGCCCTCAACAGCAGCCACTCACATAATCACCATTCCTAATTACCTTGTCCCTAATCAATAGCCATGACCTGCCGATCAATACATGCACCTCTACAGATCACGTAAACACATAATCATACATGCACAAGAAAAAGCCAGATAAGCCTTCATCAACTCCTTTTCAATTTACTAGCCGAAACATGCAAACGTTTGTATCACAAAACTCACAGATCAGATCACGAACCATAGTGAAGACTCGGCACAAAGCTTCATGCCATGCATGTCAGACTTAAATCCGTTGCACTGTATATTTATATTTTACTCTGTCATAGCGAGTGACTTGAGACGTGCTCACGTTCACATCGTGGACATGATTCTCGGTTAAGACCGTTTAGTTAGTGGAGACGTGGTTACGCTGGACGTGGAATGACATAGCTAAACCGGATCATGGTGTAAGAATAGATAATAAGTTTTAGCTTTGTTTTGTATTTAGATCATATAAATCAAAGAAGAAACCTGAGAAAAGCTGCACGATTTTAGCATGGCACAAAGCGCATTCTCTCATAGTTGTTATCGAGTACGAAATCCCGAGTGTTCGGTTGCTCGTAGTCGTAGTCATTGCTCAAAGTCATAGCGATCAGTAGCGATCGTAGAAACACTATAGCGATGAATGCTGAGCGATTGTAGAAACACTGTAGAAGTGGTACTATAGCAGTTATAGAATCACTGTAACAGTGGCACTGTAGTAGTCATAGAATCACTGTAACAATCGTAAATCACTGCAGCAGTCGTAAAATCACTATAGTCATGAGAGCGATGAGTGTGCCGAGGCCGTAAAAAGTACTAGGTACTTGTAGTCATTTGTGCCATAGTCGTAAGCGAGTACAAAGTACTTGTAGTCATGTGTGTGGTTATGTGTGTTCCAACAATTGGTACCAGAGCCGGTGAAGAGATCCCATCGATAATATCTGGCGACGGATCAGAGTCTCATTTGAGGTCCCTTACTCCACCGAGGATCCGTAGGCGCAGCAGGACGAGGGTGCGCGGCCGTGAGGTGGTGGTGTAGCAGGTGACAAGGGAGAGCGGGGACGGTGGTTTACCCCATCGATGCGCACGAATTACTCAAGCGGGCTCTTGTGATGAGAGTCAACTTGCAGGTGCAGAGTCTATGGCGAGCAATTGAGCTGGGCGACGTTGACTTCTGTGACGATAGGATGGCACTGTCTGTGATCCTTCGCGCGGTGCCGTCCGACATGCTGTCCATGCTTGGCGTGAAGGACACGGCAAAACAGGCGTGGGACACCGTGAAGGTACAACGGATAGACGTCGATCGTATACACGAGGCGAATGCGCAAAAGCACCGCAAGGAGTTTGAGAACATCGCCTTGAAGGACGATGAGACCGTCGATAAGTTCTCAATGCGGATCACGAGCCTTATCAATAACCTTCACATCCGCGTGGTGGAGGAGGATATGGAGTTGACGACAAAGGCGGCTCTAGAAGGCGCTTGCTCCTCACTGAAGAGGAGTGGCTCGCGCGTGGCAAGAAACGGGAGTAGGGTGACAGCTCCTCAGGTGAACACCTGAGAAGTGGTAGCAACGGCGACAATTGCCGCCGTGTTAGGCGGCAAGGCCGTGGGCACAACAAAACCTAGCACGACACTCGGGGCAGTGGCTCATCCAGCACGCACCATGATATGTCGCAAGTAAAATGCTACAACTGCGACCATGTGGGGCACTTCTCCAGGAACTGCCGCGAGCCCCGCCGCGAGCATAAGTAGGAGGTGCACCTAACACGTACGCAAGATGAAGAACCCGCACTGCTCATAGTCGAGCACTGCAAGCTGTCACAAGCCGACAGCAAGGTCCAGCAGCAATCAGTGCTCCTCAATGAGGAGAAGGTGATCCCAATGGACATAGGTGATGGTGTTAAGGCGTTTGGCTGAGTTGACTATATGGTGAGCTAGTCGGGCAAGCACCGAAGATGATAAAGCTTCTGGTGGATAATAAGTTAGCCATCGCGCTAAGCAAGAATCTAGTGCACCACAAACAGAGTAAGCATATCGACACTCATTTTTATTTTATTCATGAATGCATTGAAGATGGCAAGGTGGACATCAACCATGTCGGTACGGATGGACAACTTGGTGATATACTCACTAGGGCGCTTGGGTTAATCAAGTTCATCGAGATGAGATAGAAGCTCGGCATCATTGAGGTGAAGTCTGCGCAAGAGGCTTAGGGGGTGATTTGTTGGACTTAAACCCGTTGCACTACATATTTGC
The DNA here is from genome assembly GCA_036346265.1 of Melocanna baccifera. Taxonomy (NCBI): domain Eukaryota; kingdom Viridiplantae; phylum Streptophyta; class Magnoliopsida; order Poales; family Poaceae; genus Melocanna; species Melocanna baccifera. The sequence goes on from CM070680.1 coordinate 5,969,008, forward strand.
ATTTTATTGTTATAGCGAGTGGCCTGAGACGTTCTCACGTTCACGTTGTGGCCATGATTCTCAGTTAATACCATTTAGTTAGTAGAGACGTTGTTATGTTGGACGTGGGATTGCACGGCTAAAGCGGATCATGACGTAAGAATAGGCAATAAGTTTTAGCTTTGCTTTGTATTTAGATCATAGTCGTTATTGAGTACGAAAATCCCCGAGTGTTCGGTTGCTCGTGGTCATAGTCGATTGCTCAAAGTCATAGCGGTATTGTAGCAGTGGTACTGTAGCTGCTATAGAATCATTGTAGCAGCGGTACTGTAGTAGTCATAGAATCACTGTAGTAGTAGTAAATCATTATAGTAGTTATAAAACTACTGTAGTCGAGAGAGTAGTCGAGTGTACTGAGGTCATAAATGAGTACTAGATACTCGTAATCATTTGTGCCATAATCGTAAACGAGTATAAGATACTCGTAGTCGTGTGTGTGATCATATATGTGTTCCATCAATACAAAGCATGCAGTCCACATCCAGATCCATACGCCGCCAATGGCTAATGACTTGATCTACTAATCGCCTCACATTCGGCCGTGGCTCATGCGTTGCTTACCATCTTGCATGCAGCCGCACATACCCAATTTATCTATCAAGCCACACCAACTCCAACACGGAAACGTCGCGCCACGGCTCCGTATTCAACTTGTATTCCACGACTGTATACACCTACGTGCATACGGCTTATGCACCTTCAAGCAACTCACGTGACGATTAGAAAAATTCATACCAACTCCATCGAAACATCGACATGAGTAGAACACTCGATGACACACTATTCAATTTTGGACTCTTAAAATTATCATATATCGTAGTCTCTGGACCGCACCGCTATAGCTTTGACATACATTGACCATCTTTGATCTTCACGCGCTCTAACTTGAGCACGACCGTCTTCGCACCAAGCCATCTCCCGGTCCTTCCCGTAGACCACGATAGCTTCTAATTTACCTTGCATATCAAAGATCAAACCAATATTTTGCCTAGTACAAGTTCTTCCTAATTTGACCAATATTAGTACACACAACGTCACACATCTTAAATAATATTGATAAGCAATATTGTTAATTATTTATCACCATAAAAATATTAAACCTAACCACATGGTCCAACAGGAAGCAAGAAGAAAAATATCATTGCTTTGCTCTGTCGGATCTCACTGGAAAAGCACTGATGTTAAATTATCATATCAGTATCAACCAACAATTTCCTTTAGATCTTGCTGAAGATCTAAAAGGCATAAAAGAATTGATCCATTGTTTGGCACCATCTTTTCTCTTAAAAAGCGTAAATTGCACATGATCCACCTATGAGATTTTATGTTTGCAAACAGTCAAAATAACCCCCTTAAGTTCAGGGCAAAGTCCGCATAAACCATAAACTTCAAGACCACACTACTAAAAAAAGCTATACTGGATGTCTATATCACAAACAATTCCTGTGAACCGTCTGTGATGTAATTATCACAGACGGTTCGTATGAATAACCATCTGTGATATATCATAGACAATTACTGATACAAACTATCTGTAATAATGACAAATATCACAGATGGTTCGTACTAATAATCGTCTGTGATACTTCAAAGACGGTTTGTATTACAAACCATATATGATAATAAAGTTATCACAAACGGTTTGTATTAAAAATCGTCTGTGATATATTTTTCGCCTGAGTTTGAGTAGCATTCTGTTTCGAGACACATTTAGTAAAACGAGCATAACTTTTGCATACGGTGTCTGTTTTCGACGTTCTTATACTTGTTGGAAAACTAACCACAAGCTCGATCCAAAACAACAACTATCTTGTGCCCGTTACCCTCTAAGATTTTCAAAATCGTCCATCTTTAGCCTCAAATTTGCGTCACAAGTTTTTGGTTTCTATTTTTGCCAAAAAAATTTTATCTTCCCTTCGGAAATTGGGGTTCACCTCAACTACAAAGTTGTAGATCTTGTTGAAACCTTTCAAATGAGTATATATGAACCATATAGAATTTTGCTATTTCATATTTTGATACTAGTTGTTTACATTGCATCAATATATATTATCTTTGATAATTATGTATCACAGACAGTTTGTGATTCAAACCATCTGTGATAATTATGTTTCATAGACGACAAAACTTTATGTTTCTGCATTATCTCATAGCCACCGCAATCTCTGTTAGGGAAGGAAGAAGAGCCTTCGATCGAATGTAATCGGAATGATCGGACCAGACCGATCGCGCTGTCATCTAATAGCTCATGAACGGATTAGATGAATCGGCGAGGCAGTTCAGAGCGGTCCAAATAGGCAGCCTCATGGAACCGTCCGATCAGGATCGACTGTTCGGATAGAAGCTAATGTTCGGACCAGTCTGGATAGGTACAAATTGGAGCCATCCGATAGTTTGCGATTAAAGAAAATTGTACGGCAATGCAGTTTTGGAGTGGTCCGAACAACTAACCAGGAAAATTTGGAGTAGTCTGAACATCCACCTTCTTTAACAAGAAGCATTCAACATAATAGGTTTGATGATCAAAATTCATTATCTATGATAATTTGGTTCCTGATAGCTGGGCCCGTCAATCCTTTCCAACCCAATGCCAGCCAATAGAAGCCCACCAACCCCCCACCTCTCTATCCCCACGTCAAAAATTTTCTAACTCATGCCTCTCCCTTCCCTATAAACACTCACTTGAACACATCCCCTACCTACTGCATGCGCTCAAAATCTCTCTAGTCTCTTCACCGTCCTCCTCTCTCCGGCCACCTCTCTATCCCTGATGGCCCTTATGAAGTAGACAACACGCAAGTCTATGGGTGGCAAGACATTGTGGAAGCAGCTGGCTACCAAGACGGCGCATAAGTCGGCGCCTGTGATGGTGGGCGTCAAGGACATCCAGCTCACGTGTTGCATCAGGGGCGAGAGGGCGTAGCATAGAGGCCTCGTCGGCGCAATTGAGCTTCCACTATCTGTTAGGAACTCTGCTTCATCTATGTTCTTGCCATGTTTAAGAGTTATGTTTGTAGGATTATGAGATGTATTCTTGCCATGTTCTTATTGTGTTAGCTTTTTAACTTGCTCATTTTCTTGTGATGCTGTAATGGTGGATTCTAATCTTAATAGAAATAGAATGTACTATTGTATTTATTTATTTTCAAAGGGCATAGTTAACATTTTCAAAGAACATTTATATTAAGTTCACATGTTATAGTATCAACCAACATTTTCCTTTTTTTGGTTCCATCTTTGTGCAAAAAGTGCTTAGAAAGAGTGAATGTCACATGATTCACCTATGGTTAAAAAGTTTTTACAAATGCACATGTTTGTGATTTTGAAACTGTTGATCACTTCAACCAGTGTGGAACTACATTTTCTGGCTAAAAGGGAGTATCGTGAGTTATTTGTTGATTTTTGAATGTTTGATCCCATGGCCTCCTATACATGTTAGGTAATTATTAATATAGTTGCGATATCAGTTATACACTCTTAAAGACTACTCCCTCTGGTTACAAAAGATGTTTTTGACTTTTTATAATCAACAAGATGTTGTTCTGACTATTAAATTCTTTTATCATGTATTTGAAAAAGTTGTAAAGGTGCAATACTATGAAAGTATTTTATGACAAATTCACTCATATCATGTTAATATATACAAACAATATCATTTGTCAAAATTAATAGGGTTTGCTACACGTATTCTAGAACGTCACTCTTTTATGACTGGAGTGAGTAGTTCGTATTCCACGTTAAAATTTTGAAGAGTAAAATGGTACTACGGTTTGAGTATTTTTTTTCTCTCTATTGTCTATATCGTGTTTCACATATAATTATCCCAAACATCAAAATATTTATATAATTATCCCAAACATCAAAAAAAAGGACACCGCTAAAAATGGCTTAAAGCTAACTTCTGGTTCTGCTTTTTTTCACTATTCAGTAAGTTCATCTTTTATGATTTTTCTTAGATTTTTTAGGCTTTTTTGACTTTTCTTTTTTCCTGTATTCCTTTGTATTGTCCATGATAGGCTAACATATTTTTTCTATTTTTAATTTTTTTTAAATTTAATTATGCCAAATAAGCCAATTCAGTTACAGTAAAAAAAATAAGTCAGCTACAATAAAAAAAGCTATAAGCCAACGCTAAACTAAGCGTTACCTAAATCGAAAGGCAAAGACAAATTATCTACCTAAGCTTTCTATTTAAGGTAGGAGTCAATTAAGGTCGACAATTAAAATACGGAGTGGAAATCAGGACAAGGTGATGATGAGATCGGGATAATCCCTGTAATATTCGCCATATGCGAAGTAAACTGCTACCGCTATATTCGCCATCCATGTCGATCGGGATAATCCCCGTCATATTCGCCACATATGCTAAATAAACGAGGGGACATGCCACGCGAGCCGAATCGGAAGCCCTAAATCAACCACCTGATCGGTCCGAACAGAATAGCATCAAATTCGAGGGGATTATCTCGCGCATGTTCGACCGACCGAACCCTTCGGCTTTTCCCCGTGGAGTCGTACGTACGCAGGCCGCAAACTCAACAGGCCATGCACAACTTGTTCGATTGTTCGTTTGGTTGGTAAAGTTGCACAAGGCAATATGCGATTGTGTTTAAGAGCTGATTTTTTTTACTTTTTTGCGCTAGCTAGCTTTTAAAATAAATATCTTTTTAAGATAAATTTTATAAATTGATTGTAGTACTAACGTAACACTGAATCCTTATATTCTTGTATAATTTCATATGCGTAACACCTCTGCTTGGAATCCTATCAAATCACCTCTGCTTCGATTCTTGTATAATTTCATATACGTAACACTGAATTCATAAGTTATTCTATTCTTATATATTTTGTTTCCTCGCGTCCCAAACATGGCTGTAAGGTCACCTCTAGTGTTCGTTTTTTTTTTGTTGGTGCCAGGAAATATTGGCATGGGTACCAAGTTGAGATGACCATTGAAGGGGAGGATCTAAGAAAAGATTCCTTGGTATCGGTACAGTACAGGTTCCAAGCAAATACTCCCTTTATTATTCCCTGGGGATTGCGCCCTATGGAGCCACACACATCGATTTTTTTTTTTTTTGCGAAAATGCTCTTCGATTTTAAAAAATTATGTACGTGTCTTTCGATGTTTTATTTAGTTTTATTACTTACCTTGAAGAGATAATAGGTGCTGAATAGAGTAAATAAGCAAACTTAGGATGGTTTATATTAGCTTTTGACTTTGACTTTTGGTTTTAGTTTTGGCTTATAAATAATAATAGCTTGTAGAGAGATTTATAGAGAGAAAGATACTTGTGTATGATTTTGATTGATATAAATGAAATCACTACAGTGTGTACTATAATCAACTAATAGACCCCGTCTTAAAAAAACACTCCGCTTGAAAGCTAGGTACTGTAAAAAAGTTATTTACTATAGAAAAGTAACTTTTAGAAGCCAATACGAATAGGTCTAGGCTAGGGTTCTTTTTCACTTTCAGCCGACTTATACTTGTACTGTTTACAGTAACTAACTTTTAAACGGTGTATTTTTTTAAGGCGGGGTCAACAGTAACCCAACAGTTCTTTCCATGTTACCAAACTAAGGCCCCATTTGAAACATAGAATTTTTTGACTCTTGCTAAATTAAATTTCATATAAATTTGTACCGAATTTGCTATTTCATAATCGTTGAAACTATGCAAAATCATAGTTGATTTTCTTACCTTTGGATCAACATGGAGATTTATGCTCCAACGAGGTCATCTTCCTGCTCTCCGGCGCCTGATGATGGTGGCGGTGGCGATCGACTGAAAAGGGTTAGGGTTTGGATTCACCGTTGCCCCTAGGCTTAGAGGGGGAGCTAAGGTGGTGGAGGGTGATGGCGGCGGTGGTGCAGTGAGGCGGCAGTGGCACTGTGTGACGATTGACAGTGGTAGGTAGGTGGGGCGACGAGAAACAGAGAGGTTAGGAGAGAGCGGATCCAACAGCGTAGCCATCCAAGATGAGAAAAGTGGGCAGGGATGGCTCGTTGGAGAAAAGGAAGAAGGTGGCACAGGGGTGGATAGTCGGAAAGGAAGAAAAACGGTGGCGCGGGAAGTGGTTAGGGTGGAGGAAAGGAGGTGAGGGCACCTGTAGGGGGAGGAGCTAGTCGATGGGCCTTGCTAGCCCCGGTGGCGGTGACGCTGGCAAGACGATGGGAGGCAATGGTGGCAGAAGATGGAGAAGGGTTTAGGGTTAGGGGTGGAGTTTTGGGAGAGAGGGGGAGATCTAGTTGTTTGGATCAAAATTAGAAGGTCCAAAAAGTAACTATGATTTACTAAATTTTCAGGTGCCTATCCAATAGACCTGCAATTCATATATTGTAAAAAACAGGCCAAGGTTGTTGTAAGGTAAAATTACAATAGTTTTTGCTACTATACTAAGAGCAATATTTCTTGGCACACTACGGAAGTACAGCAATTGAGTTGAGGTGCAGCAAGTACATAAGTACACCAACAACACTTTAGGTGAATTTGTTCGTAGATTATTTGTAGATTTTTTTCCACAAGGCTCATGTGTGAAAAAAATGAATACAATTGTTTAGGAGGGAAAAACAATTAAAAATTGGAGGTCGAATGTATACGTTTCCCTCCGCTATCTGATATTACTTAAATACTCGATCTTAGCCATCCGATCTGACGCAATGAAAACTAGTGATGCGCCAACAAATCCCCTTATGATGCAATAGATATACTATATTATAGACAATGCAACAAATATACATCTCCACGGCAACAAAATTTTACTCTTTTGCAACAAATAAAAAACACAGCTGCAACAAAAAAAAACCTCCTACAACAACATTTGAGAAAAGACATTGCAATAAAAAAATACTCTTGTACAACAAATGAAAAATGCAAGTGCAACAAATACATCTTGTGGCAACATTCGAGAAACCACTGTCATCTTAATTAGATCACCTATTTCAACAATAGAAAATTGTTACAGCAACATAAACTCAACTCACATGTCTTCCTCAATGGTGGCAGTAGCACGCTTGACCTTAGACTCCCGAATGTCACCACGGGCTTGCCATGCGTCGCCCCGCTCCTTCGCTCTCTGTTCTCCATTCCGACTCCATCGGTCGCTGCCACTGCACCATCGCGACGCCTTCTCCTTGCAACGGTGCCCTCGTAAAAGGATGCCTATCCATGAGCTCAGGTCATGACCACATCTGGCGAGATAGGGAGGGAAGTAGAGAGAGGTGAATGGAGGAGCACTTGGCTCCGATCGGACCATGGCCATGTGTAGAGGGAGATGGAGGGAGAGAAAAGCAAGGAGCTATTGTACTAATGAAGTGAAACTATTGGCTGGATCACCTAACATTGTGAAGCAAAGTCATTAGCACTGTAACTTTGCTTCCTAGCCATCGGATACAAAAAAAATCAAAGGTTGAGATTGATCCGGATACTACAATAAAGATAACATGGCAGATACTATAGCAAAATACTATAGCTTGCATACCAAAGCAACTTAGCTGTAGGATCTAATTTGGGCAATCTCATCCAACAGGAAAATCTCCCAGAGTCGTCTCTCAATCCAAAACTAGTTGGTCTAGTAGGTAGAGAATTTTTTTTAAAATAATCTATTTTTATTCGAAATAACAGAAATATATTCGTAGACCGTTGGATGGCAGGATCCAGTCGTCCAACAGTGGGGCGATTGGGACCTGTCACTGAATCGTTAGACGACTAAAAGTCTAGTCGTCCAACTGTTCGACGACTGTAGCTCAGCCCATTTTTTGTGCAACTGTCCCCCTCCGACTGCGCATAGGGCTAAATTACAATTGTTGTACATAGGCAACATTTATCAAATTTTGTCTATGAGTTGTATTTTTTTGAAAAAATAGGAGATAATGTTGGTTGATCTATTTGTGATTTTCATAGATTATGAATGGTATAAAATCTATTAGATTTACAATAACATTTTACGATCATCGTAAATTGTCGTAGTGCAAGAAATTTTGTGAAAATTTCTTTGAGGACGACTGAGATAGCAACGATTGGTAAGGACGACGGTCAATCATATTGTGATGCAACCTGGAATTCATACATGGAGGAGAACTTGTTTTTTCATATTGTTGGATGCGTTGCTATGCGAAGAATTGAATACGAAAAGATGAGGAGATGTGCTTTTGTGAATTAAAATAGACTTCATAATAAAGTTAGGAATAGCATAACGCGTAGGGTTTAGTTACATGCATAAGAAAGAGCATTATGTACGATGCAAAAAACTGAAATAGTCTTACGATACATATGCACCTTTTTGGAATGAAAATAAATTTGACCTTCGAGAGACTAGTGTAAAATGGCCCAACCTACTATGTGGACCTTCGGCGTTGAACTCCTCAGCAGCCTCTTTGGTCATGGCCGTCATTTCTCTCTTTTTCTTGGTCTCCCTCTCATGAGCCTTGCACTCCCTGCGCGTGCAAGTATTGAAATGAGTTTTCATCTCCCGACGTATACGCTAGGTTTACTCGTCAGTCTCACAATAGCATTTGTCGCTCATTACATCCAAATGAGACTAGATGATATCATAATTAATTAATATATTAGTCTCATAAATATATTTAGCATTATCACCAAAACTAACTTATGGAGTTTAAACTTACACCCTTCTTCCTCTCCTCCATGTACCGTATTGGCCTCATCAGGAGCAACTTCCTCTGTATCCTCTATGACACTGTCCTCTGGGTCCTCCTCTTGATTAATATGCTAGACGCCCGAGCTACTCGCACCACCCGTATGATAGCCATCGGCACGACCTTGTACAACTTCTATTGGACATGGTTGCACAAACAACACACACTCATATCCATGGTGCCAGTAGTCTTACACAAACCCCTTCCATGCAACAGTGCGCATCAATGTTTTCAACTCCCATCTAATGACCGTTGGAGACCGGCTTCAAAGACCTTGTATGACGACGTTGCACACCTCAAGGTCCAAGGAGAAGCTGTGGGTGAGTCGGCGCATTACACTTGCGATTCGAGCATTCTCGTCATCTAGGTGTACCGGAGTGGCTTGCACAAAACTACTCAAATCAATACTGTTCGGACCTTCACGAATGGTGCCGATACTGTAATACACTTTCAATATAGTGGGTATCGACATTACTGATATTTGTCTGCAAATATTTTCAATGTTGCAACTAGTCAAATCGCATCGCATATTATAGAAGTATTGTTGTACTATAATTTACATTTCTACGACCGTTCGCCTATCATGAGAAACTAACTACTCTCATATCATAACTCATCCTCATTCACATCGACACCGCTCCTTTTCCTCTTACCCAATACACATCAACTACCTATCGGCTCCCACGCACACCGACGACATTATTATCTCGTTGCTCAAGCTCTCTCCTACTATAAATAATTTCTAATGGGTTTTGATAATTTACATGATATACTGATTTATACCAGTTTTAACGGTACACATGAATTTTTAATGTACTAACAACATTATATTCATTCGTAATTAATCATAAACGTTACGTGATAATGTTTTGCACAAAGAAAACTATTTACTTCGTACAAAAGTTGACTAAATTTTGAACAACTATAATTTTCTATTGATGCTTATTTTGTACATAATATTGACTAAATTTTCTACAACTAGAATTTTCTACAGATGCTAATTTGCAACGGATGCTAATTTTCTACAACTATAATTCTCTACAGATGCTGATGTTTTATAAGTATATTTACTAAATTTTCTACAACTATAATTCTCTACGGATGCTAATTTGCTATAACTATATTAACTAAATTTTCTACGACTATTTACATCATACCAAATTTGTACTATTTTTTTACAGCTATAATTTTCGACAGATCCTAATTATACACTAAACAAGCTATTTACTTCATACAAAAAATATTGACTACAACATACAAAAAATTTTACCTCACAGAAGTAGTGGAATCTCTCCTTTCTCTCCCTCTCCACTCCTCTCTGTTTCGTCGATCTCCTCTTCGTTTCTTTCTTTCCCTTCCCTTTTTTTCTCTTCGCGGCGCAGCATCGGCAGATGGAAATGGCCGGGGGCTCGACCAAGCGGCCGACTTATACGTGCATTCAGTCATCGAACGGCTGAGTGACTGGAGCCTGCAGTCGCCCAACAGTTGGACGACTGGTCCCAGTCGTCTGAGTGTTTGGCGATTGCAATTATGTCGCCTAACAATTGATGGACTGCCTGTGTGTCGCGTGGACGTTGGGCGACATATTCTAGTCGTCCAACGGTTGGGCGATTGGATGCCATTCTTGTAAAAAATTTTTGCACGGGTATATTTATGCTATTTGGAATAAAAATATATTGGATTTTTTTAAAAAAAATCAGCAGGCAGATGGGAGCAAAAAATAGTATAAGGCGCCAGGTTCGAACAGGCTTATGGCTTATCTTTACTATTATAAAAGAAGGAGTTGGTGGTTGATGAGTCCTCCCTTATTTTTTAGCCATTCGATCTGATTATGAGATAAAATCTGGACCATCCCCACCCCCGCGCCTCCACCTCGCTCCCCCCTCCTCTACCCGCCCCCCTCGCTCTCCCACACAGTGCCCCCTCGGCCGCCTCCCCCTCGCTCCCCCCCGTCCTCCCTCTCCCCTTGCCTCTGCACGGCCCCCCTGCCGCCACCGCCTCCCTCTCGCTCCCCCCGTCCTCCCTCTCCCCCTGCCTCCGCACGGCCGCCCCTCCTCTCCCCGCCGGCCCCGCCTCCTCCTCTCCCCGCCGCCCCTTCCTCCTGGCGCAGCGTGAGGGCGCCGTGACAGCAGACCCCTCCTCCCACCTGCGCGCGCCTCCTCCCCTCCTCCCACTCCGCTCCGCCGCCTCCTCCTCCTCCCCCACCCCGCGCCGCCTCCTCCCGACCTTTCTTGGCGGTTCAGAAGGAAGAGCTGGTCTTGTCTGGGATCCACGGATCCGACATCGCTAGCGGCGGCGATGGCGGCGATGCCATGGAGCCCGACGCCTTGCTCGACCGTGCTCTTTCGGCTCTCCCCGCGCTCGGTGAGAAACCGGGAACTAGAAAGAGAACAATCTCGCATTTTTGGTGGGTTCGTGCTGTTCTTGTGGGCTAAAGGTGGTGCCTTTGGGTCTCTACGCAAGTGCGAGGTGGTGGTGTCCGGCAATGGGCGGACGGAGAAGATGCGTCGAGTCGGTGAAGTCGTTCGTGGCAAACTGCGGTGCGGAGGAGCAGCGACGCCCAACTCGAGAGGTTTCTTGATATGGCTTATGTTGTGTTTTTCGAGTTGATGGTATCGAAAAGATTGAATTTTGATAGGTGTTTGGTTGGCTTGTGCTTGAAGATTCGTGCGCTTCGTGAGCACACCGGAGGTACTGGAGATGGTGAATACCTTTGATAGGGAGATGTCGCAGCTGGAAGGGGCTAAGAAGATTTATGCACAAGGAGGTTTTTTGATATGGCTTATGTTGTGTTTGAGCAAATGTTATCGACTCAAATATTGGATATCCTTTTGTCAAACACCTTTGTTTATGTACATACAAAGCCCAATGTTCTTTATTGAATTAATACAGTTGATGTAGTCATGCAGCTATGCAATGTGCTATGTATTTTGCTAGACAGACATATTGCTTGAATGTGTAGATAAAGGTGAAAAGTTTGAACTGTTTGGATCTATTCGTCAATGCAAGTATCACACTTTGCGCAAATGGGGACTCACTCTTACATGGGCACCAAAACTTTTTTTTTATTAACATTATGCATTTGAAGGCATGTGGTAAAACATTTTTCGACAGCGCAGGGGAGGGAGGAGGAGGAGGCAAGGACGGCGCGGCGGCGGAGGAGGGAGGGGAGGATGTTTTGTTTGATATATGATGACGTAAGAAAAGGTTGATATTTATTATTCAGTTTGAGATCATATTTGATAGTATGCATCACTTTTATTTGGTTTTTCGTTGTAACGCACGGACACCTTACTAGTACTATAGTAATTAGCTTTTAAATGGTGCGTTGTTTTTAATGTGGGGTCAGCAGAAAATTATAGTAAAAAATATACTGTGTTAAATTGTACCGGTCAAAATTACATACGACTATTTTACTCTACGTACTGCATCTCACGAATAGCTAGAATTCATAAAATTAAACTATAAGCTACCGCCAAAAAAACCCACCCTAAGATGATTATGTTGTTGTGGTCGTGACACGTGTAGTCGTGGACGTGAGGCACCAAATGCGGATTGCTCCGTATCGGATCGTAGGACCAATATCAATATCTTTAAAAATTACAGGATTTCTACGACAAAGCGCGTGTTCTTTTCTTGTTGCAAGATTTAAGTTGATTTGTCCCATAGATTACTCAAAGAGCTTTCACCATCCGTCCCATGCCCAAGCTCCAAGCTGTTGTTGTGGCCAACGTATCAGGTGCAATACATCTTTACCAATACAAGTAATTATGCAACCCAGCTCCGATTCAAGCGCCAAATTAACATGATTTTTTAAAAAATAATTGATGCGTAGCTTATGGAGTGTAAGTAGCATCCTTTAACATTGTAACTTAAAACTCAAAACGTGTTAGAAGATAAAAGAGATAGATTTTATGTGAATACTAAGATTTTCCTTTTTTTTCTTTTTCGTTCTATGTATTATTTGTCAGAAATTTATCATTCCTACCTATTACTCTCAAGTCTTAACAGAGAATGGATTGTAACATAAAATTTTATACATTAGTAATGAATAAATAAAATTAGTAATGAGTAAATAAAGAAGTACATGTAGATTTTTTTTTGGAATTTCTCATATTGATTTGGTAGCTAAAGATAAATCACACGTTGTCCGGTGGTTCTTTTTCAAATACGACGGCTTTTGTATGTGCAAGAGTACAGCCATGCCTAAATTACCCTCAAGAAGACTGGTCGTTCACGGCACAGGTTCTCCCTCCCATGAAATCTGGGGAGAAGACGAGCAAGACTTGCCACGCCCGAGCCGTTATAACCGCCTTGAAAGCGGTGGCGGGAAGGCCAAGGTAAAGGAAGTTAAGCGTCTATTTAATATGATTGTGATTTATAATTTTATATTATAATTTTTAAATTTTAACTGTTTATGACAGAGATTATAGATAGAGATACTCGTTTATAATTTTAGATGGTACAGATGTTGGACTTTTAATATGTACTACAGTTAACTTGTAAACCCATCTCGAAAAAATACTCCATTTGAAAGTTGTACGGTAGCAAAAGCCAAAAACTGTTTTGAGAAGCTGAAAAAAACAGACCCTATGGTTTATGATTTTATATTAAAATTTTTGAATTTTAACTATTTATGATAGAGATTATAGACAGAGATACTCGCTTGTAATTTTGGATGGTACAAATGTTGGACTTTTAATGTATACTATAATTAACTTATAAATCTTATCTTAAAAAAATACTCTATTTAAAAATTGTACTATAGCAAAAACCAAAAATCAGTTTAAGAAACTGAAAAGAACAACACAAACACCCTTGCTGCTTGCTGCAAGAATATTCCCAGGAACAATCCTCCTCGCAGGTTAAAAACACACTTAATTTTACTTCCGGTGCGCGCGCCCAGAGAGGGGCAAAGGAGAAATCGATCTCGTGGACGCAATAATGCAGGCGCCATCACAGCGCATTAAGGACGCCGTGTGTAATATTCCATTAGTTGTTCTTTGCCAATTCGATTCATGGCCGGGTTGGTCGCCTCCTCGCATAGCCTAGCTGCCCTCCCCTATAAATACATCGGCCAGCCATGGCGATCGAGCCAGCCAGTGCAAGGCATTTGCGTGCGTACACATGCACCTTCCTTCCTCCTTGCGTAGCTGCGCCTTGCTGTGGTGAACAAACAAAAGAAAATCTTTGGAGAGATTGGTGCTGTAACAATGGCGGCGAGTAACGGCGGCGTGGTGGTGGTGTTCGATTTCGACAAGACGATCATCGACTGCGACAGCGACAACTGGGTCGTCGACGCCCTCGGCGCCACCGAGCGGCTCGACGAGCTCCTGCTCCAGCTCCCGTGGAACTCCGCCATCGTAAGTGTTCTTTCCTTCTGGCTCGCTTTTTCCATCTTGTCCCGGTGGAGCCGGGGTGCCAGCTTAACAATTCGTTCAACAAGTAGTGCGCATTCCATTCGCATGTGCCTTAATTTGTAATTTTGTGTACACATCACTGAACAAAGTTCATAAATTTTGAATAAAATTCGTCGCATTTTTAACGTACCGGAATATTGGTCACAGGATGCAATGATGGGCGAGCTGCACTCGCAGGGGAAATCCATCGAGCAGATCAAGGACTGCCTCAGGACGGCGCCGCTGTCCCCTCACGTCGTCGCGGCCATCGAGTCCGCGCACGCGCTCGGGTGCGGGCTGCGGATCGTCAGCGACGCCAACGCCTTCTTCATCGAGACGGTCCTCGCGCACCACGGCCTCGCCGGCTACTTCTCAGAGATCAACACCAACCCCGCCTGCGTCGACGCCGACGGCCGGCTGAGGATCTCTCCCTACCACGACTTCCACTCCTCCGGCCATGGCTGCACCCTCACCACCTGCCCTCCCAACATGTGCAAGGTGAAACACCTGACACAGATTACAGATACATGCATCATGCATGCGTGTTCACATCACTGGATTTCTTGTCCATGTTCAGTAGCTGCCTCTTTCTTGATTGCCTGCAACTTCTCATCGAGTTGATTTTGTTGTCAATTGCAGGGCAAGGTGATGGAGAGGATACTCCAAGAACTGTCGGCCGCCGCCACGCCAGGGAAGCAGAGGAGGAGAGTGGTGTACCTCGGCGACGGCAGGGGCGACTACTGCCCCTCCCTGAAGCTCGCCGAGCGGGACTACATGATGCCGAGGAAGGACTACCCGGTGTGGGAGCTCATCGCCGGCGATCGGCGCGCCATCCGGGCCGGCGTCCGCGAGTGGGCCGACGCCGAGGGCCTCAAGACGGTGCTGCTCAACATCATCGATGAGTGCGCCGCAATGGGAGACGATGATGGTGAGGTCATGGGCATGGTTGTGCCCGAGTGCCACGCCTTGCCATTGGCTTCTGCTCAGGAGGCAGTAGTGGCAGTTCTCCCTAAGGTAGTTCATGTGCCCAACTGATGCGTGCGTGCATGCTGTCAGAGTAGCCAAATAGGCTCACTGAAATGTTGCATAATTAACTTCACCTGTACTAATTAATTACAAGATGGTGAGGTTTATTGGTAGTAAGTAGTTTTAGTATGTGTGGTGTGCTCAAGCTCAGCAGTAGAAGGGGAGGAGAGGAGGGAGAGTGCATGCGGCGGTGGGCGTCGGGTCTGCTCAGTTGTGAGGAAGAAGAGGTCGGGTCGCTCGGTTGCGTCATGAGGTGATAGCTAGCTGTGGGGATCCTGAATTGACAATCCGAATCTCTAATGTTTTCTCTAAATTAGTAGTTAGCTTACACAATAAAATAAAAAAATACTTAATATTATATAAGTAATCGTAAATAGATCATATGATCAGCTTTTACATAACGGGCTGACAGACGAAATAGTATTATTCATAACAAACTAGCGGAATAGTAAGTAAACTAAAAAATGTCTCTATGTCCTGTCACAGATAATTAACTAGAGCTAAACCTAGTCTTGGTCTTCGTCTTTCATTTCATAATCGGAAGCATAGACGAATCTGTACACCAGGTCATCACTTTCATCGTCTAAAATCACATACTAAGCAACAATGAGTACAAAAGTACACAATAGGTCCCTATAGCAGAATGCAACTATATATATACATATCTACATGCAAGACTTTACCAAAGTGAGGTCTTATGTATTTTTTTAGCATGAAGTCAACCTATCAAATATACTAATAAAGTTACTATTTAAACCTATGACTTAGCCATTTTTATATGAAAACCAATATCCATCTGTTAGTCAAGTTCATCATGAGTACGAAATTCCTCCGCTTTCATTTCCATTTCCAAAATTGGTTATTGCAACCATTACCAAGTAAAAATGTATGAAAACTATGCAAGGATAACATTTCTACACTTTTGCACATGTTCGGGGGAACGACTATTTGAATATATTTTTAGCACTCTACAGAGATTGTATAGTTTTATACCACAAGATATGGTTAACTTATAATGTCTACCACTACACACTTTTGTAGGCGTGCAACTGAGAAAATCATAACAAGGCTATTACAATGCTTAGCTTCGATGCTTACTCCTACTCTAGGGTGAATCCTCAACACTAGTGATAGTGACCGTTCCAATCCCAAGTTACACCTTGCCCCTAGGACGTTCCCACCCCAAGCTACGTTTTCAATGAGGAACCCAGTTGTTAAGGAGTCTACGACCTTTCTCGACAAAAAATTCATAAGGATAGTGACCGTTATGGGTCACTCCCACCAATTTAAAAGCGCAAGATTCATAGCGAAGCTAAGCAAATTAGTTGACTAGGTTTATCCCATAACTATACTTGTGGTTGCACAATTTATATGTAGGAAAGAAAAGCATAAGAATTCGGTCCTGAAACGACTCAGGCAAGACTAATCACAAACCCAGAGCTCATGCAATCCCTGTACAACTATTTAAGAAAGGACATGTGCATTCCCTGCATGGCAATCTAAAAATGACACGTGCAATCTTTGCACAGCAAATCTAAAAATAACACATGCAATCCCTCCATGGTCAATCCAATATATGCAATCCCTACACCAGTCTCCAACCACCCACTCGCCCGAGTCTCCACCATTTTAGAAAATATTTTCCTGCTTCTAGTGGTAACCCATGTTACCATTTCATTATTATGTTTTCAAGTATCAGTTGGCAATATTTGTGTTGTATTTTATTTCATGACTACGTCATTTCTAAGCATAGCCATAGCTTAGTAGTTTAACCAATGGTAGAGTTATTATTATTATTATTATAAGTATCTTATGGTGAAGTTAACATTGAAGATAATGAGTTGAATGTTCAACAACCGATACTGTTGAAAGCAAAAGTCGTGGAGATAACTACGATTGGGGATGGAATGCTTGCTGCCCTGTTGTTTCATCATAAAGATTTGACACATACAACAATTACACCAACTAAGGAAGTCGACAAAGGTAACAACTATGTTGCTGAATTTAAATGTAAAAAAGGTGAGTAATTATGAGAACTCATGTGTTCAATTGGAAATTCTATGTTCTGTAATTTCTTTGCTCCATTTACATAATGTGGAATTGATTACTCATAAGAAAGTTCTTATTAAAGTATCACATGATGATTCTTTATACTATATCATGTTCGATGATCCTTTAGTGTGATTGAGAACCTTGCTGAAATGTCATGTTTACAAACACTACTTAGTTCTTATACCTATACATATAAGTTTAATTTAATTGAAGATTATGGTGTAGATGACAAGTTCTATGTTTATCGAATATGCATTACATGTGATAAGCTTGTTGAAATGAAATTGCCTGTTTTGGATAACTTTTGGTGCCATGTTATGATCCCAATGAAATGGGTTTCAACAATAATCCTTACTGTTTAGAAAGATTGCATAAGTCTGCTTATTTATTCCTTGATGTACAATCATGTATAACTAATCAGAATAGCGCAGTTGAAGGATGGAAGGTACTAAAAATTTCTCCCCCCATATTTGAATTACTTGAGCGGATTTTGCCCTATGATATCTTGTCTATATCCTTAGAAAACTCAAGGACAATTTTTTTCATAGGATGGAGAATTATGTGAATGACAATATTGCTATGTACACATTTTATAGCTATTGTTGTACTAAATCGTTCGTGCAAAACAATAAGAATGACACCATCATTGATTCATACATATACCATGCATATGTATTGTTCTATTTGTTTACTACACCTTCCAATGTTCATGATGTGCTAAATAGGAAAAGTGTGGATGACAGATACATATACCATGCATATACGATGTTCTCTTTGTTTAGTGTATTTTCATATTATCAAAAGCCGTGGACGGCTTTTCGTAAAGAAGGGGAGGATGATAAGGATATCTGTGGTTATGTTGTCCCATATGTTATTTGCAATCCATCTACTTCAAAATAATATGAGCTTACTAGAAGAGCTAAAACTTTTGCTAAGAATATTAACATAGAGGTGAACTCGTTTTTGTCTATTCCTACTAATGTTATTCATGATAATAGAATACTACCTCACATCACTACTTTGTACATTCTCAGATTTGACAAATGGAAGACTTTAGAACCAAGGGGAATGAGAAGGAGGTCAGGGCTAAATCAATAGAGAAGAATAAGGAAGAAGAAAGTCGAGGAGAAACCCATGCAGTGAGAGAGCAAAAGGGAAGAGGTCCAAAAACTTAAAGCCCAAGTTTTTGAAGAGGTTTCTAAGCCTAATTCGGAATTTCCTCAAGCCCAACCGAAATCAAATTTGGAATCAACTCAGAACTCAATTTAGAATCGGTATGAAACAACCCAATAGGCCTATAATAAAAAAGACATAACTTTCACAAACAGAGTCAGATTTGGGTGTTCTTATGCTTGTAAGAAAGTTTATTCCACGGCTTATCCAATGGGTGAGGCCCTAGCTTCAGAAACCTTTTGGTCACATCGCAATCACCAAAACAATCTGATGCTAATTTAGCCTAATAGGATTGACTTCAAGCGTGCATAGAATTTGTGTCTGGAGTCCGTTTGAGATGTGTGAGTACTTGATGGTAGGGGTGCAAATGGATCAGATACGGATGGATAATATCTCTACCATATTTGTTTTCATATTTGTTTTTGGATACGGATACGAATACGGATAACTCGAATACGAATACAAATACGAATAATATCGAATACAGATACGGAGCGAATACGAATAGAAACGAATACGATTACGAATATTTATCGGAATATGAAAACCCCTTAAACTATACATCTAAAATTAACGAAAATACATAAATAGTTCATCTTATCAAAACATTCATGAAATTTAAATAAGCATAGTCTTTCCATTCACAATGAAAATATACCCGATAGTCGATCATAACATAACTACATAAGTAGCAACAACGTGCAATTCATGGAATACACATGATGATATGATAGCAATTTAAACAAGCATAAGAACATTTCATTCCTCCATTTCATCCACCAAGTCCTCCATCTCAGCATCTCCTAAGACTTCTTATTCCTACAAGTTATATTTCAATAAATACTCAAAGCGGTATAATATAAAACCAAACAACTATGTAGTACAATGTAAAGACTAGCAAACCATTGTCATCATGTATGCAAAACGGCGCTCAATGCCCTCTATGTCAATCTCAGTTATGATAGATCCACCAATGTTTCCACCACCTGCATGTTTTATCAAAAAAATTAAATTATGATCAAAGTTTTCATCACATACTACAAAGAAACGAATAAAGCTCAAGAGCAAAACTTAACATTACCTTCCCTAGATGCCGCAGTCCAATCTTTGGTACAAATCAAAGCTTGAACGATATCGGTATCTAGACAACTACGAAATGAATCAATAACCCGTCCACCAGCACTAAATGCTGACTCCGAAGCAACAGTGGACACTTGAATAGACAAGACATCTCGAGCTAGTGTGGAGAGAATAGGGAGCTCAGACTGCTTGACCTTCCACCATGCCAAAACATCAAATTTCTTTTTGTCTTTCTTTGGCCAATGCAGTAGTGGTTGCTCCATATACATTTCCAACTCGGTTTTGGCACATTGGCCTAAGGTACTACTGCCATGCAAGTATTTTTCAAGGTCTGCATCAATATCATCATCACTCTCCTCATCCTCCAACTTGTTTACATTAGAATGCACTATTTGCACATTTGTAGCTGCTGTCTTCATTGAAGTTGCAGTTGGACTAGACACAGAAACTTGAAACAATTGTTGAATAACACTCATGCACTTATTAATTTCTCTTGAAGCATTACTATGATAAATCTTTTTGGCAAAATAGTGTATCAACTTTGTCTTGTATCTAGGATCAAGAAAACAAGCAAAGCAAGAGCCATGTTGGTCTTTTCCCAATACTTATCATACTTAATTCGCATAGAATGTGCCATAATAGCTATAACTGGATCAGGACTGTAACACCAATCATCAATTGCAAGCTTAATCTTACAAAAAATGGTCGAAAAATAGATTTGCTGTTGGATATATTGTGCCAGAGAAGAGCTCAGTAGCATAATAAAATTTCTTCAAACATACAATCAATAATTGTGCCATAGTCCAATTTTGTTCAGTTAGAGCACACTTCACATATTTGTTTCCATGCCGAAGAAAAAGTCTATCAAAGGCATGTCTATAGTAAATACTTTGCTTTAGCATGAGATATGTGGAGTTCCACCTTGTTGGAACATCTAAAGACAGACCACTTTTCACATCCAAGTCACATTCTAATGCACACTTCATAAATTCTTCCCACTGCAATGGAGAGTTCTTCACAATTGCAATTGTATTTCTGATATTTGCAATAGTTGGTGCAATTTGTTTCAAACCATCTTGTGCAACAAGATTTAAAATATGATTCAAACATCTTACATGAAAAAAGATACCATCACAGATCAAGAGAGCCTTTTTAAGTTTTTGTATTAGCCCCTTAGCACATACATCGTTAGCTGATGCATTGTCCAAAGTAAGAGCAAACAATCTCCTATCAAGATTCCAGTCCACTATGCTATCATAAAACTGTATGCACAAGTTCTTTCCCGAATGGTGTCCTTCTACATGCATGAACTTAATAATTCTTTTCTGCATACACCAATTATCATCTATCCAATGAGCAGTGATGCACATGTAACCTTTATTTTGGTTTGATGTCCACATATCCATGGTTGTGCTAAAGCGACATGATAGTGTTTTGAAGTAGTCATACAATTTTTTTCCTCCATAAAGATACTCAATATATCTTTCCTAATAGTAGTACGACTCTTAATTGGAAAAGTAGGACGTAAAGACTTGATAGACTCCACAAAGTACTCATGCTCAACAATATTAAAGGGATATTCATGCATGATAATTGCCAAATAAAATTTCTTTAAACTGTCAGCCTCATCATACCTATAAGTCTCAACAGATGTGCTATTATCGTCTTCACTCTTATTCAATTTTAGCAGTTGTTGACCTCCCTTGATTTGGTGCTTGTTTGATAAGTGGTTCCGAAAGAATGATGTGCCTCTAACACTCTCACAACGAGATTCATACTTGCACATGTTGCATTTGGCCCATTGCTCTATTATCATCTTGTCATCTGGTCCTTTTGTCTTTTTCTCATATTTTGTGTAGTTCTCCCAAACCTCGGAGGTGCACCTCTTTGCTCTCTTCGTAGCAGGAGCAGGACTGTCGGTCTCGGTAGCAGTCTCACCAGTCAAATCAACCTCATTCCTTGGTATCAATGCACCAGTAGCTGGATCAGAAGCATCTGTAGCAGTGGAAGGTAGTTGTGGCACCCTCGACAAAACAGGAGATGTATTGCTTACACTTGCCATGCTACTCGCACCTGTAGATTCCATCACAAATCTAGCACAACATAATAAAGGGAATACATAAGACCTCAATGAGGTATAACATAATAAATGTGAAATGAAAAGGTTTAATAGTTTGATGTTACCACCTACCTTTAATTAAGAATGGTAGCAGTAGTTTGGTCTATTGCTACCTAGGGTGTTGATAGGATTCAAGAGGATTGGTAAACTATGATGAAACTAACCATATCATTCTAGAATCATAAATCAAAACAGTGTCATTTTTTTGCTCTTTTTCTCAAGATACCCATGTATGACGGGGAGATTAAACCGTTAAACAATAAACAGTCTCCCTACCACTACGCCACTGGCCTTTTCCTCATAGGAAGGCAAAAATCACAATACAATGAAGATTTCACTAAAGATGTTAATGATTTCCAAGTTGATGCCTATTCATGGGAACAAAACAGAGCTGTCATCTGGAGAAGGCAAAAATAATGGCACTCAGAGGACTGATTAATGCACATCAATTAACATCATAGGAAGGAAACCATATGGAGACTTGGGTTCTGCGTATCCTAATAATGGAGTAATGATGTAGCCAAAAGCCCAAAACTACAAATATTATTATTGGAAAAGCACAAATGGAATAGAACAGCATATACAATTACCACACCATTCTACATATACAATGGGCAGTATGCTGTTTTTTAGGGTACATCTGGAATTATTTCTGAACTATCGAGCAATATGTGCTTTTTTAAGTTTCCTAAAAATTTCATACGAGAACCAATTTTCATATAAACCTACTGTGAGGCGGTGAGGGGGGTGAAGGGGAGCCGGCGGAGGCAACGAGCCGTGAGGCAGTGAGGAGGAGCCGGCGAAGGAGTAGGGCCACCGACGGAGGCAGGTGAGATGGCCGCCAGCGGAGGTGGGCGAGATTCGATGAGGGGGATGCGAGGGAGAGCCGAAGAAGGCGGTGGATGCGAGGGGGAGGCGGAGGCGGAGGCGGGCCACCGACGAAGGCGGTGGATGTGAGGGGGAGCCAGAGAAGGCGTTGGCGGAGGCAGGCAAGTATCGCCGGCAGAGTCGGGAGATGGAAACCCTAGCCGCGCCGCGCGCGTAGTGCGGACTGCACCGGGGCACGAGAAAGATCCAGATATATTGGGCTGGAGCGGACGGTAGAGATCGCTAGAGCGGGAGTGGACGGTAGCGATCGCGGGAGTGGACTGAAATCCCGGATTATGGGCTGTATGTATTGGGCTGGACTGCTGGAGGCATTATGGGCTAGATGGCTATTGGGCTAAAATCCTGGATATCCATTTTCGTAATATCTGGATAATCCATATTCGTATTCGTATTCGACAGATACCAGGTTTACTGTATTCGTATCCGTATCCGATAAAAAAATCCGTATCCGTATCCGATCAAGGAATTATCCGAAAAAATCCGATCTGACACAATCCGTATCCGTATTCATCCGGATCGGTCAGAAACTATCCGATCCGTTTTCACCCCTACTTGATGAAAAGCTTATCTCATCCTCTTTCTAACAGATCTAGTCTTACCTTAAAATTCCTTCTGAGCATGCTGTAATCACCAAAAAATTTTGGGGCTAATGTTGAATCCAATTCAAAAGGTGTTGTGCCACCTCCACTTAGGCCCATGGGCCTTCTATCTCCTAGGGTTACGTGCCCACCCCTGGCCACCACACCTTGCCCTCTTTCTCTCTTAAACATCCTTAAACACATCTTCCTCAGATTTTGTTTAGGCCAGTTTAGCCCATGTGTGCAAACTCCATGTTGTCTCTTGTGTCGATTAGGCTAACGATTCATATTATAGAACCTTAACTATCCTTGTGTGATTTTCATATATAGCAATTTTTATATTGCTCTTTACTTGAATTCTTGCTTGTTCTTTGATTGTTTGTGGGAATTGATCTTCGTCATCAGGTCAGCTGTTGTTCTTGACGAGGTTGATAATGATAAGAGCGTGGTTAGTGATTGTTGGATGGCTTGATCATGTTTCAATCAAGTAGCTTCATCGTCAACATCATTCTCTACCAATCAAATTATCATCCACGAGAAGATCGGGACCAATTCTGCATCAAATGGTATCAGAGTATAGGTTGCTCGATGTGATATTAGTTTTATATTGTTTTTCACACCTATAACCAGAAAATTGCCCAACAAAAACAGTTAATTTTCATTGTCCAAAACCCATTTGTGCCATTCAATCCGTTAGTTTTATTTTGTTAAATTGAATTTGTGTTCGTCTTAGCATTTTCTAGTTGCTGCTCATATCTTTACTCCTAAAAAATCCAAACAAAAAACCCTCCATGTCAAAATTCATTTAGAACACCCCCAAACTCTAATTTTCAATTTTATTCTTGAAGACTCCCTTTCTACCACCACCACAAAAAATGCCATAACCCTTGATTCCATGATCCTTTTTGAGTGAAACAATCGTCATTAGATTTATAACTTCATTTTCCAGCTTCCGGGAAAATTTCACATCATTCCAGTAAGGCGATTGAGAGATATCTGTGGTAAAAATTAACCCAAATTTCCTATTTGAATCTGTAATAGTCAGGAGTTGTGATTTTGGTGCAAATTTTTTGGTTGGTATTCAAATCCTGATCCCAAAAGAAAAATTATAGAAAAAACCATTAAGAAACAAAAAAGAATAATTGAAAAAGAGGCATATAAAGAAAAGTTACAGCCAAAATACCGATGTACTATCTAATCGATATAAATCTTTAGTTTTTAGATTTCGGTCAATCCTCATGCATTTCAATTCTATATTGCATTCTATTGAATTATCTTATGTCTACCACTCCTATACCTTATTAAGCACTTATTGTAGCCTTCTTCCATCCTTAGTTGATCAGCAATATAGGCTAAGTGCTATATACGAACTATAATTCAATTCTATGCAATTTTTAAAATCAACTGATTGTTCTCTATTGCTACATATCTAGAGCCTTTTAAACTACACCTACTACTAACCATTACAGGTCTCATCGTACCGGCAATCGCTATACTCATTACTCAAACTAGGTTTATCACGAAGCAGCCACCGATTGCACCACCTATTTGCTTTGGTTAGAATTTGTAAGAATTTGGTAAGAGCTTGAATGTGTATGACTTTTGTAAACCTCCATCACCTAGTAGGGAACTAACATCTTTCTTGTGTTTTTTGTTTCCTACTAATAATGGCAGGATCACACATATCTAGGCATGGTAGTAAGGATGAAGAGCAATTTTCAGAGCTTGAAGGTGCAAGGACCCTCACTCCTCATACAAGAATGCTCATGCAACACTTTGATCATGTGGTCAACAAGGAAACTAAGAACATCTACAATGTATTGGATTGGATCAACGACACCCTTACCTCGATCAACACCCATGTTGAGAACCTCGATATGGAACTTGAGGGTTCCAATGATCGTGATCGCTGTCAACTCTGCCACAATCGATGAGGTATAGGTAGAGTTCAGCGAGAGGTACGTGATGATGCATTAACGAACATAAGTTTACAACACTTCCATTTGCTGGTAAATATAATCATGATACATATCTTGATTAGGAGATAGCAGTCAATAAGAAATTTGCATGCAATGATTTTCTCGAAAATAAAAGAATTAGGGCCGCTAATAGTAAATTTACTAATTTTGTATCAATTTGGTGGAGGGAATATTGTAGACAACACCATTTCCCTAGAACTTGGGATGACATGAAACGAGTCATGACATCTAGATTTGTTTCTTCATATTATTCACGTGACTTGTTAAATAGATTACAATGTTTAAAATAAGAAAATATAATTGTAAGGGAATACTATCATGAATTGAAACCTTGTTTATTGCGTTATGGCTTAGAGAAATATGATAAAGCTATAGAGAATAGATTCTTAAGTAGGCTTAATCAAGAAATTGAGGACCTTCTTGTACATAAAGAATATAATTTTCTCTCTTATTTGTTTATACATGCTTGTAAGGTTGAAAGTTAAATTGAGAATGGTTAACAATAGTAAACATGAGAACAAACATGTATTTGTGCCTTTTTCTGTAACTAACAACTTATAAAAAGTTGAGAACCATGCTGAAGAAAAATGTGAGCTATGTGATTCCACCATATATGAGATTGCGAGCATTCAAATTGAGTGTGTGAGAGATACACCAAAATAAAAAAGAGAAGTTGACATTGAAGAAAATGAGTTGAATATTCAATAACCGGTACTGTTGAAAGCAAAAGGTCATAAAGATTTGAAACCTACAACACCTACATCAACTAAGGAGGTCAACAAAGGTAACAACCATGTTGCTGAATTTAAATATAAAAAGATGAGTAATTATGATAACTCATGTGTTCAATTGAAAATTTGATGTTCTAAAATATCTTTCCCCAATTTACACAATATGGAATTTATTACTTATAAAAAAATTCTTATTAGAATATCTCCTGATAATTCTCTATACGATATCATGTTCGATAATTCTAAAGAGCTATCTAGGGTGATTGAAAACCTTGCTAAAATTGCATGTTTAAAATCACTAGTTAATACTTATGCCTACACATATAAGTTCAATTTGATTAAAGATTATGGTGTAGATTACAAGTTCTATGTTTATGAAATATACATTATATATGACAAGCTTGCTAAATTGAAATTGCATGTTTTGGATAAACAATTTTTTGTGCCATGTCATGATCCCAATGAGTTGAGTTTCAACAATAGTCCTTACTGTTTACAATGATTTCATAAGACTACTTATTCATACTTTGATATAAAATCATGTACAAATAATCAGAATAGCGCAGTTGAAGGATGGAAGACACTAAATATTTTATCCCCCATATTTGAACAACTTGATCAGGTTTTGCCCTTTCATATCTTGTTTATATCCTTAGAAAACTCGAGGATGATTATTTTCATACGAGGGAGAATGATGTGAATGACAAAATTGCAATGTATATATTTTATAATTGCTTTTGTACTAAATGGTTTGTACAAAACAACGAGAATGACACCATCATTGATACATACATATACCATGCATATATGTTGTTCTCATTATTTAGCACATCTTCTAATATTCATGATGTGCTAAACAGGAAAAGCGTGGATGACAGATACATATAACATGCATATACGATGTTCTCTTTGTTTAGTGTATTTTCATATTATCAAAAGCCGAGGACAGTTTCATAAAGAAGGGGAGGATGATGAGGATATCCTTGGCTATGTTGTGCTATATATTATTGCAATCCATCTACATCAAAATAACACAAGCTTACTAGAAGAGCTAAAGCTTTTACCAAGAAGATTAACATTGAGGTGAACTTATTTCTATCTATTTCTACTAATGTTATTCATGAGAATGAAATACTACTTCATGTCACTACAAAATTAGAAGAGCGATTGTTGAATGGATTGATCGTATTTTGTTCAAGTAGCCTTGTCGTCAACATCATTATCTACCAATCGAATTATCATCTGCCGGAAGATCGGGACCAATCTTATATCTGGTAGGGTTGGTTGGAATTTCTTTTTTTATTATTTTTCTTAAGAAAAATATTATGGGGCTGACAGGTTGGGTCCAATAAATTTTAATTTATTTTCTAATTATTTTTATTTAGGGAAACTCGGAGAGGCTGACAAGTGGGGTCATGGTCCATGCGATTGTCTATAGAGAAAGGGACACACATGCCAATGATAGTGGTCCATGTACCTATTTACGTGATGGTTTAAATGGCACGGGGTCCACATGTCAGTGTGTGTTGGGTTTCAAACTGGGGTTAATTAAGATTCTTAATCAATAGGGCCCACTTGTTAAACTCAGAGTGGTAAAGACACACGGTGGTAGCGGCGCAGGGCACAATGGTGAGGACATCGATTTCGGGCTTCTTGAGGGCAAATGAGCAAGTAAAGGTGAGCATAGGTAGAGGGGGATGAGACAAACTCAGAGCACATGATGGCGTTGTCGGAGACTCATCGGATGACGAGGAATCGAGTAGTGGAGCTCGCGGTCAGACTTGGAGAAGAATGAGAAATTCTTCTTCTCTGAAGGCAATGGGGGCGTGTGAGTTCAGGGAAGATGCTTAGTGGGTGGGCACGAAGGTTTTGACGCAGGCCAATCGGCTTAAATAGGGGGCGATGAGGGAGAGTGGGCGCGAACTCCATGAGTGGCTTTCGGCACTGGGCAAGAGAGCGAGCGAGATGGTGATAGGATAAGGTTGCGGCGATGAGACGAGGTGGTGCACAAGGCTCAGGACAAAGTGGGCTTCAATGCGATGCTTGCACACGAACATATGCGAGCAGATGAGCTCAGGCACATGCGAAACGAGAGGAGGAGGATGAAACACAGTGTTGGCTAACAAGTGGGACTAGGGCCCACTTGGCAGTGATAGCGCGAAAGAGAGTGAGCAACTAGGCTAGTGGTGCGCGCGATGTGCGAACGGGCTAGCGAGCGCACGAGATGGGCTTGGTCGACTGGGCCGCGATGGGGGAAAAGGAAGGGAAAATGGGCTAGGTTGGCAAGCGAATTTCAGCCCAATGGTAGGGAGGAAAAATAATTAAGTTTAAATATTAATTCTGGCTTTCAATTTGTCTTTGAACTTCTAATTTGGATTTCAAGAAGAATTTGCACACAAGATTTTTAGGAGAAATTTCTCAGCGTCCAATTGACTTTTAAAAAATTTGAATTCACATTTTTGGGCTATGGAACTTATTTTAAAAATCTTAAACTCCAACAAGGCTTTGGAAAATTTTTGAAATTTCATGAAAATCACGCATATTTATGTTTGAAGCAAAATGGGCTGTTACAAAATCTACCCCCCTTAAAAGGAATCTCGTCCCAGAGATTCAGGCTAGTCAACAAAGAGGTAGGAAAACTATACCTTGAGGGTTTCTTCGGGCTCCAAGTAGCTTCTTTTTCAGTGTGGTTGCTCCATAAATCTTTGCAGAAATGAATCACTCGTCCCCTCATCTGTATGGGGTACTTCCTACAAGTGAGATCTGTATCAAGGTCGATGGTCTTTAGTGGTGTTAACTCCTCCGAAACTCGAAGATATTTCTTCAGTTGAGACACATAGAAACATTATGGACGTTGGCCATCTCTGATAGTAGGTCTGGCTAATAAGCAACATCTCCTTGCTTAGCAGTGATCTGAAAGAGTCTGGTGTATCGTGATGCCAATTTTCCATGAATGTTGAATCACTTCATGCCTTTTTAGAGGTGAAGCTTTGAGATAGACAAAATCTCCCATTTTAAAAGTTAACTCCTGTCGACGATAGTCTGTATAGCTCTTTTACCTAGATTAGGTTGCCTTTAAAGTTCTTTTGAACTAGTCAAACTTGTTGTTCAACCTCCTTTAACATGGCTGGTCCAATGATAAATGGCTCTCCTGACTCTAACCATAGGAGGGGCGTTCTACATTTTCGGCCATAGAGTACCTCAAATGGTAACATTTGTAAACTGGCTTAATAGCTATTGTTATAGGAAAATTCCATATAAGACAAACCCTTTTTCTAATTAGTGCTGAATGTGAGCGCACAAGTGCATAATATATCCTCAACAATCTGATTAATATGTTCTGTCTGTCCATTTGTTTGAGGATGATACACAGTGCTGAATGCTATATAAGCTCCTAGTACTTCATGAAGACTGATCCAAAATCGCGAGATAAACTGGGTTCCTCGATCCGATGCAATTCTCTTTGGGACACCATATAGACGAACTATGTGAAGCATGTATAGTTCGGCTCACTTGTATCCTTTACAAGTGGTCTTAACTACGATGAAGTGGGCTACTTTGGTTAGCTTGTCTAATATAACCCTCGTGAAATCATATTCAGTTTGAGTCTTGAGCAAACCAGTGATAAAATCCATACATACTTCCCCTCGTTTTCATTCTAAAACTTTTAATAGTAGGAGCAATCCTGCCGATTTTTGGTGTTCGACCTTAACTTGGTGGCACATGGCTACATATTCAGCTACCTTCTTTTTCATTCTTAGCCACCAATATGTTTTCTTCATATTCTGGTATATCTTAGTACTTCCAGGGTGGATTGAGTAAGCGGAGTCGTGTGGTTGTTTTAGAATAAAGGTATTGATGTCCTAGTTATTGGGCATACATATACGTTCTCTAAACCACAGGGTATCTTTATCTTCTATGGTGAATCCTAGGATTTGGTTTTTCTTTACATCATCTTTGGTCTTTATGACATCTTTGTCAACTTCTTGGTCTGCTCTAATCTGGATTTCCAACAAAGGTTGAGCTTCCATAATGGAGATACAGTATTGATCTACGGTTTCTAGGTTGGGTCGTCTAAATTCCTTATAAAGTTCTGGTTGGCTGTCTCTAAAGAGAGTGCTACTGCAATAGGCTTTCTTATTTAAGTTATGTTATACCATATTTGATAGGAACCAAAAGTTATTTGGAACAAATCTTAGTTTATAAAAAAGATTTATTATTTTTGTTTGGAGAAAAATGGGACCCAAAAAGGCCAAAACATTCCGAAACGGGTTTTCTCGGCAGCTTCGCGCCCAATACCAGTCCCGCCACAACTGACAATTCCCTCTCTCCTTCCTTCTCTTGTACTTTTATCGCTCTCCACGCGGTCCACGTGGCCCACTACAGCCACTTACATATGGGCCCGCGACCCTGCACACAGAGAGCATGCTGTTTCAATTCCCTTCGTCGGTCTCCGCCTTGGCTTCCTTCCCGTCTCTCCGCTTCCACCGAACTCACACGCACGTCTCCCACCCGCTTCCTCCCGCAATCGCGCGCGCGAGGAGAGAGGCGGGGGCGGCCGAGGCGGCGGGATGGAGGCGCGGGCGCGGCAGGCGGCGGAGAACGGGGCGCTGCCGCTAGCGGTGCGGGAACTCGTCGCCGGCGGGATCGCCGGCGGCGTCGCCAAGACCGCCGTAGCGCCGCTCGAGCGCGTCAAGATCCTCTTCCGGGCACGTATGATCGATCCTCCCTGAGGCCCCGAACCATTACTGGGACCTGATTTCGTTCCGTGAGAATAGCGATGCGATTCTTGAATTATGGGGATATGTGCTGTGTTCTTGCGGAATGTTCCTGCGGTATATTACTACCTCTGCGAGCGACGGTGGGATGCGATTTTGTGAGGCCGGTGCTGTCGAGGAATCTTGGGCGGTGGTGGATTCGTTGTCTTGGGTGCCGCGAGGGTTCTTGAGTCTTGATCGTCATAGGTGCAATTCTGTGAGAATCTGGAACGGTAGCAGTTCATTCTGCCATGAGTATGAAAGGGCACGAAACTTGCAAAGAATCCTTAGATTCTTTGTAGACTGTAGTGTTAGAAATCGAGGTACTTCTATGCCTTATGGACATATGTGCAGAATTTTGGTTACAAGTTGGTGGAGGTGTTTTCATGTTTTGGCATGGTCCTCTGTAACACGTAGCGCATTCTTTGTGCCGAACATACAATTTAGTAACTTTATGAATTGAACTATTCAAGGATAAACGGCATGAAAGGTTTGAGATTGTTGTTTAATGTATTACACTGGGCACACCTAAGTTTGGTGTGAATTTAGTTGAACTGTGAGCTCAGTTTGGTTCAGTCTCTGAAGTCCGAACCTGTATTAACAGCACAGAGTTGGAAAAAGAAAAAAAATAAAACTTTTGATTGATAAATTGCAGCTGAGGTTAGAGGCTTGGAAGAGCTGGGATCTCCATCAGGGATTTTTGCTTAGCTGAACTACTGTGTGATTGCTATTCCCATTTGTAATAGTTTCTGACTATTTTTTTACTGAGTCTATACTGACACTGAGATAAGATCATATCAATTAGTGTAATGGGATTAGAGTTCATGGTGATGGTTAAAAAGGGAACAAGAGTGTAATGGAATCCCATGGGGATTTTCACACACTACAAAATTGGTGCCAACTTCACTTGCATGCTACACAAAATTATTGTTATGAATATTGTATGTATTCATAAGGCCCAATGAATAATATATAGGTATAAAGGAATATATGAAAAGATAACCCTACACATATAAGTAAATATACAAGAGATATGCCTACTCTAACACCCCCTCCCCCAACATCAAACTCATGGCAGATCACACATTGAGTTTAGAGGGAAAATACAAATGTTGCACCCTAGTCTGTGGCTTTGTGAAGAAGTCAGCAATCTATAACTTTGAGGGCACAAACTGTAGAGCAAGCATTCCCTCGTGCACCTATGAGCGAGTGTATGAAGCATTCACAACAATGTGCTTGCTGAGCTCATGCTTCACTGGGTCACAGGCTATACTTATAGCACTTGTGCTGTCAGACAAAAGAGTTGTGAGTTCCATCACAAGCACGTTAAAATCTATAAGTAGCTACCTCAACCAAGTAGCATCTGTTGTCGCTACTGCTATAGCTCTCAACTTAGCCTCAGCACTTGAACGAGAAACTGTAGTTTGATTCTTTGTCTTCCAAGCAATCAGCGAGGAGCTAAGAAAAACACAATAAGCAGAAAGAGAACGGCGATTAGAATAATCACTATCCTAGGTTGTATTGGAGTACACTTGAAACAGTAGTGAGTTAGAGCTAGTGAAAAATAGACAACAAGAGAAAGTCTTATGCAAGTAGTAAAGAACACAAAGAAGCTGACTGTAGTGAAGGCGGGTAGGGCAAGCCATGAACTGACTCAAGATATGAGCAACATGAGCAATATCAGGACGAGTGCTCACAAGATACACCAGACTCCCAATAAGATGACGGTATCGAGTAGAATCCATAAGAAAATCACCATCGGTGGCATAAAACTAAAGGGATAACTCTATGGAAATATCAGCAGTGCGAGTGTCAATCAGACCATAAAGATCAAGAAGATTCTGGACATATTTCTGCTGGGAGAGATAGTATCCCTTAGGCATAGGGCCTGTTCTATTTTGCTGCGGTTTATGGTTTTTGGCTGAATTTTTTGAATTTTAGCTGTTTGCGACAGAGATTACAGAGAAAGAGATACTCGCTTGCGATTTTGGATGGTACAAATGTTGGGCTTTTAACGTGTACTATAATTAACTTGTAAATTTTATCTTAAAAAATACTTTATTTGAAAGTTAGGTACTGTAGCAAAAACCAAAAGCCGTTTTGAGAAGCTGAAAAGAACAGACCCATAGAAGTGACCTCAATTCTAAAAAAGTATGTAAAAAAACCAAGCTTAGTCATCAAAAACTATTTACTGAGATGCTTCTTCACATACGTGATGAACAAGGAATCATCACAGGTGATGAGCATGTCATCCGCATATAGAAGAGGTAGTGTCCTACCCTGAGGTGAGATAGACAAAAAGTGCATGATCATGGAAATTGAGAGTGAAATTGACAGTGGTAATCACTGAGTAAAATGTGCAAACCAGGCACAAGAAGCCTGTTTGAGACCATAAATGGCACGACAGAGACGACAGACGTGCCCATCTAGAACATAATACCCAGGTGGTGGCTGTATATAGACCTCCTCGTGCAAAATACCATTAAAAAAGCATTCTTAACATCCAGTTGAGAGATAGACCACTGGCGAACAGAAATAACCGCATCAAGAGTACGAACAATGGTTATATGGGCAACAGAAGCAAAAATCTCATTATAGTTACAGCCGTACTTCTCCTGAAAATCACGAGCCACAAGACGAGTCTTGTAGCGCTCAATAGTATCACTAGATCGGGTCTTAATCTTGTACACTCACTTACTGAATAATATTGCTTGAGTTCTTATACATTAGAAGGGAGATCTGGTTGTTCTGTTCATAATGCCTCAGTTTACAAATAGGACTACTTGTTGTCTTCTTTTTTTTTTGATGCTTCTATTTAAACTGGTTACAGGCAGCTCAGACGAGTAAAGAGAAACAACTGTAATCTCAACCACTTAGTTTGTTGTCACTACTTTGAAATTCATGCTTATACAGAAACACTTCCCTGTATGTCATCTCAATTCTCTAACGTATGAAATTTTCTTTTGGTGCTTTCAGACTAGAAGAGCAGAGTTCCATGGTTCTGGATTGATCGGATCCTTCCGAACAATCTTTCGGACAGAAAGTTTTTTAGGGTTTTACAGGTCGGTATCTTCCTACTTTACATAATAAATGTAACCTAGCAATACATATTGCACTTTTAAGCTTGACTTCTGAATTGCCTTTCCGTAGGGGAAATGGAGCCAGTGTTGCTCGGATTGTTCCTTATGCAGCTTTGCATTATATGGCGTATGAAGAGTATCGGCGATGGATCATTCTTGGTTTTCCTAATGTTGAGCAAGGGCCTATTCTTGATCTAGTGGCCGGATCGATAGCTGGAGGAACAGCAGTCATATTGTGACATCCTGATTTTCTGAGATTTTTAAAACCTTTTATTTAAAAAAATTGGAATTTTTGGAATTAATAAAGCTTAATTGCAATTTTTTTAGAAAATAAAAGAATTTAATATGATTAAAATAAACTTTAACATGAGTTGAAAATATTTTATTTGAGTTCCTGGTGTCTCAAGGAATTGTTTTGGTATTTTTGGTGAATTTTTGGGATTTATTTGCAATTTTCTAGAGCTTTTTTTCTTTTATTTGAATTTCTGGAAATGAGAAATCCAGAAAATCCTTTTTTAAAAATCCCAGGCCGCTTCCCTGCCGCTCGATCTTCCTTCCCTCCACGTGGCAGCGATCCCGCGCCTCCCTCCCTTGGCCCGGCCCGCTCCCGCCGCCGCACTCCCCCTCGGCCGCCCAATTTCCACGTGGCACGCATCCGCTCCTCACCGCGCGCCCGAGCCACCCCTCCTTACCGACCACAGCGGACAGGTGTCGCCGATCCCCGCTTGCCGCCCGCCTTCCGCTTGCATCGCAGCTGCCCGCACCTCACCCGATCGCTCCCCACTGCCCGATGCCCATCCCGCGCCCCTCGCCGCACGCTGCTTCTCCACCGCCCGATCTCGCGCCGCCCCCACCGCGTAACCCTAACCCTGGCGTCGCCTCTCCCATGTCGTCCGATCCTCCGCAATGCATCTAGACCGTACGCGTATTCCGACCGCGTCCGACTCGCGTCTGCCCCGTCTCCGGATCGAAGCCCTCGACTCGCGTGTTTTTAACCGCACGACCGCATCGGTTCGCGTGCCTCACCGCGCCGAACTCTTGCCGCTGCCCTTGCCCTAACCTCGCGCCCGCGCCGTCGCCGGAGTCCGCGCCGTTGCCGGAGCCCGTCCCAATCACGTCCGTGCCCGTGCCGCCGCCGGACTCGAACTCGCCAGTGCCTCGTCCTCGCCTCACCGCCCGAACCGACGTCATCAAAGCCGACCGTGTCACCGTCGAACTTGTCCCCAATGAGCGCCGCTGCCTCCGCCGTTCCTTCCTCGCCGTCGCACCGCCCTCAGCGGACCCCAGCTGCATCCCGCGCCTCCCCGGCCACACCCGTTCCCGCACCCGCGCGCCATGACCGCCGGCGGACTTTGTCGCCGCCGCACGTCGTCCCGGCCGCAAGGCGCCGCCCCTCGAGCTGCGTGCCGCGATCCCGCACCCACGCCGGACGTGTCCCGCCTCGGTCCCCGAGCCGCACCATGCCCCGCTCCACGCCAGCGTCTCGCGCCCGCGGGCGCATCGCTTCGTGCTGCGCGCCGTGCCACGGGTCAGCAATCTGCGCCCCCACCGCCCAACCACAGTCACACATCCAGATCCAGATCTACGGCCTAGATCTTGCCACGTGAGCCCTTGCACTGCTCCATGGACCCGGTCCACCGTGAACTCTCCCCCTCCCGTGCACCCGGTCCACAGCACAGTGTGATTTCTTAATTTTTCAGAATTGTTTTTAGGGTTTATTTTCCGAGAACCCGTTCTCCGTCCTAGCTCCGATTGACCACATTCTTTTTTCTAAATTTATCTAAAATCGAGCTCAAGCTTTTGGTTCTGGTTTCATAATTTTTGGAATTCATTTGCTTATCATTTTATGTGTTTTTCTTGTTTTGATCGTTTTCTCTCTCGTTAGATTCACAGATTCCGAAGGAGCAGGAGCTGCGCCCGAAGACCAAGAGTACCTCACTGAGTATAATCAAGGCAAGTCGTGTCTTTTAATCATGTTGAACTCAGTTTGCAATCTATTATTTAATTATTTTACTTTCCATTATCTTGCATTGCTATTTTTATTCAAACCTTATAATTGGTAGTTATCATCCTAATTGATTAATCCTTCCTTGCTAAATTTGAACACCATGATGCCATTGTCACCATAGGATTGGGTAATTCAGTAGTGATGCTACGTTCTTTGTCACATGGGTTGGTACGATAGAATGCTTAGCTTTGCTTATAATTACGAATGGATTCGTCATCACATGTGAATTATTAATTTGACTTAATGAGATATAAAATTGTGGTTGGTGCCATGTTTATTAAAATTTGTGCCATGACATTGGTGTGTCACTGGCGTGGTTATACAAAATTGGCTTTCACTCGGGCAAGTGATTGTGTAGTAAAGAGGGAAGTGTTGGTGCACTTCGAAAGATGTGGAAGTCTCACCTAGGTAATGGTAAGGACTTAACTTTGTGTGCCATTGATCTGAGCTTTACCGTGCAAACCACATGTCTAGTATAGGATAGACCTGGCTGACTAATTTGGGATGTTTCAATTTTAATCTTGCCATTGAGATGAATATGGTTGCTGATTTTCATGTGGCGCAAGGGGGGTGCGATGCAAAACCCTAGTGGGCAGGATTGAGTTGGAACTGAACTTTGTAAAGGCCTTGTTGTGATTTTCTTTAACGTGAGGATTATCACATCTGTTAGTTCAGCTTATGGATGGGAGGTCCATAAGTGGTGGGTTTAGCTTATGAATGGGAGATCTATAAGTGGTTTATTTCAATTCCTTTGATTATCTATTTATTACTATTTTACTCAAAGTTCGTCTTCAATCTATTTATTGTATTTTAAATGTCATTTTATGCAAATTGACCTTTCAGCCATCCATTGGTAAGCCTTGCATACTATATTGCATTCATTTGTTACAAACGACTTGTTGAGTACCAAAGTACTCACGGCTTTATACCCAATGTTACTCAGTTGAGGAAGAGAAGTATTACCAGCAAGAGGTTCCAGAAGGAGGCTATTTCGACGACTTCATGGATTAGGCTTCGTTCTCCACTCGATAGCCTGTGGGCTTGTCGATTGACCACTACGCTTTACTTTGGATTTCTGCTGCTAGTTTTTGTTAAGCTTTTCAAGCTAGTGAGTTTGTAAGCTTGACCATAAAGTCGTACTTTTGATATTTATCTTTATTTGAGGTTTTCCTTTATTTTAGTGTGTATGTGTTTGTGATTACATCTATATTTAACTGTGTGCACTAGCGTGATCCTGGACTAGTACAGTATACACAGAGAGTCCGGATTTGCATATTCGGGTCTCGACACATATGGACATATCCTCTTGATCTAGATGGCACAAAGTTGGCTTATCAGGTTGGCCCACTCCTTATATCCTTCATTGCAAAGGAAAATCACACTTCTCTAATGGGGTTTTAAGTCAGCTGTCGATGCATAAAAAATAAACATATTCTCTGAAAAATTATCTGATTAGCACCACTCTTTGGTAATGCTGATGTTGCTGTGTTTGAGAGAATCTGCATAGTATACTCTTATACGATTATATGACCCATTTCCTTCAGTTGTGGAGCACTGCTGTTTTACTCAACACTGTATTCGATTAATAATTATCTCTGCAGGTAAAAGGTGCAATGAACCTCAGTTTCAGAGAATCTAAGCCCTCCAAACAGGTTTATAAAGGGATACTTGATTGTGTCAAAACAATATACAAGCAAAATGGCTTGAGAGGCCTTTACTGTGGCATGGGTATGTTTATTTTGCATTTCACATTTTGATCAAGGCTAGATTTAATGCTGTTTCTGTATTAACTAATATTTCTTGTTTTTCAGCTCCATCATTGTATGGAATCTTCCCTTATTCTGGTCTTAAATTCTACTTTTATGAGAAGATGAAGACTCATGTTCCTGAAGAGCACAGAAAAGATATAATAGCAAAACTTGGTAGCGGATCAGTTGCTGGTTTGTTAGGACAGACAATAACATATCCCCTTGATGTTGTTAGGCGGCAAATGCAGGTATAGTTTCTCTTCATAGTTTGTGGTTGATAAGTAATTTGAATGTTCTAAGGAATGATTCCGGATGCATCATTTTCAGGTTCAGGCCCTTTCATTATCCAACCTTGCGAAGGGGAAAGGAACATTTGGAAGCCTTGTTATGATAGCGAAACATCAAGGTTGGCGGCAACTGTTCTCAGGACTATCTATCAACTATTTGAAGGTGAGATATTGCCTTTCTTGTACCACTAATAGTTTGTTCAGTTGTTGTTTTCTTAAAAAGACTTTTTTTTTTGGCTGCCGACAAATGTGAAGACAGATGACAGGCATGCAGCAGCTATTGAAACACTGCAATTCCCATTTGTCTTAACCGTAGAACTTGACTTTGGGCAGGCTATAACTTCTCATACGTATTGTCATTGAAAACCTCCAAATCAGTTGAACATTTGTGCCGTTACATCAATTAATTTATTAATTTTGCTGAACCGTTCGTGAGTAAGAATATTCCATCAATGATTGTTGCTCCCTTTACATGATCAGCTTAAAAGTTTTTTAATTGGACACTTCAGTGTATTTCCTTTTTATTTATGTTTTATAGGCAAAAACAAGCGCCTTATGGAGTTATGGAGTATGTATTGATTGATATAGTTATACATATTACATACTACGTAAGTAATGTGCATCTCCTTTTTGTGTTAATATTATTAAGGTACCATCTGTGTTTAAGGTTAAAATTGTTAAGGGTATAAGTGTCATTTCCTATATGTCTAGGGTTTGGGTCCTGTACTATTTATATACCCCATGGACTATTGCAATACAATCAAACTTCATACTAAACTTACATAACATCAGAGCTCTAGTGCTCGACCGAACCAGCTCCGGCCTCTTCATTCTGTTGCGCCGGAGGAGCATTTCCACTCCCAGGGGTGGCCATCTCCCGACCGCCGGCCGCCTCGCACGCAGCCGTTGTCGCCCAACCGCGCTCGTGCTCGCGCCTCCCGGTGACTTCGTGCAGTCCACGCCCACGCTGCGGTCACGCTTCCTCCTGATCACCGCTAAGCCCAGACCTGGCCGTCTTCGGGCCAAATCCGGCATCTCCACATCCGACCTCGACACGCCAGGTCGCCTCCCGCCTGGATCAGCCGCCGTTGCTGTCCTCATGCTCCGCCTCCTCTGCTTCTACTTCACCTGCTCCGATTGCATGCTCGCGAGCACCCGTGCCGCCCGAGCCTCGGTCGCACAGCCGGATCCATGCAACCCACACCAGATTCCGCCATCACCGCACTGCCCCAGCTCAGATCTGACCTCGTCCCACCTAGATCTGGCCACCTCTGCACCGAATCCGACGAGCATAAGGTCGGTTGGCTCTACTGGCACCTTGATCCGACCACCCTGGCATCACTTTGGCTGCCTCCTGGCCGAATGCGCTAGGATCCGACCACCCCAACGCCGCCTCCCGACCGCTGTGCCACGTTCGCGCCCTCACCTGGCCTCCTCCTCCCTCCACTGCCGCCTGGCGGAGCTCGCCGCCCTCCTACTCAAGACCGTCGGTTGGAACCCACGGGCAAGGACCTGTCGGACTACGAGAAGAAGATGGGGAAGGAGCCAGGAGAAGATGGGTGTGGGGAGGAGGAGAAATGAAGGACAAAGCAAGGGAGGAGAAGAAATGGTAGTACTGGTCTTGGCGTTGATCGTTGAGCTGTCAAAGGATGTCGCTAATATCTTGAGTTCTTTTCTTTGCGTCTTCCATTGTGTCAATCCAAATCTATTGTCATATCTCTTTTAGTTTATCAACGCCATGCGAGTCCACAAATTCCTTGTCAATCAGCCGATTATTTTGCTAGCCATGATCCATCCTCTCGGATGAATGTGATCATCTCCTTCCTTTTGCATAGCTACAGCCGCCGCTCTTCTCCTTGAGCCGTTGCAGATCGTAGAAGTTTTTATGATGTCGTCACTTCTCTTTAAGCCGCCGTTCCGAGCTTCTAAGGCAGTCGCCTTCTTCTACACTACGCCTCTGTTGCGCTCCTTGTGCACAGCGTCGTCACCGTCTTAGGCTTCGATCTGTGCCACTATGTTTCTATCTCCCTCTTTGGTTTGATTTGACAACTCTTTACTTGTGTTACCTTTTACATCCTTTTTATCGTGTTACCGCGGTCAACTTTACTCCCGCTTATCTCTACCTTCTTGACCCCTGCACTTTGTACTTTATAGGCTATCGCACGATTTTGGATGAGAGACGATCTTTTCAATACAAATTTTTCAAGAGCTGCACGCTATGACATTTTCAAAATTCGGATTTTGGATTTTTCCTTTTTTTTTAGTATCAACTATTTCAAATGCAATGCTATTGCATATGTCTTGTGTTTGAGGGGGTTAAGGGTATAAGTGTTATTTTCTATATGTCTAGAGCTTAAATTTTTGTAGTCCTTGTACTATTTATATACCCTATGGGCTATTGCAACATAGTCAAGCTTCATACTACATACTAAACTTACGAAAATATGTGGCTTCATAAATCCTCTTTTTTTCACAGGCTGTCCCATCAGTAGCCATAGGATTTACAGTTTACGACTTGATGAAGGTTTGGCTTGAAGTTCCATCCAGAGAGGAAGCAGTAGTTGCTGTGCCCCTGTTGACAGAAGAAAGAAGTAATACCGCCCCTGTTCACACCAGTTAGGACGAGTAACACTCTTTTGGTGGTGCAACGCCCTTCACTGCCTTGACATTCTTAGGCATGTATCATACTATATCTTTCTTGGAGCTGTACCACCACAATTCTTAGTCTTCTCCAACATAATGCAGATAATCAGTCGACCTTCAACATGCCCATAATTAAGTAGCGTAGTCGTCGATGCCAAAAAATATCTTGGCATTTAACAAGTATAGTTATTTGCAAATTCATGATTCTTGTGGAATTTTTCCCTGTATAGATTCTGTATATAGTTGAGCAGCTTGTGTCAATCTGAGAAGCCTTGGTGAAGTCAGAATTCTGAGCCTTACCGCTTTCTATTTCTATTCTGATTATTTTAGAGACAACTCTGTTATCACTTATATTCTTTCATGTGGAACTGAGTCGAGACTTCAAGCTTTGTTCGCTGTTGAGCAGAGGCTGAAATTTCCTGTTGTCATAGGTAGGAGTAGCTTCATAGGTTTGAGTTCAGACTTCTTTTTTAAAAAGGAATTGAGTTGAGACTTCATATTAGTATAACGGAGATAAGGATACTCTGGTGAGTCTGTGGTCATATAAAGCGGGATTGTATCTGTAATGATGATATACGTGATAGGGTGGAGGTAGCACCAATTAAAGTGAAACTTGTCCAACATCCTTCCTTCAAACCATCTAGGTGTCGGCAACCACTAAGAGTAATAAGTTACAGCGCTTGCTTAAAGGGTTTCAAATGCCACAAAATGTCAACTAATGATGCAATGTACTTGAATGCTATCAACTACATCAAAATATGAAACTAGAGCAACTGAGTAGTAGAAAGTACACAACAGGCTCAAGGGTATTCAATGAGGTTAAAAAGAGAGCTCTTGTTGCTGGTGGGGTGGTATTTATAGCCTCCACTCACTAGGATGACTGTTTGGGTCGAAATACCCAAAAATTAGGAATTGATGTACTACCACCATGTAGTGGTCGGTACTACCGCATCTACTGTTCAATGACTATTTGAGATTTATTAAATACACAGAAACTAGCCATTACTTCAAATATCGGTAGTACCACCCTCACAAGGTTTGGTAGTGCCGCAACTCAGCAATGGTAGTTCTGATTTTCTGAGGAGAGAAAATGCTCCAAAACATATCTCTCTGAAAATTAGTTACCACCAATTAGATTTCGGTACTACCAAAATCGGGTAATACCGCCAATAGCATATGATCATACCGCTTTGCGGTACTACTGTGCAACACATGCGGTAGTACCATTTCAAGGAATGTCAAAAGAGTACATCTCTGTAAATTAACTACTAGCATGTATCAACTGGTAGTACCGATCAGCAGTACTACCATGCGGTCATACCGATTTTTGAAAGGAAATTCAGAGAAGGTTTCAAATGAAGTTCAAATGCATGCATGAACACTTAATTGATCAAAGTGGCACAAGTTAAGCTTCAATCTATTAGTCATGACCCCTCTTTACAGTATGGCACTATTCTACAGATCCAGCATTTTCATCCAAATATCAAGACCGATAAAAGGCTATAAGAGGTCCTTAGACTACAATTTATCTTTGCCATGAACTTTATCTTGATCTATATCAATCTTTGATCACATTTGCATGTCTTTTCCATGACGTCATCAAAGTTTGGGACTAAACTTTTTAATCGTCTTAATAAACAAGTTAGTCCCTTTAATCATTGTCGTTATTAATTACAAAATTATTTTTAGGGGCTTAGATGCTTTCAGCAGTTCGATGAAAGAGCAGGAGCAATCCGATCTCCGGAGGGAGAGATTCAGAGGAAGAGTAGCAGGAGTAGTCAACGATTTTTGGCTAGGGGCTTTGTGCAGCAGGGTCACTGGTGACTGAGAAAAAATAGGGAGAGGGAAAGAAGAGATGAAACTAACATGTGGGACTCATGGTGCTAACGAGGATTACTTTCACATCTGGGATCACGTGGGATGATACATTGGTTGAAAACCCCTGGTTTGGGTCGAGGGGGTAAAGTGAACAATTTTATTAGTTCGAGGTTCTGGATTGAATAGTTTCATAATTTAAGGTTAAAATTTGAACTGAGGCTAAAGTTCAAGGTTGAAAAGTAAACTTTTTTCATTTTCATCTGACGTGTACTATCTGTTAAGTTATCTATTACCAATTTGAATTTGATCTGTATCTCATATCCGTACTCCAAAAAATCTGTATTCACATTCGTATTTGACTCCAAATCTAGAATAAAAATATAGATTAGAATATGAGAACAATGATATCCGCTCATATCTGACTCGTTTTAATCCTTGGAGACATACAAGCCATGGCATGACCATGAATTGCTAGAAAAATCATCCGAGATCTCATGAATAAGGTCCACCCAAGTTTCATCCAATGGTCCATGTTGTTGCATAAACACAACAGATGGTACAAAGTACCTTTTCTTTCAGGGGAACAAGATCTTTTTTCTTCCTCCCTAGCCCAGACCCCTCCAGGGGGTATTTATACAAACCCTTATGGTTCAACTTGGGGCTACGTGTCCCTTTTTGAGAATACACGTTGCTCCCTTACTACTTAATTTGACATGACTCTCATTAATTACAAGACCACGTATGGCCATGACTCACGCACTACATTCATTTCCCCACATTAAAAGGCCAGCTGGGCTGATTAGGTACAGGTGGAGATCAGCCCATCAATAGTAGCCTCTCACAGTAGAAGGCTCCGGCCGAGGCAGGCTGATGCTGTGTCCCTGGATCCTCTGGTCTCCGCCGTCCGATTAGCCCAGGGCTTCCTAAAACTAAGTCCCAAATATCCAAGATAGCCTGACACTTTTCTGTCGAGGGGTGTGCTGATTTCTCGTCCGTCTTTGGATGCCTCGCTTCTCGGCTCCGCTTGCTCTTCGCCTTTGGTAGCTTAAACTTGTCTAATGCTCCGTAGTCAAGCTAGCCCCGCAGTACAGCAACGCACTCGGAGATGTCTAGGCCACATCATCCTTGCAGGTCAGTTGAGGCCTCCGTTATCTTTCATGATTATCACCGCCGGGGACGCGTGTCACCTGATGATATGGACGTACCGCCTGCCGCACCTGCTGGGGGAAGGGCTCAAAGGAGATACGTGTAGCAGGCCCATTGGCCGGCCCCACCTAACCGTCTCCTGCAGCTCGCATGGTCCCCGTGTTTTCTTCTCGCGATTTTCGAGACACGGCGCTTGTTGCTCAGCACCCGCGCCGCTTCCATTGCTTTTTTCCCGCCAAGTATACAAAAGGTTGCCTTGGTAACCCGCCGGCGGGCTACTCAAGGCGCCATTCGTAACGTCGCATCCTTGGCCTATAAATTGTGATACTACCTGCCCTCTTGTTCATTACCTGCCCTCTTGTTCTCGCTTCCTTCTTCTTTTCGTGTCGATACCCCCCCCCCTTCTCACAATGCCGCGCGCTCACCGCCCAGTCGAGGCGGAGGTTAGGCTCATCGCTCGAAAGGCCCCGGTCGCCGGCAAGCGGTGGCGTTCAGACAAGAAGGAAGGAGGACGCTATACCAATAGGCTGGGGGCTAGCGAGGCCACCGAGGATCTGATCAATGGTTCAGTGCGTTGCGGCAGAATATCTAGTAGGAGGGAGGTGCGGCTCCCATCTTCTGATGAGACGGAACCCCATCCCTCGAGGTCAGAGCTGGTGGTGTTCGCCGCTTGTTTCGATGCTGGTTTGAGGTTCCCTCCATCGAGGTTTGTGGCAGGAGTGCTTTAGAAGTATGATCTGGAGCTGGCGCAACTAACTCCAAACGCCATTGCTCGCCTGGCGATTTTCTGCTGGGCAAGCCGGGCGGGAGGGGCCTCGCTGAGTGCCTTCCTCTTATGTTTCTTGCACGATGCTCGATATCAACCCAAGGAGCTTACAGAGGGCGAGTATGCCAACCTTGGTAGCGTTAACTTTGTTCTGCGCTCTCAATGTATGAAGCTGTTCCCAGCCAACGCGATGAAGGGAAAATGGGAATCGGGTTCGACCCACCGATGGTTCTATCATCGCGTGGAGGACACCGGCGCATTGAAGTGGGCAGGAGGAAGGTTGGATTTCATCGCCACGCCCGCGGTGGTCCTTGATCGTGACGATGAAGAAAGGGCACACAAACTAGCTGCCACAACGCTTCGGTTCAACATGCGAGATCTGGCGGAGGAGTTTCTTATGTATGAGGTGTCCCCGCTAGATCGTCGATGGACCGTCCTGTTGGGGAGCATTTGTGACGACGGTCTCCGGCCCTCGATCCCCTCTTTGTGTCCTCCTGAAAATCTTCGTAAGTTTCTGCTTGTCCCACGACGTAATTTCTGTTGTCATCTTTTTCATTGGGGTCTTTCAGGAATGTCTCTCCAAGATGCCAAAACCGCCGCTGTAGCTTTTCTCAGGCCGTACACATCAAAGGAGCATAGCTTGCGACAGTCGGTGGCGCGATGCCATCGGCGGATCAACCGGGTGTGCGAAGCGCTCCATCTCCTCGTACCCGAACGCCCCATCCCCAGCTCCCCGAAAAAACGCAGCAGCCGGAGGAAGGGAGTAGAGGGGACCATGACTTTGGGAACTTCTGCTCCCCCAACGGGGATGTCTTCTAATGTCCTTCGCCCTGTCCTTCCCGAGGCAAGGGAGTCAGGAATAACCCTCTCGGCAGGGTCTACTTCCGAGGGTCATGCCGACTCGGACCTTGATGAAGGGGGAGAACTAGGTTGTGACCTTCCGAGAGGATTTAGCGAGGGGGAGCCCATTTCTCCCTTGAACT
The DNA here is from genome assembly GCA_036346265.1 of Melocanna baccifera. Lineage (NCBI taxonomy): Eukaryota > Viridiplantae > Streptophyta > Magnoliopsida > Poales > Poaceae > Melocanna > Melocanna baccifera. Next base: position 6,013,969 of record CM070680.1, read on the forward strand.
CGCCGCCCGCCAAGCGCGCCCGCCTTCGCTCCCCTACACCAGTTGGTGAACAAGGGGTAGCTACACCCGATGTGGGCGCTGTCCCTCCCACGGTTATGTCTTCGCCCGCGATCGTTACCCAGGGTTTTCGTGTAGCTCCAACATCATTTTCAACAAGTTCGGACTCCGAAGATGAAACCCATGCTTGCGGAATCGAGGGGAATATCGAAGCCCCATGTGTCGAAGAGGGAAGGATTACGCCGGGAGCTGGGCCGGAGATCGCCCTTGCCATTTCAACTGGGGATTTTCCGGCCTCCCATACCGGGTTAGAGGATCCTCCTCCAGAACTCGCGGCCTAAAGCGAAATCTACGATCGTCGATGTGAATCCCTGGATCAAGGTACATGTATGACCAAATTTTTCCCTTTATCATTCTGTGTACGGTGTCCTTTTTCCGATAATGCCTTTATATCAGAGACTCCACCCCCTTTGGGACACGCAATGCCCTCTTTGCACGGGGGCGACCCTGAACCAGCTGGAGTAACGGTAGTGGACGTCCTCCCGAGTTCTTCAAGGGAAACGGTACTCGCCGAGGTTCCGACATTGGTCCTGTCGGATCTCGTCGCTCGTCCAAGCGCGCGGCAGTTATTGAGAAGAGCAGCCGACCAAGCGGACACCGCGTTGGAGCGAGGTGTGCTAGCCCCTTGCAACGTTGGCTCACTGGAGGACACCTTGGAGGCTGCCGAGATGAAGGTAATTTCTTACTCTTGATCAATGTCGTTGAATCCCGAGCTAAGATCTTTTCTCAATGTAGGCCCTGGCTCTCTCACGGGCGGCCCAAGACGCCCGCCGTCAGGAGAGGAGCTCCCTTCACGAGCGGTTGGCCGCTGCTGAAGCCTCTGCTGACTTCGCTCGCCGCGACGCGGCAGCCACCGCTGCCGCTGCGGCCGAAGAGCGCTCCAAGCTCCTTCGGAGGATTAGCGAGCTGATAGCTGAAAAAGACCATCTGGCTAAGACGATCTCAGAGAAGGACGATCGGGCAAGACTCCTCAAAGTGGAAAACAAGAGGGCCCTAGTCGAGGCGAAATCTCAGGTCGATCACACCCAACGGGTGGCGACAAAGGAGCGCCAGGGGCACGCTACACGGATCTCCGAATCGAGCCGACAAAGCTCTACCGACTCAAGTCCGCACCATGGGGTGCCAATGGGGTGATATTTCCCTGTTGGCTTGGAATTCTATGGAATCATTGGAGCACATGCTTACGGAGTTGGTCGTCGAAGTCCCTACCCGGACTCACGGCCCTGAAGATGCCCCCAGCAGCTTCCGAAGGATCGAAGAGGCTTCGTCGTTGGCCCTGAATGCTGCGCGTTCCTTCGGCAATCATTGCTCCTGAGTGATGACCTCGATGTTGCTCGGTATGCTTCACTTCCGCCGATGCCCCCACGTCCACGAGCTGGAGTCCTCACATTTAGATCTCCCGGCCGAGAAGGGCGCCATGTCGCAATCACTTCATGTCGTCCGAAAGTCCATCAGGGTCTTTTACCATCATATCTGGGATTTCATCGGTGAGGCGGCCGCCAAGATCACCCTACGGCGCACTCTGGGGGCCGATGTCAACCTCGGGGCTTGGTTGGACGAAGTTCCCCGCCGGGGTGAGGGAGAGGGGAGTGGTCCAAGTTCGGAGGTTGCTCCTCAGGTGTGACTCCGAACCCTCACCCCCCTGGCTGCTCTCAGCTTATGTAATGACACATTCAACAGACGCAATCATTTTGTTTATAACATAGAAATTTTGAACTACTGGTTTATCTCTACCCGATGCCCGAACCTCGCAGGTATCAGACAGCAACCCGCTCCTTATCCCGGACCGCCTTGTGCGCCGCCGACTACGCCACTGGGGTTTTACCGAAGAGTCACTGCGTTTTTGGGCGAATCGAGCCGGCAGGCAACGGGGTTAAGTTCGGACCTTCCGGGATGCTACCTTGATCTTGACGAGTCCATGTAACTTTTTGGTTATAACGCCCTGAAGCCCTGTAACACACGGCGGGTACGAGGATTAACATCCTCGGCCATCTCAATTTTCTCATTACGTCGATCTTTCTCTCTTTTATTGGGAGTACGTCCCAAAATGCGTCCATCTTAGTCATAGTAGCGCAACTATTGGGGTATTGTACATGTAACATCTTAAATGCACTGTTGGTTCAAGTGCTGTTGAAGCGAGGTGATGGGACGCGATGTGCATAATCGTTGGGAGCCTGCCCAACGACTCCCTTTAAAAGCTGGCGTCTATTCGAAGATCTCACTTGACGCTAGCCCCGATATCGCTCCGGCTTAGAGAAATCGCAACATCGGGCCTAGGTTATGTTATCAGCATGCCGTAGTGCTGTGTACGGGAATGGCGTGACACGAGCTGTAGTGCCCATGGTTTTCGCGAAGCCTCTAGCGTCCGCCGAGTCATGGCTAGCACCCCGATATCTGGTAGGTCGCGGGGGGGGGGGCAGGTTGGCCGCTTTGTGGTCCCTACAGCAAAGCCCGAGTGGAGCCTCTAGTCTTAGAAAAGCCGGGCTCCAGCGGGCGCCGCAATAGCCGAGAAAGATTAGCCATCTTCATGACGCTACGGCAGCTCCGTGCGATTTTTGGCTCGGGGGAACGACATCCCCGATGCTTTATACTCCGCAGAGTACGCCGGGCGCCTACAGCAGCTCCGTGCGATTTTTGGCTCGGGGGAACGACATCCCCGACGTTTTATACTCGCAGAGTACGCTGGCGCCACGGCAGCTCCGCGGCGATTTTTGGCTCTGGGGAACGACATCCCCGACGCTTTATACTCGCAGAGACGCTGGCGCCACGGCAGCTCCGTGGCGATTTTTGGCTCTGGGAACGACATCCCGACGCTTTATACTCAGCAGAGTACGCGGGCGCCACGGCAGCTCCGCGCGATTTTGGCTCTGGGAACGACATCCCCGACGCTTTATACTCCGCAGAGTCGCGGGCGCCACACAGCTCCGTGCGATTTTTGGCTTGGGAACGACATCCCGACGCTTTATACTCCAGAGTACGCGCGGGCGCCACGGCAGCTCCGGCGATTTTTGGCCCTGGGAACGACATCCCCGACGCTTTATACTCGCAGAGTACGCCGGTGCCTACGGCAGCTCAAGCGATTTTTGGCTCGGGGGAACGACATCCCCGAAGCTTTATACTTCGCAGAGTACGCCGGGCACCTACGGCAGCTCCGTGCGATTTTTGGCTCGGGGGAACGACATTCCCGACGCTTTATACTCCGCAGAGTACGCCGGGTGCCTACGGCAGCTCCGTGCGATTTTGAATCATACCAGCCCAAGATGAGCCACAAGTGTGTTCAAGCATGCATATATTAACGATTGATAACACACATACATGGAAAACATGAACCAGGACCCTGCCCAATAGAAAACTAATACATAAAACAGCCCAGGGGGTCCTTAGGCGTAGTATCGACGGAGGCGATCGGCGTTCCAGGTGTGGCCCAAAGGCTGGCCGTCTAGCGTGGATAAGCGGTAGGCTCCTCGGGGAAACTGAGCGGTGACGAGGTAGGGGCCTTCCCACTTAGACTCGAGCTTCCCAACCATCGCGGAATGCAAGGCTTTCCGAAGAACGAGGTCTCCTTCGCAGAATTTCCGTGGGCGAATAAGCTTATTATGAGCTCGGGCGGTTGTTCGTAAATACTTGGAGATATGTTCCGCCGTAGTTTAGCGGACACCATCTAGCAGGTCGAGGGAAACTTCTCGTTTGGAGGGCGACGCGGAGTTGAGCACTCGCAGGGATTTGGCTTGAATTTCTTCTGAGGTAAACGCCTCATCACCATAAAGCAATTTGAACGGGGTGAATCCCGTGGGACGGGTCTCCGTGGTGCGCATAGACCACAATACATGAAGTAGCTGCTGAGGCCAAGCGCCTTTCGGGAGGCCCACCAGCCGCTTTTTCAGTGCAGTGACTATAGTACCATTGGCACGCTCGACAGCCCCATTAGACTAGGGATGCCCCACAGAGGCATAATGAAGCCTAATACCCATTTTTTCGCAGAATGATCTGAACGCTTGGGAGTCGAACTGAAGACCATTGTCCACCGTGATCTCTCGGGGAACCCCAAACTGGCATATGATGTTCTGCCAGAGGAAACACTGTATGGCTGCGGATGTTATTTTCGCCAACGGTGACGCTTCTGGCCACTTGGAGAAGTATTCGTACGCGACGACGATGAACCTTACGTCCCCGGGGCCTCGGGGTAGCGGCCCGACGATGTCCATCCCCCGCCGGGCCAACGGCCACACCGGGGGAATGGGATGTAGCTCACAAGCGGGGCGGTGACCTTCCCTAGCCATCCATTGGCAGCCTTGACATGTTCGAACAATCTCCTCAGCGACGGACGCGACCGTAGGACAATAGAACCCTTGCCGAAAAGCCTTTCCAACCAGTGTCCTTGGGGCGACATGAGAGCCGCAAAGGCCCGCGTGAATGTCGGTGAGGAGTTGCTGTCCTTCGGAACGCACGAGACACCGGAGGAGCGGGGCACACACCCCCCCCCCCCCTTGAACAATACGCCATTCACAAGCTGAAACGTTCGCGTTCGCTGCTGCAACCTTCGGAGCAACAACGCGTCATCGGGCTCGTATATTCCTTGCAGAACGCTACCGATTGACTTTCCAATCCTCCGTAGAGGATATCGAGCGGCATCGAATCGCCATTGACTCGCCTTGACGAATGGCGGGAGGGAAATTACTTCAACAAAAGCCCCTTAGGAGGAGGAGTTGAGCGCCGCCGCTTGGCGAGGGCATCCGCTGTTCATTTTCGGCTCGGGATGGTCGCATGCGGTAAAGCCCCGAAGAATCGCTCGCCGAATCGCCGCGCGTGTATTTGACGAGGTCATCATCCTTGGCCCGAAGGATTTGTCGATGTGCTCCGCCAAAGAATCGCGAATGGTGTGTGCCATAACCCTTTGAGCCCCAAGGGCCTTGAGCTTATCCAAGCCGTGATAAAGTGGTTTCATATTCGCCACATTGTTCATTGCAGAAATTCCAAATGCGTCAATAGGATATAGACTCGTGGGTGGTGATAACGGCTCCCACCCCAGCTCCGAAGCCCGCACGCGCTGGCGTCGGTATGGAGTAGCCAAACGGGCTCAAGAATCTTCATTTAAGGGTTGAGCTGGGAGTCCACTCCGCTACAAAGTCTGCGAGGATTTGCGATTTAATAGCCGTAAGGAGCGACATAGCTTAGGAGAACGGAGCCAACCGCCGCCCACTTTCCTATACGCCCGGTGGCTTCTTTGTTTCGCAACACTTTGGTCAAAGGAAATGATGATGGCACCGTGATAGGATGCGCCGTAAAATAGTGTCGAGCTTCGTGAGGCCATTAAGATGGCATACGCTAGCTTTCTCCACTGTGTACCGTGGTTTTGCTCCCCGAGAGCTTCCGCACAAAATATATGGGGCGTTGAAGGTCCTCTCTCACATACGAGGACCGCACTGACCGCCCTTCTTGAGACACAAATATGTATAGAAGTAACGGAGCCACAAAGTGTGGAGAAACAAAGTAGGCAGCTTGGCCAAATGCATTTTGAGTTCATGAAGGCCGCGCACACATTGGGCCCACCAAAATCGCCATGGCTACGCAGCGCCTTAAAGAAAGGAGTCCCGCCGCAGCCCTGACAAGAAATGGCTGAGGGCCGTGAGGCGACCCGTCAGCCTCTACACCTCCCTGGCAGTCTTGGGCGGCTCCATGGAGAGGATGGCTTCGACCTTCTCCGGATTTGCCTGTATTCCTCGGCCGCATACCAAAAAACCAAGCAGCTTGCCGGCCCGTACTCCGAATACGCATTTTGCCGGGTTAAGTTTAACACCAGCTTTCCGTAGGCTGTGAAAAGTTTCCTGCAGATCACCAGAGTAGGAGCTGGCGAGCTTGCTTTTAACGACGACATCATCGACATACGCCTCCACATTCCGGCCCAGCTGCTCAGCGAAGATAAGCGCCACAAGTCGACTGAAAGTAGCCCCGGCATTCTTCAATCCAAACGGCATTCGGGTGAAACAGTACGTGCCCCCAGGGATGATGAACCTTGTCTTGGCCTCATCCTCAACGGCCATGAAGATTTGGTGATATCCAGAATATGCGTCCAGAAAACTCATCAATTCACAGCCGGCGGTGGCGTCAACCAGCTGGAAAATGCGAGGGAGTGGGTAATTGTCCTTCGGACATGATTTATTTAAACATGTGAAATCGATACACATTCGCCATGTGCCGTTGGCCTTCTTGACTAAAACCGGGTTGGCCAGCCATTCCGGATGATGAACTTCACAGATTATTGCTGATTTTAATAGCTTCGCGACCTCAGCTTTCGCAGCTTGCTGGTGCTCTATCAACATACGCCAAAGCTTCTGCTTAATGGGCCTGGCATCGGGTCGGACAGCCAAGTGATGTTGGATGATAGTCCGGTCAACCCCGAGTATGTCAGCGGGTTCCCAGGCAAAAATGTCAATATTGGCGCGGAGAACCTGAAGAAGCTCCTTCTCCTCCTCCGGGTTAAGGCACCCCCCATGGATACTTGACGTGGGTCTTCCGGGGCAACCAGATGAATCTTCTTAATCGCCCCTTCCGGTTTGGGTTTCGGAGTCCATCCCGACGCCGAAGGAGACGAGATAGGCATGTCCAGGGAGTTCTCGCCGAGCACGTGCACCTTGCGAGAGGGCTTCCGCGTTCCCGCCTCTATTTGCCGAGCAATATCTTGATCTCCTCTGACAGTAATAATTCCCAGGGGCCCCGGAAGTTTCATACACAAGTAATTGTGGTGAATGACCGCTCCGCAAGCGTTAAGCGTTGGGCGTCCTAGGATGACGTTATAGGGGTAGGATAGATCAACAATATCAAACATGACGTCCACACTCTTGGCTTGGTCCTCCAGCCCAAAGGACACTTGGAGTATGATCCTGCCTAGCGCACGGAAAGGTTGGCCTCCAAACCCCGGAAGAGCGGGCCCGGGCGAATGCATCCGGCTCCGCGGAAGACCCATCTGGTCGAAAGCCTCAACAAATAGAATGTCCGCAGAGCTTCCCCCGTCAATGAGAACCCGTCGAACATCACACCCTGCTATACAAGCTTGTATCACCAACGGATCCTGATGTGGGAAGTCAATGCCCAGCGCGTCGAGAGCCGTGAAAACGATATCGACGTCGAGGTCTTGCAGGGAAGCTCGCACCAGGGAGACGGCAACATGGTGCAGACGGCGAGTATACGCCTTCCTCTACCTTTCTGATGCAAACTCCGATGAAGACCCAATAGTGATCACATTGATAACCCGACGCGATGCTCCTTCGGATGTCCCAATACGGAGGACCGTCGGGATTAGGGGAAGGGAATGGTCGTCCGAAGGTGGCCCCCGTGACACCACGTTTGTCTGTGTACCCTGGGCCTGATCCCGAAGATGGCTTTCTCGGAGGGCTACCACCGAGGGGCAGAGCCGAGTGACATGATCGCTTCGACCATGCACCTCGCACCATAGCCCCTGTCCGGAGGGCTCCTGCCGGTGATATCCTTGGGATGGGCGGTCTGACTGTGGGCGACCACTATCTTGGCTCGAGCCCCTTCCTCGGCCTCGACCTCGCCGTCCCCTCCCTCGGCCAATGGAAGAGCTATCACCACCACCGGCCTCGGCGCCTCCAACGTCCAGCACATATCGACGACGCTGACTTCTACTTGCTCCGCCGGTGTAGGTTTCCCCAACGTCTTTGGCACCTCTGGATGGCAGCGTGTCTCCATGACGGAGCTGAGTATCTTCCTCTGCTCGGGCGTATTCCTCCATCTTATCAAAAAGCTTGACCACCATTTTGATGGGTTTTCGAGCGTTGTATGCGGCCAGTGGTCCCGGGCGGAGGCCTCGTATCGCTACGTTGATAATGGTCGTCTCATTGACGTCTTTAACTTGGCATCGAACTTTGGCGAACCGTTTAAAGTATTCGCGGAGCTTCTCCGTCTGTTTTTGCCGGATGGCGAAGAGCTGGCTTGCATCAACACGTTCAGAGTAGCTTCCTTGAAAATTATTGTAGATTTGACTCCGGATTTTCTCCCACGAATCCATAGAACTTGGTTCGATAGTGAAAAACCAGGATAGCGCGATGCCTTGAAGGGCGAGGGGCAGCCCTTTCGCTTTTGTGGAATCGTCACCTCCTGCGGCTTCGATCGCAGTCTCATAGACGCGCACAAATTCGCGAGGGTCCGCGTCCCCCTTGTAGGGCTCGATAGTAGGCATCTTGAAGTCCTTTGGCCACACGGCTTGCCGAAGATCTACGGAGAGAGGAGACTCTGATTCCGTTTGTCGGCGCGCCCCCCGGTGAGGGGGCGGAACCTCGTGATTTTCCGCTCTTTCGACGGGGATTTGCCCTGCCGCTATTGGAGGTTCCACAACACCTGGAGGTGTCGGGAGGTTCCGGGTCTGCAGCTCGCTCACCGCACCCCGAAGATCTTTCAACTCTTGCTGGAGCGCACCGAGGACTTGGAGGAGAGCGCCTTCCGGTCCTCACGCGGCGGTTCCCTCCACCACGGGAGTACCAACTGCTGGAGCGTCTTCAGCAGACATAAGATCGCCCGACAGGTGACTAGGGCCAGGCTCTGAGTCCGGCCGAAGTCGTGGCCCAACCTGCCCACCGGCATACTCCTTCGAGATGCGCACATCTCTGTCCAACACGATGGCGTGCCGCCCTGAGGAATTACCTTGTTGGGGGTATGGACCGTTCCCCCGCCAGGCGAATCTTCCCGGGGAGTCACCAAGTCCCCCCTCTTGCTCGAGCCCGTGAGGTTGCTTCCACCGTGCTTCGCTTCTTCTTTGTCGCCTTTGGCGGCATGTCCGAGTAGTGACTTCTACTACCGTCGTTCCCCCACGAACGGCGCCAATCTGTTGTTGCATAAACACAATAGATGGTACAAAGTACCTTTTCTTTCAGGGGAACAAGATCTTTTTTCTTCCTCCCTGGCCCAGACCCCTCCAGGGGGTATTTATACAAACCCTTATGGTTCAACTTGGGGCTACGTGTCCCTTTTTGAGAATACACGTTACTTCCTTACTACTTAATTTGACATAACTCTCATTAATTACAAGACCACGTATGGTCATGACTCACACACTACATTCATTTCCCCACATTAAAAGGCCAGCTAGGCTGATTAGATACATGTGGAGATCAGCCCATCAACAGTCCAAGTTTTTATTATTAATACCAAGGCTAGTAAGGCCATGTGAAATGTAGAAATTCCGTATGAAATAGTTTATTTCCCATGGGAATTGAAAAAAAAAATTGTATTCCCAATAAATTATAAATATATGAGTAAATTTCACAAAACTATACTAAGATTGCCAAAATTATCATAGAACCATACTTTGAAGGATATGTATCACAAAACCATGCTTAGTTTGGCCAAACATTTCATAAAACCATACTTTTGTCAAATCCAATGGCACTGATATCTTAGACCCACTAATCTGTTCCACAGCTTTAGAATGACCTCATCTGCTAACATGGAATGCACTTGCACGTTGTACAGAGACGACATGTCATTTGCTTGCATGCTATGGTGTGGCTGAGCCAAACCCTTTAGGTTTATTCCCAACCGAGCTGCTCATCTGCTCCGCCACACAACCAGATGTCGTGTTGCATGCATCTGTGCAGCGACTCACACGCATTATCTGTTAGCAAACGGGGCTGTTCTAAGGCTGTGGAATTGACTAGTGGATTCGAGAAGTCAATGTCGTTGAATGTGATGGGAGCATGGTTTTGTGAAACATTTGGCTATGTATGGTTATTTATAAATATGCTTTATCATGTGATAGCTTTAGCAATTATAGCATGATTTTGCAAAAACAATACTCTAAACATTTCCTCGAGAAAAAGAAGATGCTAGAGTAAGAATAAACATAAGGACAAAGGTCCCCATGAACATCGGAACTGCATGCTGAAAGCTTGCATTGCATTGCATTGCATGGACCCATATTCACTTTTCTCTCGACCCTTTTTCCCGAGGGAAAAAGGCTGGAAAAAAAAAAGGCAGGCCTTCTTACCTTAATTTTAGAGCTCATACATGAATAGCCTTCAAAGTTTCTTTTCACCCATCTTGGCAGAGTGACGTGCCAATGATGACCAACACCTGCATTACAAATATGAAAGGAAATTATATGGGGCAGACGTCCAATCGCAACATGGGACGAATCTCAATCCAAGGCAATCAACTCCTGCTCTCCTCTTCCTCCTTCATTTCCCCGCCTCTGAAGATAGTTCTTTAACAAGTCATTTTAATTTTTTTTATCAATAATTTAGAAATTTAATTGAAACAAGCACTTGCTGAGTTATCTTTGGTGTGGCGTGAATCCATTGGCCTGCTCAAGTGGGGAGAGCTCATGTAGTCCGATCGAGTTGAGCAGTGTGTAGGCCATGTGCAATATAATAGTTGACGGTGTGGGAGATGCTTGTCATCTCCGATGTCAGTATGGTCGATTCCCTGTGGATGGAACTAGGGGAGGCACATTCTTTGCTTCCTTCTTCCTTTGTGTCATCGCCTTCTTTCTTCCCCATGCGTCGGAAGTGGAGCCCGTCGACGAATCCAAGGTTGGGAGCATTGCTTGCATTGGCGTCGCCATCCTCTCCCGACAACTTCATCTCACTCGTGGAGACAGTCGGATGGGATCCATCCAACGAACAACGACAAGCAACAAGTTTGTGAGCAACAATGGAGGATGGATGGTATTAGGGAAGAAGATGGTAGAAGAAGGGAAAAGGGGCTATTTTGCTTTGAGATTTGTCTTATGAGTCATGACATGGAATCCTATACAGGGTCTCAAGTGCTGAGGTTAGAGGCTCCATCCTATATAATTTCCTTCCTTACAAACAAACATACTTATTGAAAGCGGACCGATAGCATCATGGCTCCTGTTAGCTTTTTGGAGAGGAGAAAAAAGGGAGATCCCAAGATTCAGAGACAAGAGATTTTGAGAATGGGAGGTGATGGTAGGGAGCAGCTAGGGCTAAATAAGAGGCGGCGGCAGGAGGAGCTCCCCTCTTCAAAAACGTGGTGGTCGCATGGGCCACGCCAGGCCACTAACTGTAATATTTCGAATTTAATTTTCCTTCGAGGCGGGGTTTTTCTGCATATTTTCGGCAACCTGGGCCTAAGCTGAGGCCCATGCGGGGGCCGGCCAAGAGGGCGGAGGCACCCACCTGCCCGCCCTAGCCGCCCTCCCCGCCCTAGCTGCCTCTTCCCCCATCCTCGCTTGCGCCCCCTGTGCCAATAGATATGAATTTTTGAAGTTGACTGTCCGCAGAGGTAGGCGGAGGGGCCGGTAGGATTTAGGAGTTGGAACCGAGATAGACAAATTTACTAGGTTGTGTTCGTTTTTATTTGGGGCAAATGTCCTCTACTAGTATCTTAGCGGATATATCAATGATGATTCAGGTGGAGGACGGACCCCAGAGGCGGCACCTTCTGCACGCGCTCCGTTTTCTCGCGGTTAAGGCAAGTATAAAGATATAACTTGAATACATGCATGCTCATAGTTATAATATAGATGATTTGTTGCTGTTTATGGATGTTTGCAACTTACCTTGTCATGAGAATATTGGATGCATAAATTATGTGAATGCAAGATTTACTGGTTGAGATATTCACGCATATGCATCATGTTGACTTATTGAAGTCTTGGTCATAAAGTGACTAAGCGCCGAGGTCCCCGTCATGTTGAGGACATGACGGGCTAAAGGTCCCCATACTCGTGGAGTATGGGCAATTGGTCCCTGTACCATGTGGTACAAGTATGGGTGTGCATCGACGGATGCACACTTTGCATTACCGGTAAAATACAAAAGAGAAAGGGATAAAGAGATTTTGACCATCTTGCATAGCATAAACTGTTCATATGGTTGATGGTTGGATTTTTGAAGTGTTGTTTATAACTGTGTTATCGATTATATTTGCTTAGTCAATGGACTCATTCTTGCTGTTATTGTGTTTTCCTTTAGGTACCATCTTGAAAACGGCATGCATGGGGAAAGGAACCGCATAGCTTTGTTGCACCTTACACGGACTACCCACCATAGGGAGTAAAGAAACTAAAAGTTAACCGCCTGAGTTACTTAAGTTTTAAAGAATTTTTGGGTTGTTAGTTTGAATTGTAATAAAAGATTAGAACTCCCTTATGATGTTTCCCTTTGTTACTTAACGGTTATACTTGTGGCCGACTGGGAAAAACTTTTACCATACTGTCTTTATCATACTCTTGATATCATTTATTCCTACTATCCTTACTTGTTGCAACCGCTGTCTGGAACCACTATACAGGGGAGGTTCTGTCGAAATTTTTGGTGCCTAGTATAGTTAAATTTCTATTGTTTTACTTCAAGTCGAGTGGCATTCCGGGTCATGGCTTGACCGGGGTGCTACAGTTGGTATCAGAGCGGGCTGTAGGTCCGTGGTTAATGAAGTATTAAACTTGACACACTAAGCACTGTAGGTGGGAATGGGGTTTGCATTGCATCTATGTTTCTGTTGATTGTCATAATTGACTGTCTACTTAACGTTGATTTTGCATTTAATTGTGGTATAGAGATGGCAAGGGGTAGAGGTCGTGGTCGTGGTCGTGGTCGGCAAGGAGCCGGACGAGGCCCGGCTGTGCCACCGCCTGAAGTCCAGAACTCTGTAGCCGGGGAGGCCAGTTCTGTGGGGTCAGAGGAATAAGTTGCTTCAGCGGTCCAGGGAAACCCGACTCCACCAGCTGCACTTGTTGTCGCACCCGTGATGATACCTGCGGCAGTACCGGCGATGGGTGTTATGGGACTGCACCAGTGGAATGCCCTGAGGTTGGACACCTTCGATGGTTTGGGCACGCCAGTTGATGCTGCTAACTGGCTGCGGCACATAGAGAGGCACTTGGGAGTGTTGAGTTTGACTCCAGTGCAGAGGGTTCAGTATGTGGCCTTTCAGCTGAAGGGGCAAGCGGATATCTGGTGGGAAGGAATCTGTCCACCAGACCACGCCAAGGACCGGCAACTTGGGAAGAATTTGTGGAGCAATTCAGGAGGAGGTTTTACCCTGCTTCATTTGTGGAAAGAATGGAAGTGACTCTGAGTGATTACCGGCAGGGCAAGATGTCAGTGTCAGAGTACGAAGTGGGTTTCAATAATTTAATCCGCTTTGTTCCATTTGTGGCTACCAATGAGGTGGAGAAAGCTAAGACGTTTCGAAGGGGGCTCAGGCAGGAGTTTCGCCAAGTGTTGGGGGCCTTGGAGCTCCGTAATTTTGGTTCCTTGGTGGAGCAAGCTAGGGGCATGGAGCTAGAGATGCAGCTTGGGGAAGGACTGCAAGGTACAGGAGGTATGGTGGCTTCTGAGAGCACAGAGGGCAGTCAAAAGAAGAGTTTTGGAGGAGGTAGTGGGTCATCGTTGAAGCCAGTTCCCAAGAGGTTCAAAGGCCCACAAAAATCATTCAAGTCCAAGTTCACCAAGCCCCAGGCATCCTCTACCTTTCGATCTTCAGCAAATACTCCTATGATGCGTCCGGTTCCGGGGCAGGGAATGAAATGCTTCAAGTGTGGAGAGGGTCATCGTGCTGTAGAGTGCTCGTGGACTGGAGCATGTCGCCATTGTGGTCAGGAGGGCCACAAGGCTTTGGTTTGTAAGCGGAACCCTGCCAGCATCATTAAGTGGGAACCGGTCCAAGCAGCATCTTCCGCGCCAGCGGCATCGTCTCGAGGGTCGGTGCAGATGCTAGCGGCCGCTCCTGCTCAGCCTTGGGTGCCGCCTCCACCTCACTACCCTTTTCCTGGAGGGATGCCACCAGGGTACTCTTGGCCGCCTCCCCCGCGGCATTGTTTCCAGCTGTGGCCCTCTCGGCACCTCCTGCAGCGGCAGCACCGCCATACCCAGGTGTTGGGGCACCAGCCACCTCGGCCCGATCCCCTACGCTATGCCGATCAGGGCCGAGTCGGTGGGTCGTCCCGATGTGGTGACAGGTACGCTTTTGGTGGATTCAGCGGAGGCTTTTGTTTTGTTTGACTCTGGGGCTACTTTTTCCTTTGCATCTTTAGAATTTGCTAGCCGGGCAAATCTGGGTATGCAGCAAATAGCTCAATCTGTTCTAGTTAATTCGCCTGGGAGAGTTCTTTCCAGTTCCACAGTCTGTCCGGGTTGTGTGCTCTCTATAGATGGGGAGAGTTTTATTTCTAACCTGATGGTTTTGAGGATGGAGCCATTTGATGTTATTTTGGGAATGGATTGGTTGCATAGTTACCGTGCGGTCATATCCTGCTTTTGGAAAACTGTAACTCTGCAAGCACCGATGGGCCAAGAAATAGTTTTCCAGAGTAGTGCCCCCTCCTTTTCACCTTGTGTGCTGGCTAGTTTGTACCCTGGTAGTAGGGCAGCAAAGAGTGGATTTCTCTTGTCTCTAGTAGAAAAGTCGAATTCCTCCTTGGTTGCAGAGAGTATTCCAGTGGTTCGGGAATTCTTGGATGTATTCCCAGCAGAGTTGCCAGGGATGCCTCCACCAGCCCAGTGGAGTTCAAGATTGACCTAGTGCTAGGTGCACGATCAGTTTCTATGACCCCGTACCGTTTGACCCGTCCGTTTCAGGAAGAATTAAAGAAGCAGTTGGATGATCTGAGAGCGAGGGACCTTATTCGATTCAGTGTGTCCCCGTGGGGAGCTCCTGTGCTATTTACTAAGAAGAAGGATGGAAGTTGGCGTATGTGCATTGATTACCGTGCCCTCAACCAGCTGACCATCAAGAATAAGTATCCATTACCCCACATTGAAGATATGTTTGATCAGTTGAGAGGGGCTAAGGTATTCTCAAAGATTGATCTCCAGTCGGGATACAATCAAATTCCGATCCGAGAGGAGGATATTGAAAAGACGGTATTCTCTACAAGGTATGGGCATTTTGAATTTAAAGTTGTCTTTTGGACTAACAAATGCCCCTGCCGTTTTCATGGAGACCATGAACAGGATATTGCATGAGTATCTGGATGACTTCGTAGTCGTCTTTATTGATGATATTCTGATTTACTCCAAGACGGAAGCAGATCATGGACGACATCTGAGGCTGGTATTGGGAACATTGAGGGAGCATAAGTTCTTTGGTAAGCTAAAAAATGCGAGTTCTAGGTGTCTCAGGTGGGATTCTTGGGGCATATCATCAATGATAAGGGGGTATCAGTTGATCCGAGTAAGGTTTCCACAGTGGTAGAATGGGAAAGGCCGACCAATGTTAAAGAGGTGAGAAGCTTCCTTGGGATGGCAGGTTATTATCGGCGATTTGTACAAGATTTCTCCCTCATTGCCAAGCCTTTATCAAGGCTCACACAGAAGGATGTGAGGTTTCGGTGGGATGATGATTGTGAGCGTAGCTTTCAGATTTTGAAGGAAAGGTTGGTGACCGCTCCTGTTCTCACTGTTCCAAAACCAGGGAAGCGTTTTACTGTCTTCTCCGATGCTTCACGAGTTGGACTGGGATGTGTTCTCATGCAGGAGGGTAAGGTTATAGCTTATACATCAAGGCAACTGAAGAAGCATGAGCAGAATTATCCCACCCATGATCTAGAGTTGGCCGTCGTTGTGTTTGCATTGAAACTTTGGAGGCACTATCTTTATGGTGAGTCTTGTAATGTGTTCACCGATCACAAGAGCCTTAAGTATATTTTTACCCAGAAGGATCTGAATTTGAGGCAACGCAGATGGCTGGAATTGATTAAGGATTATGATCTCACCATTCAGTACCATCCTGGCAAGGCTAATGTAGTGGCCGATGCTCTTAATCGCAAGGCGACGCCTGCTACTCTGGATTGCTTTATCGCTGATTTCGACCATATGGGGATATCTTATTGCTATGCGGGCACGGCACGTGCGGAGACTCAGTTGATCTTAGAGTCAGCCATTCCAGAGCGTGTGCGGGAAGCACAGCAACATGATCAGTTACTGCAGAGGGTCAAGAAGCGAATAGAGATGGGCAAAGAAGGGGATTTCAGTTTGGATGAGTCTGGTGCAGTGCGTTTCAAAGGACACCTCTGTGTACCACAAAAAGCGAAAGTTAAAGTTGATATACTGAGAGAAGCACACCGCACCCCATATACTATCCATCTAGGGGAGACAAAGATGTATCGTGATTTGAAGCAAAATTTCTGGTGGAAGAGAATGAAAGTGGATATAGCTAATTATGTGGCCTCTTGTGGTATCTGTCAACAAGTAAAGGCAGAACATAAAAGACCAGCGGGGTTGTTGCAACCATTAGAGATCCCTCAATGGCCTTGGGATGATATTTCTATGGATTTTGTTGTTACGTTACCTCGGTCACCGCGAGGCAAGGATGCGGTTTGGGTGATAGTGGATCGATTCAGCAAGTCAGCGCACTTCATTCCTATCCGCACGACCAGCTCGGCGAGCGATTTGGCTCCTATTTATGTGCGAGAGATTGTGCGACTCCATGGTGTGCCAAAGACCATAATTTCTGACAGAGACGACAAGTTTGTCTCCAAGTTCTGGGAGAGTTTGCAGAGTGCCATGGGCACCCAACTCCGCCTGAGTACGGCATTTCATCCACAGATAGATGGACAGTCGGAGCGCACCATTCAGACCCTGGAGGATATGTTGAGGTCCTGCGTGTTGTCCTGGAAGGGTAGTTGGGAAGACCAGCTGCCTTTAGCGGAGTTCGCTTATAATAACAGCTATCATTCTGTTAGTGATATGCCCTAGATGCAACATGGAGATGTTGTATATATCACATACTATGTTTATGATACATTACTTTGTTCCTTGGAATAGACATCATCATTATTGATCAATGAGTATGTGACTTATTCATGAGACTCTTAAATACTAAGATGTTGCTATTTCTAAATGATCCCGATCGTATATCATATGAGGAACAAATATGATTCAAAGACAAAGATCGAGATATGTATTGATTGATGATCATGTCTCATGGATCATGGTATGGTGATACCAAATCAATAATATGGACATGTGTTAGTGAACATATGTTGGATAGACCTGCCATGAGACACTGCAGAGATTCCATGTGTCATCAGTTGGTCTCAAGTAGTGTTTATGTAGAGTCCTTAGACTTGAGATCATCATGGTTCCCAACATGATGAGTAGCTTATTTTGGGACTACTAAACACTACTCCGTAACTGGGTAGTCATAAAAGTAGTCTTCGGGTTTGCCATGAAACATGTAGTGGGATGTGAATGATCAAGATAGAATTTGCCCCTCCTTATGGGAGAGATATCTCTGGGCCCCTCGATGTAATGGATTATGAAAGTGCATGGCCATGCCAAGGTGATTGAGGAGTAAATCACGAGTTTATAATCCATCACGGAATCGAGAGAGTGATTGAGCTATTAAGAGGATGACACGAGTCTCGCCTTGAGCTCAATCTATATCGTGAGGCAAAGGGATTCGTACATGAGAGAACATTACGAGTTCAAATTGATATGATCTTTACATATACTTTGGGGTTAATATGTCTTACTAGAGGCCGCTATTAACATGGTAATCGGAAAGCGTTTCAGGTCACGACCAAGTATCGTGAACCTCTGGTCGCACGCTTAACGGGTTGGAACACTAATTCGAATATGATTCGGATATGGGCTCAATTCGGATAGAGATCCGAATAGACTCCTATTGGGCCTCGGTCCACGAGGCCCGCGTGAGGAGGTCTATATATATGGAGGCGAGGGGCGGAGGGGATTCGTCCCGATTAACATCTAGCAAAACCCTAGCCGCCACCTCCCGAGCCAAACCCTAGCTGCTCACGAGTGCTAGTACACTCGCGATCGGCGCCCAGCCCGGGCGACGTGTGGATACCGGTGGAGGCGCCGCTCGTTGCGATCTTGATCGGCGTGCGTGGAGAGACGATCTGTTCGGGACGATCGGCTACTTCCACTACTACCTCGCGCGAGATTGGATCGGTTTCAATTCTTCTTCATTGCGCAAGGCGTCTAAGTGGTAACGATCCATGATCCTTCCTTAGCATGATGTTCTTGGGTGCGCGGTAGAAAAGTTTTGTTTTCTGCTTCCGTAGCCTACGCCTATTCCAATACATTCAAGTATCAAAGCTGCACCATTCGAAGTGTTGTATGGCCGTAAATGCAGGTCACCCCTCTGCTGGGAAGCAGTGGGCGAGAAGGCTGTCTTAGGTCCGGATTGGGTTGAAATGATTGAGCGAGTGGCCTTGGTGAGGCAGAATCGTTAGCCGCCCGAGCAGCGAGAAAAGCTATCTTGATATGAGAAGAAGAGATCCGAATTTGAAGTGGGAGATCAAGTCTTGTTGAGAGTATCTCCCACCAAAGGTGTGGTGAGGTTCGGTACCAAAGGGAAGCTTAGTCTGAGGTACGTCAGGCCTTTCACGATCCTAGCTCGGATTGGGAGGTTAGCGTACCGCTTGGACCTTCCAGAGTTTATGCGCGGGGTGCATAACGTGTTTCATGTGTCAATGTTGAGGAAGTACCTACGAGATCCGGAGCTTCATATTACACTAGAACCATTAATACTTGAGCAAGATCTGTCTTTCGAGTCCAAGCCGGTTCGAATTCTGGAAAGATCAGAGAAGGCACTGAGGTATACAACTCTAAAGTTTGTCAAGGTGCTCTGGTCGCAGCAGACCGAAAGGGAAGCTACATGGGAATTGGAGTCTCGTATGCGTGAGCATTACCCGGAGCTTTTCACAACAGATGCGTGTTTTAAGATTAAGTTTAGTTGTGGTTAAACCTTGGCGTTAGCACGGAAAGAATTCGGGGTCGAATTCTGTTTAAAGGGGGTGGAATGTAATATTCCGAATTTAATTTTCCTTCGAGGCGGGGTTTTTCTGCATATTTTCGGCAACTTGGGCCTGGGCTGAGGCCCATGAGGGGGCCGGCCAAGAGGGGGGAGGCACCCACCCCCCCTGCCCTAGCCGCCTCCCCTGCCTGACCGCCTCTTCCCCGTCCCCGCGCCGCGCCGCCCCCCTGTGCCATAGATACGAATTTTTGAAGTTGACTATCCGCAGAGGTAGGCGGAGGGGTCGGTAGGATTTAGGAGTTGGAACCAAGATAGACAAATTTACTAGGTTGTGTTCGTTTTTATTTGGGGCAAATGTCCTCTACTAATATCTTAGCGGATATATCAATGATGATTTAGGTGGAGGATGGACCCCAGAGGCGGCACCTTCTGCACGCGCTCCGTTTTCTCGCGGTTAAGGCAAGTATAAAGATATAACTTGAATACATGCGTGCTGATGGTTATAATATAGATGATTTGTTGCTGTTTATGAATGTTTGCAACTTACCTTGTCATGAGAATATTGGATGCATAAATTATGTGAATGCAAGATTTACTGGTTGAGACATTCACGCATATGCATCATGTTACTTATTGAAGTCTTGGTCATAAAGTGACTAAGCGCCGAGGTCCCCGTCATGTTGAGGACATGACGGGCTAAAGGTCCCCATACTCGTGGAGCATGGGCACTTGATCTCTGTACCATGTGGTACAGGCATGGGTGTGCATCGACGGATGCACACTTTGCATTACCGGTAAAAATGCAAAAGAGAAAGGGATAAAGAGATCTTGACCATCTTGCATAGCATAAACTGTTCATATGGTTGATGGTTGGATTTTTGAAGTGTTGTTTATAACTGTGTTATCGATTATACTTGCTGAGTCAATGGACTCATTCTTGCTGTTATTGTGTTTTCCTTTAGGTACCATCTTGAAAACGGCATGCATGGGGAAAGGAACCGCATAGTTTTGTTGCATCTTACACGGACTACCCACCATAGGAGAGTAAAGAAACTAAAAGTTAATCGCCCGAGTTACTTAAGTTTTAAAGAATTTTTGGGTTGTTAGTTTGAATTGTAATAAAAGATTAGAACTCCCTTATGATGTTTCCCTTTGTTACTTAACGGTTATACTTGTGGGCGACTGGGAAAAACTTTTACCATATTGTCTTTATCATACTCTTGATGTCATTTATTCCTACTATCCTTACTTGTTGCAACCGCTGTCTGGAACCACTATACAGGGGAGGTTCTGTCGAAATTTTTGGTGCCTAGCATAGTTAAATTTCTATTGTTTTACTTCAAGTCAAGTGGTATTCTGGGTCATGGCTTGACCGGGGTGCTACACTAACCCAAGCCCAAGTTTCCATTGATCTACAGACTGCTCGGTTTGTTGATAGCCGGTTCATCGGTTCTCTCGAAAATTGGCAGGTTTGTCCAGTTTTTCTTAGTCAAGGGTTTGAACATCTTTGAAACAAGCCTAGCCGGTGTAGTCTCTAGTTCTAGTTTTCTGGTTTAACCGATGATCCAGTCCATTTGTACTAATTATGATTAGAAATGAGTTCTGGGCATATTTAGCTCCCATAGGCATAGCAATACCAGTTTTGGTCCTCCTTTGCACAAAATACCAGACGTAGCTCGCTAACGCGGCCTCCTACCGCGCTAGCCTGCTGGCGCAGCCACGCCACGCCACGCAGCGCGCGAGCTCACCTAGCGCGGCCGCCCGCTGACGCGCCGCCGCACCGGGCTACACGCACACACTACGCAATACTGTCCTACTTTTCGTTGATGGAGCTAGCTAGCCAGCAACTCAGGGGGTGATCGGAATAGCGATGGTTTTTGGTTTTTGGCTGAAAAAACACTGTAGCTGGCTGAAAAAACACTGTAGCTGAGTTAGTTGATAGTGTAATGAATAGTGAAAAAAAAGCTGAAGCTAGAAGCTGAAGCCGAAAAAAACCGAAATGAGCTGGGCCTGAATACTATCCTACTTTTCGTTGATGGAGCTAGCTAGCCAGCAATGCAATAGAAACTAGACCAAAAATATCTTCATACTGATGATGAGATAGAGACTACAGATATGCCGTTTTAATTTGGTGAAACGTATGCTTGTGCTCTACACCCATGCAGCGTGCAGCATGCACATATACAGGCACATACAGCGTAATATCTTCTTACATGTGCACGAGAGAACACTGCAAGATACCATGCGTGCATGATCGATGTCGTATCTGTTCAGGTTCAGCCATGTTCACTCTATCCTGGAGCTGCGGGGGCCGAGGGGTCCCACGGTACTAGCTACTGACCGCGATTAGCGGAGATACCTAGAATTGGGCGGAATTCAGTAATTCATTTTTTTTAAATTTTTTTAAATTTTTTAGATTTTTTTGTATTTTTCTTTTTTTCGTATTTCTTTGTATTATCCGTGATAGGTTAATATTTTTTTTTATTTTTTTAAATTTAATTATATCTAAAAAGTTAAATCAGATATAGTAAAAAAATCAGCTACAGTAAAATTTTAATCAGAAATCATGGCTAAAACGAACGCCCCTAAGAACTGTGTGTCCAGATACGTAACGAGTCGCTCACAGAGCTTTCTAGTAATCCAGTTATTCCGCGTGGAGGAGGATTAAAATTGATATTGCTATGTGTGGGAGGCCAAATATGCCCAAAACTGATTGAGCCTTGATTCCCTAACCGGGAAAGCCTTGATTGAGCATTCTACATAAAATCACTATTAGTTCAGCCTCACTGGAGTAGGGACTAGCGAGTAGGAGTATTTTTTCCACCCAAGACACTATTTTGAAAAGGGAGACTTAAGTTTACTCAGTTGGACTGAAAAATAGTTACTTATGGTTGAATTTATACTATAACTGATTTATTTTACATTGTAGCTGATGATAGTTTATTTGACATAATTAAATTTTAAAATTTAAAAAAAATAAATTAGCCTATAACATATAATGCAAATGAATAAAAAATAACCGGTAAAAAAGCTTAAAAAATCAAAAAATAAAATTTTAAAATAATAAACAAATCAAAATGAGCAGAACCTTAGGCTAGCTTGGCAGGTTTGTACAGCATTTGTTTGCATGCCACTTCCTTTGATTTCTTCTGTCAGAACGAGTGTGTATACAAGTCTTCAATTGCAAAGAATTGTGTAGATTTCCAAACAGGATCTGAAGATTTTTGCTACGCATTCTTTCTACTCGTGTTTTGCCTTGCAAACAAGTATTCGATGGAAAAGGATCGTGTAGATTTCCAAATAGGATCTAAAGATTGTTTTTCTGTTATGCATAGATATCATGATGGTGCTCATTTGAAATTATAAGTCTAGATTTCTTTTTTTCCCACTGTAGCAGCTAAAAATATACCTAGTTTCTATTAGTTTTTTCAGCATAATTAAATTTTAAAAAATATAAAAAAATAGATTACTATAAACAGTATAAAATAATAAGAGAAAAGAGTAAAATAACCTAGAAAACTAAAAAGTCAATAAAAATTATAAATTTAGAAGATAAAGGCAGGGACTCGTCGAAGCAGCGCCCGTGCTCCATTTTGAACAGCAGAAAGCATGGTACGCGCGCCTTTCTTCCCGAGAGTAGAGGATGACCATGCAAGGACAGTCGTAGCCAAGGTATAGGGTTGCTGTGCATGAGCTCAGGAACCCCTGTGCAATTACTGGTGACTTTCTGTTGCTCCCTTGCCCCAATAATGGCTGCCACTGCCAGATATCTAACCACAGATTCGCTGACCTCATCGACCCTGCCCATAGTTACTCGCTCCGGACACGGTTACTTACAGGGAGTGTTTCTGTTAGGGGTGCTTATTTTGATTTTTAAAAATATCAGTTTTTAGTTTTAGCTTTTTTTTACTATTCACTACACTATCCACTAACTCAGTTACAGTAAAAAAAGTCAGCTACAATAAAATTTCAGCTAAAAGTCATCGCTAAAATGATCACCCCCTTAGACGCCGGCTGATGGTCTTCTACTGGTATTTTTTAATTAAAAATAAATAATAGTAACTAAAAAAGTGGTTTTCAAATAAAAGAGTGTGCAGCAAAGAAGGAAGTAAAAGAGAAATACATATACGAGATAGAAATGAGAGGAGTAAGATGGGTGATTTAGTGATTTGCTTCGAGATAGAAATGAGAGGAGTAAGATGGGTGATTTAGTGATTTGCTTGTGACCCCTTACTTTATCCTCGGAGACAGACTAAAATTAGAGAAGTAAAGAAATCGCTTTGAAAAGTTGGATGTTCATATTATTTTCTATCTTCTTTAAGCAGAAACTAGAGACATAAACTAATATAAACAAGCACATAGTTTTAGGCAACGACACGTTATTAAAACGTAGCTTTGATCACTAATTCCTACTATAATATATTTATAAATCTAATAAAAATATAATATTTTAAAAGTATTTTCTAAGACAAATATACACTTATAATTTTCATGTATTCAATTTAGATATTAAAAATCAAATTTTTAAAATTTTAACTATATCTATACCCAAAACAATATGTTTGTGAACTAAGGGAGCATTAACCTTGCCAATGCTGCAGTATCTCTGTAGTCTGTAATCTGTCTGCCTCCGGTCTACCTCGCAATGGAATGAATAACTCAAGGAAGCATAGCAAGTACTCCTCTCCCATTTCCCTCATCCTTTCCCAGGAGTCGCTGATGCAGCATTAACATGTGGGATGGACAAGAGTATTGTCTTATAGTGGTTTAATTAAGGCACTGTTGAAAAGTGTTGTTTTTTTTTGTTATGACTTTTGATTGATTGTGAAAGATTGAAGAAGTAAAATATACTTGTATTGAGAAGCCACTTTATTTGAAGCGGGTTTTACAGTGACTTTTATAATTAACTTATATTCTAACTTCGAAAAACTAAAAGTCAGAAGCTGTTTGCAGCCAAAGGCTAAGATCACCATGTGAAACAAGGCTATTCAAAGGTTTTACTTTAACGAGCTTCTATTTCTAGTTTTTTAATTTTGTTTTTTTTACTTTTTTTGTATTTTTTCATATTATTTTGTATTATCTATGATTTTATAATTTTTTAAATTTAACTATGTTGAAAAAGTTGACCATATCTATAGTGAAAAAAGCGTGATGCACAAATGTAGATGCAATAACGCAAGAGGCTGCTACTGCTGGTGTGGGGTTCATTTCAGGAGCAGTACTCTTTTGTCTCAAGGTGTGTGGCACAGCAGCTGCTGCGCACAGAGATTCCAGATCTTTTGGTTGCCTTGATCATTTGCACAAAGCACACAGGAATGCAAAGCAGGCGGACTGGTGTGTGAGGTGTATGGCAAAAAAAAAAAAAGCTGATTGATATGCAGAAATGCAGCTAGGCCTAGCCCACACCCTGCTGAAAGAGTCATAAAGCAGCAGCTTTGGACGCATTGCTTTGGCCTCCTCTTGGCCTGTGACCTGCACGTTTGCATTTGCTCAAGCAAAAAGAGAAAACTGAGGCCCCGCTCAACTTATCTTAAATTTCATTATTTAGCGATAAAAAATACTATAGCAACAATTCCGAATACTATAGCAAATTTACTCAGTGTGGAAGCAACCTAGCCACGAGGAGACTAGACAAGCAAGGTTGTAATATTCTTGTCCTGGTTCTTGGATTTCTTCTTTCTTTTTACACGCTGATTCTTGGATTTGATTAATTTGATAGAAACCTAACCTTATTTGTTTCTCCATGTCAGAACTGTTTGCTACATATCTCCTGTAGAGGATGAGTGATGGCATTGGTTATTTAGGCACATGCATGAGTCATATTTTTGGGGGCGTCCGTTTTAGCGATAGCTTCTGACTTTTAGTTGAAATTTTACTGTAATTAGTTTTTTTACTGTAGTTGAGTTGGCTTATTAGGCATAATTAAATTTGAAAAAAATAAAAAAATAGAATAAAACATGTTAGCCTATCACGGACAATGCAAAGACATACGAAAAAAAGAAAATACAAAAAAGCCTAAAATATCTAAAAAAATAAAAAAATGAATTACTGAATAGTGAAAAAAAGCTGATTTGAAAAAAACTAAAACGAGTGGGGCCAGACTATTGTGCATTTGCATTGGGCCACTAATTAACTACTTGTAGTGACCTGTCAGGGGGCCTTTCCTTCGTCTTTTGAATTTCTTTTTAGAAAAAATCTATATAACACAACTTTTCTTCACAGCTGACCAACACGAGGTGATAAATCCCATGAAGCTTTTATCATGTTCCTTTACACCCTTCATGGGCCTCAGCTCTTGCCCTCTCTCATTGCCATGCTCCACTAGCTAGGTGTGTATGTACGGGCACCAACACATTGTCAGTGACACTTTTGCTCCTGAGAGTAGGGCCCAATGCCCATTGGTTTTTTCTGATAGTTTGTGAGAGGAGATCCCAACCCAAAATCTCTGACCCAGTGTCAAGATCAGGGAGAGCTGCTCCCTGGTGTCTTTGATGGTGTTTGCATGGTTTTTCCTTTCCTTTGATCATTAGGCCTACCTGATATGTGATAACACCTCCCTGCCCCAATTGTTTTCTTGTTCCTTGTAGACATTCTATTTGGATGTGATCATCTTTCCATTTTCGGATGTGCATGAGGAGCTGAAGCTTCAGAGGCTTCTTGTTTTTCCCCTCTTGTGAGCCTCAAAACTTAGTTCTTGTGTTGCTTATGTTTGCTTTGGAGGAGGCATGTGGTTCCTCTCTGCTTGCTCTTCTTCGAGGAACCTTTGCGTCTCTGTCCGTTTTTTTAGTTGCTAGTCTATTTGGTGATCAACTGCATCTAGGACTTAATTTGTTTGCACTTGTTGCACACCAGCTTGTTGTTGGTAACTTCACTACAATTTTGTTTATTGTTCACGAATCATTCAATGTGTTATTATCCATTTAGGAATGTGTTGAATCCAGTTAGGCTTCATCCTACATGAACATGTCTATATACTACCTTTCAAAATTGAAAAGAAGTAAGTTATCTTGAAATGGAGGATCAATTGTGACTAGTGCCTTTCTTAACAGTTGTTAATTCAAGATTATACTTTCAACATTTTTGTTCCCCTTTTTTTCTCTCTCGATGAAACATTTTAGTGTGAGGATCTTTCTAGAGCTTGTACGGTTGATTCTAGTGGTACTGTAAACGATGAAAAGATCAAGACTTTGATATGAGGGTACTAGTACAGCCTGATCCTGTGGTATTTACTATTGATCCGTCAAAAATCTTGGGAAGAACAGTGTCCAATGGTCTGATTCGTGTTGCTGTCTAGGCTTGCTTATCGCTGCAATTGTTGGAGATTTCCGAGGCTGCAATGAGCGGTAATCCATCGTTTTCTCATTTCGGGGTGGACGCCGTGAACGGCTACTTCATGGCGAGCAGCAGCGGCATGCTCGGCGCCGACGTGCCGCCGTTCCATCCGAGCATGCCGCCGCCTGATCATGGCGGCTTCGGCCTCGGCTTCTGCTTCGGTGACGCGGCCGCAGGGGGTGCTACGGCAGCGGCGGCGGATATCGGCGCGCAGTTCGCGGCGAACAACCTGATGCTCGCCTCGCTGGCAAGCCAGCTCTTCGCGCCCGCTCCGGCCCCGCACGGCGGCCACCTCGCCGCAAGGACGCCGCCGGAGGAGGAGATGAACGGCGGCTATGACGTCGCCAGCTGTGACGGCTCCGGCGCGGCGAGACTCCTGTCCCCCGGCCAGTCGGATGCTCATGCCATGGCTGTCTGGTCGTCGTCCAAGAAGCCGTACTGCGACTGGAGCAACGCCGAGGGATCAAGAACCGTAACCGTCCATGGGTCGTATCACCTCGCAGGACCGCCCGAGGCGGCGGGCTTCCACTACCCGCTCACCGCCGGCCACACCGCCGCGGCGCCGAGCGAGCTTTCGCTGAGCCTCTGCTCCAAGTCCTCTTCGGACAGCTTAGTGAACACCGCCAACCATTGCTCGTCGGAGGAAAGCCGCTCCGACCTGACCCACATATGCGGAGTGGAATCCGAGCTGCCGCAAGTGTATTGTCCGCAAGCGCGCTCCATGCCGGCGCATTTCGCCGTGGTGGTAGCGCGCTCGCGGTACGCGGCGGTGGCGCAGCAGGTGCTCAATGACGTCGTCGGCCGCGTGCTGTTTGGCGACGCGGTGGCCGCCGCCGACTCGGCAAGCTGCGTCGACAGCGGCACGAGGCCGTCGCTGCAGGCGTCGAGCTGTTCGGCTGGCGCGCCGTCCGCGGTGAGCTCCAACAACCAGCTCATGAGCTCCCCCGAGGAGCACCCGTATGGCGGCGACGCCGGTGCGAGGTGGGGCGAGGCTAAGGGGGTCAGGAGCGAGCTCCTCAAGATGCTTCAGCTGGTAAGCGTCTACACGAATCTCAAGGCATTCTGAAACAAATTTCAGAGCATTTTAAAGCAAATTTCAGAGAATTTTGCATGTGACAGCAGATTATTATGTATGCGAATCACGGTGATTAGTTTGATCTCTGATGATTTGCAGATGGATCAGAAGTACAACCAATGCTTGGATGAGATCCAGAGCACGACGGCGAAATTCAACGGCCTGATGCAGTCAGGCAGCGGCAACGGCAGCATCTGCGCGCCGTTCGCGCATCGCACGGTGTCGACGATGTATCGCGGCCTGAGGCAGCGGATCATTGGCGAGATCATGGTGGCGGCGGCGAGCAGGCCTAGCCTCAGGGAGTCGTCGGTGACCGCGGCCGCGGGGGACGAGAGGGAGCGGAGCTGGAAGTCGGCGTTCACACAGAAGCGCTGGGCGGTGCAGCAGCTGCGGCGGGGCGAGCAGCAGTGCTGGCGGCCACAGCGCGGCCTACCGGAGAAGTCCGTCACCGTGCTCAAGGCGTGGATGTTTGAGAACTTCCTCCACCCGTAAGTTCGCCGATCGATCGAAGCCATGGATGGCCGTTCAGAGGACGGCGATCCTGCTGCACTTCATTGAGTAATGCGCTTACGAAACGGCACTGTTCGTCATGTTCAGATTGATGTTTTGTTCAGGTATCCCAAGGACAGCGAGAAGGACATGCTGGCTGCAAGAAGCGGCCTCACCAGGAACCAGGTACAATTCGCTCGTTTTTAAGTGGAAGTGCACTGATTTGCATCTAGGAATTTCTGATAAAACGAAAGAAAACTGGACGATCGTAAAGCGGATGTGGTTACTGAAGTGACATACAAATTGACCGGTGAGCATATTCGCTTCAGGATCTGTACAGTTTTCTTGTCGGAGAGAGCACAGTTCTACGTTTCAGCGAAACATTTCATGTGTGATCTTGAGTGATTTCGCGTTGTCAGGTGTCGAACTGGTTCATAAACGCCCGAGTTCGGCTGTGGAAACCGATGATCGAGGAGATGTACGAGGAGCTGAAGGGGAGCTCGGGTGGAGGAGGGGAAGGTCCGGCAAATGGAGCACCTGAGCAGCCAAGATGTTGTCAGTTAGAACATGGCCGGTAGTGCCCGCATAGCTGCTGCCTAAAATTTACGCTGCGTATCGAGAGCTTTTGTACCATTCAGCTCTTGCCCATTGCTCTATATATGCTTGTAACTTTGGTTTCGTATATATAATTGCCAGTGCAGTGATTGCATTCTGCAGATAGATTATAGGGGTGTTCAGAATAGCGATGGCTTTTGGTTTCTGATTGAAATTTTATTGTAGTTGGTTGATTTTTTTACTGTAACTAAGTTGGTTTATTGGGCATAATTAAATTTAAAAAAATGTAAAAGTAAAAGTGATGTGCTAACGTATTACGGACAATGCAAAGCAATATGGAGAAAACAACAAAACACGAAAAAAGAAAAAAAAGAAAATAACAAAATAGTGGATAGTAACTGAATCGCTAAACAGTAACTTCCATCGCCGAACACAATCGTCGGTCACCAAGTTGAGCGGGGTCTATGAGCGCCTTCATCTTGTTGGGGAATTTCCCCTGGATCTAGATGAGTGATAAACTTGAGCCTTGTGATCACATATGCAAAAATGAGTAAAACACAATAATCTTTGGCGAAGCGATATGCTTGTGTCTTTTTTGCCTTTCTTACATAGAGAAATAACATATAAGACTCTGTAACCAACGTAGCATCCCACATTGAGTCCTATATGGACATATTTTGACTTTTCTTTATAATCGATCTAAAATCTAGTTACATGCGAACTCTAATTCCTAACCTTTTAAGAGTACAACTGCTACAGTACTTGATTATGACTGCTACTCGACTTATAACTGCTACAGTACTCGAACTAGTCGTAAGATATAGTGGTCGTATAGATTATTGTGGTCGTAGAACATATTCTAGTCGTGGATTCGATCAGACCTAAAGACTAGATTACCTTTATCAATCTCCTCCTTAAGCTTGTTATCTTTTGTCAATGTGCGTCATACTGATTTTCTTCCTTATCTCCATGAACTTCATTCTTCCAAGTGATTTGCTTAAGATATCAGCGAGCTGGTCTTTTGTGCAAACATGCTGCACCTCTATCTTCCATAATTCCACGCATTCTCTAATGTAATGAAAACCAGTATCAATGTGTTTACTTCTCTCATGGTAGGCTGGACACTTTCTCAACGCAATTGCAGACTGATTATCGAGCTTCAGAGTTACCTTCTCAAACTTCGTCTCTAACATATCAGTCAACAAATGTCCTAGCTATACCTCTAGATATGCTGCCACATAAGCTACAATGTACTCAGCTTCACACGAGAATAAAGTGACTACCTTCTGCTTCTATGAACACCAACTAATTAGGTTTGACCCAAGGAAAATGCCATACCCAAAGTGCTTTTCAGTCATTAGCATCACTGGCTAGGTCACTATCAGAGTAACTGATCAGCCCCAAACTTTCTTCCTTCTCATAGACACACATGTAACCGAAAGTTTCCTTCACATACCTTAGTATATGCTTTACAACGGCCATATGCTCTGTAGTCGGTTTCTCCATGTACCTGCTCACCATGCCAACCAAGAATGCTAGATCTGGACACGTGTGTAGAAAGTATCTCAAACTTCTGACTATGCTTCGGTATATAGTCTTGTCCACAAGAGGTTTTGCACTGTCCTTACTCAACGTCGGGCAGGATTCTATCGAAAGTTGTGTTGGATTGCAGTCCTTCATACCACATTTGTCCAACACCTTTGTTGCATATGCGGTCTGGCTGAATGATCTTCTCAAAACTCTGATGAACTTCAATACCCAAGTAATAACTGAGTAAGCTGAGGTCGCTCATGCTAAACAACTTCTTCATCTAGCCTTTGAAGTTGTCAACCTCCTCGATACTCTCTTCAATGTTGATCAAATCATTCACATAATCTCCAACTAACAACTTTGGGGGCGCTCGTTTTAGCAATGGCTTCTGGCTTTTGGCTGAATTTTCACTGTAGCTGATTTGACTTTTTTGAGCATAATTAATTTTTTAAAAATGTAAAAAATAGAAAAAATATGTTAACCCATTAGGGATAATACAAAGGAATACGGGGAAAAAATACAAAAAATCCTAAAATATTTTTAAAAAATTTAAAAAAAGATAAAATACTGAATAGTAAAAAAAACAGAAATTAGAAGCAGAAGAAAAAAAAAACCGAAACGAACGGGACCGCTGGCAGGCAGGCAGGCAGAGCTTGTCCAAGCGATAGCCCGACCAAGGGTGTGGTGCAGTCCAAGTTTCGTGACAATGGCATGACATACCGAGGTAATGTATATATATATATATATATATATATATATATATATATATATATATATATATATATATATATATATATATATATAAATTTGTAGCAGCGAATGGGCTTTGAGCTAGTTCTAGTAAATTTGGAGTCCAGATTCCATAGCTAATCCCAGACAACTTATTAGAACGAACACACTTTGAAACTGAAGTATGAAAGTTTCAATACATGACAACATAGGCATCAATCAATAATTCATTCACAGAGTGATATTTGAAAGACTTCTGCGCTCAAAGTACAAACAAGCTACTGTTCTAGATTGGACTATGTGCATTGCAGTACTGTACTACAGTGTGCTACTTCTTGAACCCTAGCTTAGCTACTATCTGGTGCGCCATTTCTTGTTCCAGGATTTCATCAAGGCTTCCCACATGAGATGTTCGGCCCAAGCAGTGGTGTCTTCACGCAAGTTGTAATGTTTGTGACATGACATTTCCGGGAGGCAAATAAATAAATAAAAATCAGGGATTACCTGTACTAGCACTGGCTGCAAGTACCATGCTGCCATCACCAGCTAATCTTACTCTTACCAACTCAATACTCGTTTAATATGGCACCGCTTAGCGTCGCTTTTTTACAGTGGTGAGCCTTCGGCTTCAGTTTTTTTTACTTTTTATTTTTTTTCTATTTTTTTGTATTTTGTATTTTTCGTATTCTTTTGTGTTGTTCGTGATGGGTTAATATGATTTTTTCTATTTTATTTTTTAAAAATTTAATTATACTAAATAAGTCAACTCAGTTACAATAAAAAAATCAGTTAACTATAGTAAAAAAAGTCTTAATGTGTCGTTATTCAAAACGCTACCTATATACACATACCTTAAGTCCCATAAGACTACACTTATCAGTCACACCCCACTACGATAAAATGCGAACTGAAGACGAGCTAGTCTTACAAAATCGTCGTGAACATTTACTGACAGGTAGCTCATTTGGAACACCAGAATTTTTTCGGATCCCTATAAAGATTGAATCGTTTCATGCGGATTTCCTACGATACTCCTCTGAAATTTGTATGTTCGAAACAAGCCATTATATTTTGTAGGCATTCTACTACTAGCTTGCGTTGTCTTGGTATCGAAGATCTGTATTAATTTGGGAATGGATGCGCACTCACAAGTGGAAATTCAAGATCAATGGGTACGATGCCATTGCCAGGAGTGAGCTGACTGCTCACTGGAGGGAGGCAGACAGCAGAGGAGCATTGCTTAGTATACACCGTTTTTTTTCATCAGATTAAATTTTTAGGTAAATTAGCTGATACATACAACTCAATATGATATCAGAACTAAGAGGTGTCGAGTTCAAGATCTAACTGGAGCAATTAAAAAAATAATTACAACCTACTTCTATTCTACATCTTAGATCTGAGAGACTCTATACGTGAATAGGGTATTAAAATATAAGTGAATTGTTCATCTTTTCTTATCAACTTAAGATTTTAAATGAACTAGTTGAGCATGCAACTCGATACATGGTCCAAATCCAACGAGTGGAGGATGCTGATGATATGAATTTGATTGTACGCGGCAGGTCAGGCGTGGAGAAGGACGTATCCTCAGCATCACTACTCCCTGTCCGTTTCTGGCTATTCCTTTCTTCTTCGTCATCAAATCACTAAATCAGGATATACCCATGTGATAAATATAGGAGTACATATATCCTATGGGATTAATGTCTTTCTGTAGCCTGTCTGCTAGATAAAAGTGACATTTGTTTGAAGCCCTCGTAAAATTTAGATGTGAAAGGAATACATAACAATTTGGAGTCTTCGTTAAGACTATGTTTAGAACATAAGGCCTGTTTGGAACGTAGGAATAGAAAACATATGAATGATTGAAAACAGATGAATGTGAAAAGAATACAGATGAATGTGAAAAGAATTCTTCTGCTCCTTCCTAGTCCCCAATTGTTCTGAAGGCCTTCTCTCTCTCTCTCTCTCGTCTCTACTCCATGGGCAACACGAGTGGAGCAGCAGTGGTTTCAATGGTTATGTTCATCAGGAGTTCCATTTTCCCCTTTTTTTTGTTGATTCGGTTTGGTTTGTTTTCCTTGGAATCAATTGGAAGCTTTTGCAGGTGGCAGTACAAGAACTCTGTTGCTCCAGTCGTAGGAAATTTTCCTTAGAGCTTAGACCTCTTTTTTGGTTTCCTATGAAACTACAGGTTGGGGAGACTTTCCTAAGGAATGTATGTGGCTCAATTCTTTGTTCCAAACGGTCACTGTGCCCTCTATTCCTATATTTTATGATTCCTACGTTTTTCCTCCAAAATTCCTCCAATTCAAACGGGGCCTAAGTTTTTTTTTTTTTTGGCAATTCCTACGAAAATTTAACTGTTTCACGTGGAATTTTCGCGTCTGTAACACGGCCTCTCAGGTTGAAACATGAATGTACGTAGACCCCCTGCACACAGGCGGCCAC
Organism: Melocanna baccifera; assembly: GCA_036346265.1. Taxonomy (NCBI): domain Eukaryota; kingdom Viridiplantae; phylum Streptophyta; class Magnoliopsida; order Poales; family Poaceae; genus Melocanna; species Melocanna baccifera. Next base: position 6,046,895 of record CM070680.1, read on the forward strand.
GCAGGAGAGCGAGGAGCTGCTGCTACTCCATTTGCATCTGAATTTCTGATGGCACAATCACATGTCAGGCCTAATTTTTAGCTGTTGTCTACCACATGACTTTACAACTGCTGCGTCTCAGCTATACTACTCGAGCTTTCAGACTGATACAATGGCGTCAGTATCACAGATACACGTTACAATTTCACCTTTTCGAGTTGTAACATCACATCAGAGCCTCACACTCCAGTGGCTGCTGGCTAGGCCACTGCTACTTGTGGAAGGCTTTTTTTTCTTTTCTTTTTTGAGAGGATATGAGAAGGCCTTAGTACGAGCCTAGTATCTGGAGATACACGAAACACGCTATTGGGCCAAATTAGGCCCAGGCTGATGAGACCAGCTCAAATCTAAAGCCAGCCGAAGCTTCATCTGTTGCTTGAATCAGATAATACGAATATAACCTTTTGGCGCTTCCTAAGAAAAAAAAACGGCGCTAAAAAAGTAGGGATGCAAACAGATCGGATAGTTTTCGATCAATCTGGATAATTTTCGAATACAGAATGTTTCGGCTCAGATTTTTCTCGGATAGTTTCGGATCGAAAACGAATACAGATTTTTTTTTCGGAAACGAATACAAATATAGTAGCATACTATTTATCGAATACGAATATAGACTCGAAATACCAAAAGTGATGGAGTCCAGATATCTGGCCCACTAGACAAAACTAAGCCCATAACCACCCTATGCTAGTAGTGCCCACTGGGCCAACCGGCCTCAAGGGCCTCAAGTAGTTCAAGTCAGACGCATCAATGCTCATGTCATCGGCGGTAGTGGCGGTGTCATGGTGGGTGGTGTGGCCAGATCGACGTACGACGACGGTGGTTGGAGAGAGTCCAGCGAGAAGAAGAGTAGCTACGACAATGAGCAAGTGGGGTGGCCATTGGCGCCGATGGGGATCTGGGCGTAGGGCGAAGAGAGACGCACCTGTGGGTGGGCTAGGGGCCAGAGCGATGGGCAGAGGCGTCAGTACGCCGATGCCGAGGCAAAGGCGGGGGAGAGGTCGAGCGGGGTAGGGGAGCACGGCACTCATAGCTGAATGCCGCCGGCCAGCTGCGGCTAGAGGTAGTGGCGAGGAGCTAGCGGTGCACCAAGGCAACCACGACGAAACCATGGAGGGCCAAGGAAGTTGGAGAACCGGAGAAGGTAGAAGAGGAAGGAAGAAGAGCTAAGGAAGAGGAGAAGGAAAGAAAAAAAAGGAGAAAAAGAAAAATGACTGGTCAGGAGGGGCTTCGGCAGGTGGAAAAAAGAAAATAGAAAAAGAGGAGAGAATGGTATGTGCCCGATAAAATTTTTTATCACGAATATTAAACCTGAGGTTCTGAGCCTTCTATTAAATACCAACTTACTAAATAAAATTGAGTTGATATCTTGACAAACTCTGGCTTTAGATGCTATTATGCATTCAAATGTCAGTATTGGTCTATGATGAATGCTTTTTAGTGCATGTGTATCAATGTGTATGTGTGTTAGTACTTATGCACGTTATTGATACTTATACTATCAATAATTGCCGACCACGGGAATCTCTGCCACGTCCCGTCTGTCCACCGAAAGAAGGAAAAGCCCCCAGCGCGCATTGCTTTCTTCTGTTCGCTCGCACACGTGTCTTTAGGGCAGGAACGGCCCCCTCTCCATGAGTGCTGAATGCACACTTCAAAACCCGGAACCACAGCGCAAGGGAGGGAGAAAAACTGTTGTCGAAGGTAGAACCTCATTTGCAGCTGAAGTGAAGATAGAGCGAGGGAGAAAGTGAAGGGAAGAGAGGAGTGAAAACACGGAGATTTGAGTAGTTTTTGTTTGGAATCAGCGGATTTTACAAGTATAAAAGTTGTAGATCGTGTCGTGAGCTTCAAGAAGAGGTAAGTCTTGTGCCCGCGAAACTAAATTTTTATGTATGTGATTAGTCCATAATTAGTCGATTAGCACAAATCATCGTTTGGTAATGTTATTTTATGTGAATGTGTGATACACTATGTCAATATTTGGTACGTTATGTATTTGTAGGTAATCTTTATGTGAACATATGTATTATAAGCCAATGTGTCATATAGTGTGTATGTGTAGGTAAAAATCCACATATGATGCATGCTTTATTGTAGTGTAGATAATATCGTATTTTATGTTCAAGTTACGTATTGTAATGTAGTTAGTTTTTGCTGAAGAAAAGTGAGGAGCGAAAGCCGGAAGAGTTGTGTTGTTTTCGTTTGGAATCAGCGGATTTGACAAGTACAAAAGTTGTAGATCGTCTCGTGAGCATCTACAAGAGGTAAGTTTTGTGCCCATGCAACTATAATTTTATGTATGTCATTAGGCCTTAATTAACGAAACCATCTTGTATTACTGTTATTTTATGTCAATATTTTATACGCTATGTATGTATAGCAAATCTTGCATATGTTTAGCATGATGTATTGTAGTGTATATAGGGTTTCATTTTTTTGTGAACATACGTACTGCAAAGTAGTTTCAGTTAGGTGGAAAATATGAAGTTGTAGTGTGTAGACGTTGAGAAAACACATATTTATGTTAGAGCAATTGTAGGTGATAACAATAGTACTAGGATTAAAATAAATTAGAAATAAATTTGGTAGATTAGAATTAAAAAGTTAGAAAAGACTATATTAAGTAAAAGTTAGAAAAGATTGTAGTGTAAATAATGTGTATGTGTTGAAAAAGTAAATATTTATGTTGGAGCATTCGTAGGTGGTAAATTTGTAGATTAGAGACAATTTGTATAATTAGTATGCTTAGTGAATGACTGTAGTATGAAGGTCATTTGATGGAAATAAAAATGATATGTGTATTTAATTTGATGTATGGTACAATTTGAAAGTAAAATAGTTACGAATAAATCGTAGATTTAGAAATACAAAACATATACTAATCGAAACTGTTAATTACATGATATGATTGTTACATACTGTGTACTAAAATGGTTGATTATGCACTTATGGTAGGTACGCAATGGCTGGCATTGAACAATTGTTCGTGTTTTATGGGAGTGGTCTCGTACGTGATAGGCCGTATGGGGCGGATCTGTCAAATTGCGAGCGGACCGTGATCCTGACACCCGGTCTGAGCGCCATGAGCTTGTCTGAGCTACGGAGGTGTGTCCGTTCAGCGTTCGATCGACAGACCGCAAGGAAGAAGTTACGGATCGAGGCAGTCTATGCCTCAATGGTGGATGACGGAAGGCAGAGCATATGGCAACCTCTGAAGGTGACCAATGACGCCGTGTGCAACCTTGATGCTGCGATATATGGCAGGCCAATGGTGTATGTCGAGTTCGTAGAGAGGGTAGAATCATCAGCCATGGTTGGTTCTGATGCCGCTGGTGGAGATGCAGTGACTGGGTTCATCTCCAGCGGTCATGAAGACGCTTCTGCGGGAGAACATGTGGGCGAGGAAGTGGGTGATGAAGACGACAGGAGGCGTGCGGACAATTTCCAGCCCAACGAAGGTGTGGACGAGAGGTGGTGGGCCGCCCGTATTGACTGTCATGAGTATCTTGGGGACCAGGTGGAAGAAGAGGGCAGCGACAAGGATGAGAAGGTGGAAACAGGCAGTTCTGGAGAGGACGAGGATGGCGAAGGTGCAACTGGAGATCGTGTTGTGACGACGGACGGTGCGTACGTGTCGTCCAGACTGGACGACATCGCAGCGGCATCCCTAGTGCTACCACAGGAGGAGGAGGGAGAATGGGGGTTAAGCGAGGGCGCACTCTTTTTGGGGCAGTGCTTCCGTAATAAGAGTGCTGTCCAGCAGGCTATTGCTAGACATGCCGTCAACATAAGCCGGACGTATCAGGTCCACAAGTCAAAGCCAGACATGTACGTTGTGAAGTGTGTCAACGGGTCATGTGGTGGCAAAGTCCGTGCACAACAGTACAAGGGCGTTGGCACTAAGTTCCGGATAACGGTGCTCCAAGATCACAGTTGCGAGCTTACGGGCCCAGTACATAGACACCGCAACATGACATCATCGTATGTTGCGGAGCTGGTCATGCACCTCGTCCAGGCGGATGTGTCAATTACCTCGAAGGTTCTAATGGCAGAAGTAGCGAACACGGTGGGCTACGAAGTGAGCTACAAGAAGGTGTGGCGGGCGAAGCGAAAGGTGCTGCACGGTATGTATGGGACGTACGATGAGGCGTACGACCTGGTCCCAAGAATGCTGCATCAAATTTCACAATCAAACCCAGTCACGTACATAAACAAGCAGCAGAGGGTTCATCCTACGAAGGGCCCGAACTGTTTCATTCTTGACAGGGTGTTCTGGGCCTTCCATCAGGCGATACAAGGGTTCAGGTGGTGCCGTCCAGTGCTAACCGTAGATGGGACGTTCCTATCTGGCAAGTACAAGGGTACAATTCTCACCGCAGTTGCAGCCGATGCAAATGACCAGTTACTCCTAATGGCATTTGCAATTGTGGAGAACAAGAATACAGATAGCTGGCTTTGGTTCCTTTGCAATTTGAAGCATGCCGTAGTGCAAGAACGCCCTGAAGTGTGCCTTATCTCCGACCACAATGCAGGCTTGCTGTCTGCGTTGCGAACGTTGCAGAATGGGATGCAGCCCCCCTTCCAATGGACTGATGTGAAGAACCGTTGGTGCATGAGGCATATTGCAGCGAACTTCCATAGAAGGTTTCGTAGCAAGGACCTAATGAAGATGTTCAAGAAGCTATGCATGCAGAACCAAAAGCGGAAGTTCGACACCTTGTGGAGGCAGCTTGATCAGGAGGCTACGAAGCATGTGCATACAGAAGCAGGGGCCGTGGAGGGGGGATCCACAAGAGTCGGAGTATTCTCACAATGGGTTCAGGCCAATGCACCTGACTTGGAAATGTGGTCTTTGTTGCACGACACCGGTGGGGCAAGGTATGGGATCATGACAACCAACATGTCCGAGGTTTACAATGGTGTCTTGAAGGGCGTCAGATCCCTGCCGATCACGGCAATCGTGGCTGAGACTTGGAACCGTACCGTCGGGTACTTTGTGAATAGAGCCATGATGGCGCAGAAGCACCTTGAGGAAAACAAGCAATACTCTGAGGTCATGCAGGCCTTCATGGACAGGAAGATGGAGAAGGCTCGATCCCACATTGCTCAGCCCATTGATGGCTTAAGGAGAAAGTTTGAGGTCCGCCTAAGGTAGAAGTATGTCATGGGTCACATTAGAGGGAAGCGCAAGCAGGTATGAACGATTGGTGATAAAGCATCTTGCACCTGCAACAAGCTCCAGCTTCTGCACAAGCCATGCTCTCATGTGTACGCGGCCTGCGCTGTATGGAATCAGGCGTCGACACAGTACATCTCCAAGTACTACGACATGCAGCACTTGTATGCAACCTGGAGTGCAAAGTTCCATTCCTACGGGGTAGACATGCACTACAGGGAATTATGGCTGGGGGAGATAAAGTGGGTGCCCAACGATGCACTAAAGCATGTCGGTCATGGAAGACGACAAAGCCGTCGCATCCGCAACGACATGGATGAGAGCCAGCGAGGGGATCGTGTTCGGCGCCCAAAGTGTAGGCTATGCAAGACGATTGGCCACTCCCTCAGTCAGTGCCCAAACAGGCCGGCATCAAGCAACGCTCCGTAGTACCAACCACAATCCATATGTAATGTATTATTCAGGAGGTGTACGCTGAATTGTTGGCTCGATGTAGCTATGTCTTGCACATTACCATGTTATGTATGTTTTCGCACATTCCATGTTATGTATGTTTTCGCACATTCCATATGTTTCCTTGTCGTGTGGGTCATATTCGAGTGCACATTTTATGTATGTTTTGGTACATTCCGTACGTTTCCCTGTCGTTACATTTGTTGTTAATTATGTTGTTATTTGTTGCACATTTTGTTGTAATGTACACTAACTTGTTATCCTTCTTTGGCAGGACATGGCGTTCGAGCTGCTAGACCCCCGTTAGGACGAGCACCACCGATGCCATATGTGGTTGTCTGGAGACGCACACGGGCCTCCTTTCTTCGTCCTTAGGGGCCCCCGAGAGAACTGGCGTCTCGACCAGCGGTACATCCCACTACTGCGGGACACCGGTCTGCTGCCCATTGCCCGCATGTTGGATCTACCGCATGCGTTCCAGTATGATGCGCCACTGCTGTCCGCTCTCGTTGATCGATGGAGGTCGGAGACTCACACCTTCCACTTCCGGTGGGGGGGAGATGACGGTTACTCTGCAGGACGTCACGATGATTACAGTAGGTCGTACGAGCAGTTGGGTGGGTTAGTCGCATATCATGCTATATGTTATGCACCTCATTTAACAATATTAACATAGCGGTCCTCACCGTACACGAATTCTCACTAACCTTCAAAATATCACTTACCACTTTATGTATCGACCGTTCTACGGTCAATCTTTCCTAAAAAAAATTTACCAAAATTTTTTTTGCATCTACAACTTACAATGAACATACTATTTTATTACAACTTTATCTGATTTTTACCCAGTTTATAACTACAAAATTGCCAAAACTTAAAACATTCACGGAGATTGCAAACCCTAACAACAGACCAAACCCTAAACTTCACTTACTACTGTATGTATCGATATTAGTACGCTCAATCATTCCTACAAAAATTGTTCGCAGTGACATGACAAAACGAGGCAGCTTTGCCCAGTGACTCGACAAAACGGGCCAGCTTTCCGCAGTGACATTACAAAAGAGTCCACTTTCATGATGACATGAGAAAAGAGTACAATTTGCAGGCTCTGACAAGCCTTCATAGGGACATTTATTGCTACACTGCTATCCTGACTATCCTCAAAAGCTTCCCATGTCGTCCTCTCCATGGACTATGCCCACTGCACAGATAAACCTGCCTACATAAAGGCCTCCTATGTCTTCCATACCACATCTCCTCCTCAAGCCATCACAAATACTACTACACAACAATGTCTTCCTGGAGGTTCGACCCATTTGGAGTGCCGAAGTGGCATGAGCGCCCGAAGTGCCATTGCGGCTTTAGGACGATGTTGCGAGTCTGGACGGATCGAGTACAACGAGCCAAATACGGCCGTAGGTTCTTCAAGTGTCGGACACGGATGGCGACTTCGTGGTAACGACGACAACTAAATCATTTGTTTCTCGTTATCGTTTTTCAACTTGATCCATGACATCTACCACGCCACACATAGGCTTGCACGTTCATCGAATGGGTGGATCGGGTGTCGCCGGCATGGCCAGATAACCGGGCAGTGCAGGTGGAAAACAAAGGACAATACTTTGTCAAGATGACTCAGGCTCGCGAGGTGGAGCAGCGGATGCGGCTTGAGCAAGAGCGCCGCGTGAGGTGGACCAAATCCGTCTGAAGGGCAAGGAGGATGAGCTGCAAAGGAGGCGAGAGCAGTTAAGTCTGCGTGAAGCAGCCATCAAGTGTCAGGAGGAAGAGCTTCAAGCTCGTGAGGTAGCTCTCAAGACCGAGAGTGACAGGAAGAATGATGCAGCGGAGCCATCTTCAGGGCGCGACAAAAGGGGGAAACAACCACGCTACACCCAGTAGACAAAATGTAATAGACCCAGCAAGTTATTTTCCCTAAGGCATACATGTTAGGACTAGTGGTGGAATTCTGAACATTAGAAGTACAGAGTTCCACACATGCCACATGCCACTGGTCACATCACTTACCACTTTATGTATCGAATCGTTTCTAAAAAATTTTACCCAAATTTTTTATGCATCTACAACTTACATTGAACATAAACTTCTATTACAACTTTATCTTATTTTTCCGCAGTTTATAACTACAAAATTGACAAAACATACAAACATCACGCGGATTGCAAACCCTTAAAACATACCAAACCCTAAAACTCACTTACCACTTTATATATCGATCGTTCTACGCACAATCGTTTTTAAAAAAATTACCATAATTTTTTATGCATCTACAATGAGCCAATCAACATAAACTTATTTTACAATTTTATCAGATTTTTTCTGTTTCACAACTACAAAATTAACAAAACTTATAATCATTACAGTTCCTGCACTCATTCCCACGTGTTCAATATCACTTTCATTCATTTTGTCCAATTGTTCATATCACATTTGTGCTCAAAATTTTTTTCATTAAATTGCTTCCAATAAAACAACATACCATGATCGAAATTTATTATTGTCACTTCAACACATTTTTCACGGTCAGCAATATATGAAAATCACAAATACACTAATCGTTACTTCACACAAATTTCGTTCGTACTCTACCAAACAATATTTTAAATTTTCAAAATTGCACAAAAAATTACACAACCATTCTGATGGACTCCACTTCAAATTTATATTTTTCCACTCATTTTATATATACACATAAATTTTTTTAAATAATTACTTTATATATGTATAAGTAAATATATATTTTGGGGGGAGAATGAATTTCAGGAGAGGGAATCGCGGTCGGCTGCACAAGACGCGATGGGCGGAGCGGGCCTGACGCTCTGGCGAGGCGAGCGCGTGCTCGGGCAGGGCGGGACGGGAGTCGTGCGGCGAGGAGGCATCTGCGCGCCAGCGAGCGGTTGCGCGCTTCGGCGCGTCGTAGGCGGTCGTGCGATGCAGTACGCGCGACGACGATGAGCGGCGGTCGATCGTGCGGTACCGCACCGCACGACCGGGGCACGTGGCGGCCTCCCGTAAACGCGCGCTCAAACGGGGGTCCATTTATGGAATTTTTTGCTTCAGGGGGCCAAAAATGAAATTCCGGAGAGCTATGGGTCCAACAGTGTCCAAATTTCATTCCTTTAAGCACGTACGGGACCCATAACCCATGCATGTAGGTGTGTACGTACGGGACCCGTACGTCTACCGTCTACGTATGCCTGAATTGAACTATTTTTCTATACCTATCTATCTATTATATTATTAAAATAATAAAAAAGAAAATCATCATGTTCGTTATCAGAGAAAAAATCACCACAATCGTTATCAAGGGCTAAAAAATTCACGTTTACCGGATAAGAAAGAGAAAGATTTATAGCACTTATTTTGGAGGGTCCAGAATATAACAGTCTGGGTTAATCAGATTTATAGTACAACTATTGTAGTTGTATAAGAAATACAACTCTACTTTTAATCATAAGCACTGGAGTTCTATAACAAATACAAGTCTATTTTTAAATAAAAGCATATCTATTTTAGAAGTGGCATGGTTGCTGGGAAATTCGGCTAGTTAGATTAAATCAATAGAAAAGAAGCCATCATGTTTTCTCTCAGAGGGGCTAGAAATTCCTATACTAATAGGAGGAAAAAGAGAAAGACCTACACCATTAATTTTGGTGGGTCTAGATAATAGCGTATGAATTAATCAGATTTATAGTGCAACTATTATAATTGTATAATAAATACAGCTCTATTTTCAATCATAAGTATTATAGCTCTATATCAAATACAAGTTTGTTTTCAAATAAAAGCATATGTATTGTAGTAGCTAGTTTGCGTGGGAAATTCAGCTTGTTTCAAGAAGGTCATAAGTTGGTACCTCGTAGTGACGAGTGTATGTTCGAGCTAACAATATTTAGCTATGAAGGTTTGGGAGATAAGCCATACATGACATATGTGATGGCATATTGATCACGCATATATAGTATGAAATGCCCCAAAATTTCAAAAATTTTGAATTTCTTTTGAATTTCAGCCAAGTTTGAATTCTTGCCATATTCGAAAAGTCTCAAGCCAAACCACTTTCCCAATTTGGCTTTTCGCTTTCTTCCAGACGATGGCAACCTTTTCCTTCCGGCCTCCTCCCCTGTGCCATGTTGCCACACGACCGCCTGCCCTTCACCGCCGCCGCCACAGCGTGAAGCCACCTCGCCGTTGCCGATTGTCAACGCCATAGCGGTGCCTCACCACCTTGTTAATTGCACTTTTAATGCATGCCAACTCGCCTCCTGGCCACACGCCATGCTCCACCGTTGTTGACCGCACTGCTGACGGTCTTGACCATCACTTGATCGATGCATGCCTGTGCCTCACCAGCATGCTCCGTCACGCTAGTGAGACGCAGCGTGCCTGAAGTGCTAATGATGCTGCTAGCGAGCCACTGAAGCTCCCTATCTGCCAGCATCGGCTCCCACGTGCCACCTCCATCATGGCTGCACCACTGCTCCCACTGCCTCTACACCCTATAAAGCCACATCGAGCACCCAACTAGCCTTCCTTAGCATCCAATTGCACCCCTGAGCAATATCTTCCCCAACTCCGACCTTCAGTCACCACCGCCACTAGACCCTACACCGGTGAGTTCTAAATTCGATTCCTTGCTAACAATGACCAAAACCCAATTTGCCATAGCCCTAGCACTGCCCAACCACCGTAAACCTCACCCATACCATGGTAACTCCTCCCATGGTCTCTAGACTAACGGTGCCGAGTGCCACCACCATTCAAGCTAGACTGCCATGGACAGCCACGTATTGACCAAACCAACACAGACCATCATTGCCAATACCTTCCTCATTCATCGTAGATGCTTAAACTACTAAAAACCTTGCCGGAACTTCATCGGAGCTCCACCGGGCCATGGCTTTGATTCGGTGAGCTCTTCCCACTGCCAGCCACCTCCAGTGATCCTTTGGTCACACGCAAGCCAAAAATGGAACCCCTAAGCATCCCTAGTCCTAACCATGGCACCGCTCATCGCCAATGACCATTACTGGCTCTTAATCATGCTTGCCACTGTGAGCTCCTGCTCTTGAGTCTATGACGCCGAGCCAACTGAGCCAACCAGGCTTTAAGCCTAGCACACTTCTAGGCCAGCCGAGTCAGCCCAATGCCAATAAGCCAAGTGGGCCGAGCCCAGTAGCCAAGCCCAACACTATTTAAGCCTAGTCTAGTATTGTTCATATCCCAACACTGTTCAGCCCAAACCCATTATTGTTCATTCAACCTGACCTATTAGGAATAGTGCTAACCTGTTACTATTTATCCAAAACCCATTTAGTATATTTATATCCATCTGGACCGTTTCGAGGCCGTTTAAATCATTCCTAGCTTCGTCTAACCCAACTAGACTTACTTAAAACCCAAACCCACATATGTTCAACTTTTTCTAAATTTTATTCCTCTTTTATTTTATTTTCCTATCTCGGATTCTTTCAAGCACAGACTTATTTGCTTGTCTTTTTGCAATAGCACCCAAATACGTCGAGCCATTTGTCCCAGTAGTAGGTGAAGACACCGAAGACTTAGGACCAGTTGAAGGCTTTGAGTAGCAAGGTCGGTCGCATGTTTTTTTATCATGTTGATCCTACATTATTGAATTATTTAATTATCAGAACTTTTATTATTATTATCACGTATGCACTATTATTCATTTAAAATAATTATTTAGAATGACATGATCAATTAGTGAAGTCCTACCACTAAATTGGTCATGCTATACTTGAAGGCCATATTCAAATTGATAGCCTTAATAATAGTAATAAACTACTATATAATTAATCATCAGTAGACTAGACAACAAAATATTTTACTCTGCTAAGTTGTTCTAGCATTTTGTCAATAGATTATAAAATGGTACTAGGGTTAAGGATGATTTTTGGAAAGCCACTAGATGATTAGAGTCTACAATCTTACCCTAAGGTGGATGTTTTGGTATGAATTGGTGGCAGTGCCATAATGCACTGGGTTTGTGATTGGTTACCTCACTTGTAAAATGTAAGAACTAGAATCTTATGCTGAGTAAAGGACACAGAAATCACTCAACCATATGTTTTGACTTGCTGGATATGGTTTAGTAGCTGCTCGATTCGATTGAATATCTACAGGAGAGTTAACTTTTCCATTGCGATGGAATGGCCTGCGTACAATTGTATGGAAGTGGGACTAGAAAGTCACTTTCCATATTTCACAATGGTAGGTTCACTCAACGTAGGTTTGCGGTTTCCGCTTTAGCCAGTGAATTATCAATAATGTGTGGCCATGAGCCTACCGGTTAGAAGCTAGAAAGAGGAGGGTGGTGAAAGATCTTGTTATCTCAACTTAGTCACAGCTATCTAGCTGCATGTCTATTGTATGGCATTGATTATTTGAGATATCTTGTGGATAAAACTAGGCAACTCTGTATAGTAAAACTTATAATATTCACATACATCATGCTTCTGTTAAATGAAATTATGTTTAATGGGTGATTCTAATAGCAAGGCATAAGTAGCTTTAGTAAGATTTCCAATTTGGTAATTAAGTTGATTAAACCCCTTTTCTCTTAAGAAGTCAACATTTTGATTTAAAAATTTATTTACAAATAAACATGCATCCACAAATATAATAATAAAGCCACCATATTCCCATCTCTTGAAATACTAGCAAGTAGTTAATTAATACTTTTCTTGTGACTTGTTGAGTACAGTTGCACTCATACTTTCTAAAATATCAACAAAAGAACCTTAGGAAGTTAACAAAACATTTTGAGGAAGACTTCGATGATTCCTTTGGAGTAGATGATTACTAGTTTTAGATCTCGTTTTCACTTAGGCACGCCTATGGTTTTTCTTTTGTGATATAATTTAAACTTTGGGCTTGGATGCCCTGTTGTGCAAAACTTGACTATTATGCTATAGTCCTGTAATAAAATTTGGCTTTTATAGAATAAACTTGTGTTCGTTTGATGCACAGTTGACAATAGTACTGCACAGCTGAACTTCCTAGGTAGTTGAGAGGAATTCTAACAGCCTCAGAAATGGGCGTGTTACACACTACATGAGAGGTTATGTTACATGGAATATTATCCACAACCAATGTACAACCACAGTCACAAGATTACAATAGATTTCAAAGATATCGTTGGTTAGATTTGCTATACATGCATGTGTACAAGGTGCATGACAAGTATTAATTCATCTAATAAGTTAATTCATGGTAAAAATCATCTATAATGCTTCCTAGACCTAGTCGTGTACGTGTTAGCGTGATCGCGTGACCATGCGTGCACGCCGTCCAATACGGGAGAGAAGATGAAAAGTCTCGTGATTTACTTCAAGTCCGATATGCTGATCTTGTTTTACATAATCATATCTATTAAATCAAGTGTCTAATTTGTGTACCATTTAAACCATTGTGATCTATATGACGAGTTTAATAAAACAAGATCTATATTAAGTATATTTTAACCCATATTGAATATATTTTAAGGACACAATGATAAAAATTGATTTTCAGCTAGCAACTCTAATTGTTCTCTACTAGCAACTCTAAGTGATGAGATGACACTTAGCAATTCTCCGTTGCTAGTAGTTATAATGTTAATTATCTAGATGCTTGCAACTAGCAACTTTGAGTGCTGGTAACGAGTAACTCTAGAGTACTAACAACTAGCAAATCTCCTATAGTGATTATAAGTTTCACTACGTACATATCGGCAACTAGCAACTCTACATGCTAATAACTAACAAAACTCAGAATTAGTTGCTAACTCTATATGTTGCTATATTAATTGTTAATAGCTCTATATGTTACGCACCACATTAGTTGCTACCATCTAGCAACTAAAACTACTGGCTACCAACAACTAAGAAATTCAGAGTTGATACTAGCAAATATAACTACTAGCAACTTGATAAGGATTAAATAATCCATTAAATACATCTTTGATACTCAATTAAGGTCTCAAACCAAGAGATGATCATGATCTACCAAAGTCTACATTACCTGAGTACCCTTGGTCCGAGGGTCATTGTTTAATCACTCGACCAGGCACCACTCGTGGATCTTATGAACTGATATGTAGGCCCGCCTCTAGGCAACTCCTCCCGTGTGGCAGGCTAAAGCATGCACTTTATCCTTATCCAAACCGCATGATGACTAGGCCTTATGTCTCTGACGACAACTACCTTGCGGTTGTCCTTATGATTCTCTCCCACTGACAATAACCTTTTCGATGCTATTTAAGGTCTGACGAGAGAAGATACAATAGATACATAGACAACAAATAGATTTCAGATAGTATATTACAAAGGCAAGAAGTAGCGATCCTATAGCTAATAGCATCCCTTTGTGATCTCTCATTGAGAGCATCTTGTAATTAGTTTATAGTAATAAAGATAGTTCATATTCTCCTTGTAAATTCTTCTGAGAGACTTAGGTTTTTTTTCACAATTCGTAAGATCGATTATTTGATTGTTGACACAACTACAAGTAGCTCGGTATTGGCACCTAACAACTCATGGTGCTTGTAACTATCAACTCTAGGTGCTTGTACCTAGCTAGCAACTCTAAGTGACATTGTCTAGCACCTCTAAGGTGCTAGCAAGTAGCAAATCATATATGCTAGTAAATTACAGTTGTTAGTATTTAGGTGCTATCAACTTTCGATTATGATAGCTAGCAATTTTAGGTGATGGTATCTGGTAACTCTAAAGATTTTTGTAACTACTATTTTAGACTGCATTATGTCACTAAAAATATGCAATATCAATCTTGTTATGTTCAGTATGTTGTATAGAACACAATGATTCAAACAGAATACAAAATGGTCACTCGGTTTGACGGTTATGATTGTTTGAAGATAAAGTGTTGAACATGTAAAAAAACACACATATATTCTGGTCATATTGGGCATGTTCTTTTAAGCTGTGGTTTATGACTTATGTCTTAGTGCAAACGTTTGTATGAACGAACTAAAAGTCGATAAGCTGATAAGCCGTTTCTAAAAGGCTATCTCGATAATCTGCTTCAAAACGGTGACAAAAAAGATTTCTTGTTTATTTGTTTGAGGGAAATCATAGGCCATAAACTAAAAAGAACTGACTCATTAGTTAGATTGCCCCGTTGTTTTCCTTATGTGTTCAAACGAAAAAAGAAAGGAAGAGAAGATACGCACGTGGCAAAAGGCTCCACTTGTTTTGACGATGACTTCTGACTTCTGTATTTATTTCACTATTCCTTAATTTTGTCTTTTTCTGTTTTTTTGGTTTTTAGGGCTTTTTTGCCTTTTTTTTCTTTCTTTTCGTATTCCTTTGCATTGTCCGTGATGGGTCAACATGTTTTTTCTATTTTTAAATTTTTAAATTTAATTACGCTAAATAAGCCACCTCAGCTACAGTGAAAATAAGCCAGCTACAGTGAAAAAAGGCATAAACCATCGTCATTCTGAGCGCTCCCTAGAAAAAGAAGGTGAGGTGGTCATGTTT
The DNA here is from genome assembly GCA_036346265.1 of Melocanna baccifera. Lineage (NCBI taxonomy): Eukaryota > Viridiplantae > Streptophyta > Magnoliopsida > Poales > Poaceae > Melocanna > Melocanna baccifera. The sequence goes on from CM070680.1 coordinate 6,062,090, forward strand.
ACTCGCTAACGCGCGATGGTGACATCCAAAAATCATTAGATATGGGTCTAGAGCCCACTTAGCTCGAGTGCAGATTCACCCAATGTATAGTTATTAAAACCGGACTGGTCATCGATTCGCTTGGTCTTTTGATTCACAGTTCATCGGTCCAATCGACGGTCAGCTGATCAGACCACCGGTTCAATATAGGTTAATAATATACTTACTTTCTATATAGCATGACTTGCAAGTTGCTCAGTTAGTTAGTAGAGACAGGTGCAAGGGGCTAACATGAGGTTGTGGGTTCAACTCCCTGGTTTTCCTGGTTTTGTGCAAAACTTACTAGTTTAACCGAGATTTTTCTAGTTCTAGACAGTTCAGTTGCACAGCCGAACTAATAACAAAAGCAAATCGGATTAGGCTTTTGTTCCAGTTTTTACTGGTGAAACAGCCGGTGTGATCCAACGTAGCTATGCTCATTAGCTCTTCTAGTACTTTCTGCGTTCTAAAATAATTAGCACTTTTCAACGTATGTACGTACAAAGGTTATTATCATGTTCTAAAAAGTACGACTAAATTGACTATTAAAATCACAAACACAAATTGCGAGATGGTTAAATGGGCCGTAGTCGCTTCGGTCACAGAAACATTTATATGCGCTCAAACTTAATTTTGATATTAACTTTATATCCTTTTAAATACTTAGATCAGATACATTTAAATCATATGTATATATTTGTGTTAAAAAGTACTTTTATAATATTATAATATTATTATATTACAATATAAATGCATTGTAAAATTTGTATTTTAAGGACCATGATGGTATCTAAATGATGTGTTTTTGTGAAAGAACAGAATATTTGAGAACCGAGCGAGTATTTTGCACGTACTGATTGAGAGTTGACCTGAAGTTAAGGCGGGGACTAGAGTTAATTATGCTTATTTGTGATCTGGAGTCTGGACAGCACTGCATGCAGCACAGCAAGATCGAAATGGTTGTGGCCGATCCGATGAATTAGCTAATAAACTCATTCAGTGACTTGGAAGTATGTATGATTTATAGATATAGGGTTTGTTCTTTTTTGCTGTGGCTGATGGTTTTTGGCTGCGGTTGATGGTTTTTTGGCTATTTATGACAGAGATTGCGGAAAGAGTGATACTCGCTTGCGATTTTTGATGGTACATATATTAATTTTTTAACGTGTACTACAATTAACTTGTAGACCCCATCTTAAAAAAATACTCCGTTTAAATGTTACTATAGTAAAAACCAAAAACGACTTTTAAAAACCGCAAAGAACAGACCCATAGCTCATAGCAGCCTGTGCATACATTTTTTTTAAGCTGAAGCATGAAATAAGATAATAATAACCGTATCAGTTGCACGCACGTACGGTGTATGCATTTTTTAAGGCAATACGGTCTATGCAATGAGTAATTAACAAGTAACTTCACCCTTAAAAGAAGAGGAAATTTTGATATATGCAACTGATTAGTGTCTATTTTAGAGATATCTTCGGTTGCTTCTTTGAAATATACCATTGCCATTTTGATATATGCCATTATAGAGAAGTACATGCTATTCTCTCCTAATACATCCCTCGTATTTGTCATGTATTTTTGTATGGACCAAAATGCACTCACTGAATACCTGACTCAAATCGGTTCGACTGAAAAAGATTAGCGCATCGGACTCATTCCATTCGAGCTTTCTACCCGTTGCAAATGGGACCCTAGTAGGCGGCGCCACCGTGGAGGCAAGTTAGAGGAGGCGACCTTCCCGGTGGCCTTGGCAGCGGCCTTCGCGGCGACGTGGGCGGCGAGGCAGGGGGCGAAGCAGCTACCTGGGCAGCGAGGACTGTAGCAAGCGTCCATAGTTCATGGTTGTACTCGTGCTCATGTATAGCCGCTGTATGCATGGAGATGGCCTCCAAAATTAGAAGCCTATGCTGTTGTTCATAAATCTTGCAGTAAACCTGATCCTTTAGTACCATCTTTTATCAACTGGATTTGAACTGCTCGTGAAGCATGGTAGTCAACAATTTGGAGGGGAGTCGGGGGCGGGGGCCGTAGCCGCGTCGTCCACCGCACCACATGCATTTTTCTGAGAGTGAAAAACCGTCGGAAACTTTCATAAATTATCAGAAATTCTATTGGATGGCAGCTCTCCACGGTAATTACTGTTGAATTTGGTTGGTCGCTAAATAGATGTATTGCCACGGTTATTAGCAACTACCTTCAGTAAATACAATAGCCGAGAGTTTCTACACCGTCAATAAATATGAAAATGATCGACATATTTTGGTAGAACTCTCAGTAAAATAAAAAATCTGTCAGCCATTTAGTAATCATCAAGAGTTTTTAGAACCGTCAACCATTTATTTCTACCGATCATAAAAAAGTTGCATATCTTGTAGTGGTCACCGTGGAGGTCACGGCCCTCGTCAGCGTGCAGGTCGCCACCTAGCTAGCCATTGTACTCTTTGTGGTGGTCGCAACCATCGTTACCATGGTGGTCGTGGCCCAGCTGCCCTCGTCGTTGTGGAGGTCGACGTGTTGGCTCCATAGCGGCGCCACTGCCAAGGGTTTTACGGAGATTGCGGCTAGTGCAAGAAGGGGAATGGGATTGATGCGAACAAATGGTTGGGTCCAGCCATGGTTTGATTCAGCAATAGGCAAGGGCATTTTGGTCCATATAAAAATACACTAGTAAATACGAGGCAAGTATTTGGGGGAAATAGCCTGTAATCCTCCATAATAACTTATATATCAAAACAATATCGGTTGGCGGTGGCATATTTCGAAGAGACAACAAAGGAGTGGCATATCTCTAAAATAGGCACTAAGGAGTGATGTATATCAAAATTTCCCTAAAAGAAGTTTTATAACGTATGTATTCAGATGCATGCACGGTTAATCATCCAACATTCCTTTTAAGTGTTCAAGAGTTTTAAGGTTAGGGTTTGAGAAAAGAGTGCTATAGTGTGCTCTCTGTTCTTCAATGTGAAGTGGCTGTAAAATTTTTCTTCCCAAGTAGCAATATATAAATTTTCGTTCATCTCTATGAATCTCTCTTGTGTTAATTGATTTGCTATTAATTTAGTTGTTTTTCCTCTCTTCTCTTCCCTTTTCTTGATCTTAATGTACTAAGGACGTATAAAAAATAGAAATAATCTCTGAAAATTAATCTTCATCTATCTAGATACTTTTTGATAACAAGTTCATGAAGAAATCCCGTTTTACTTAATTTTGTCCTCAACAATTGATTTTGTGATGCAAGAGTTTTTTGCTTGATTTCTTCACTCTTCTAGGTTGCTATAATATGTAGAAATATATTTAGAGCCATCTTAACCATCATCCACCCATGAGCACGTCATATTCATCGTTTTTTATTTTTGCTCAGTTTGATACACTCTTCCTTTAATCACAAAAAAGGTTAGAACTTTGGCAACAATTCTTTTAATTATTAATTGGAATAGCTTCCTGACATTCTAGAGAAGGAGTATGCCAAGTTTCAAGTTATTTAGATCTACGAATCAAAAGTTACATTAATTCTAGGTTTTGAAATTGTGCGATTTTACTATTTATCAAGCCGAATTCACTATAGCGGTACTACCAGTACCATAGCATGGTACTGCCACAGTACTGTAGCGGTACTACCAATTTGCTATTCATTCCTTATATTTTTCTCTTATTTATTTGCTGGTTTATGTGTTGGTTTTCCATCCAAATCTCTATAGCTTTGAAGCTATTAGAGTGAAGGATTGATGAATACTTGGGAAAAATTTTGAGACACCATTCACTCCCTTTTGTTGCCATTTTTGGTCCTACAAAAAGTTTGATATTTTCTTCATGTAACATTGGTTTAAATATTAAAATTGTGTAATTGTAGTAGTTACATTGGATTCTATGAGAACCTTTGTCTTTGTTCAAATTTAAATAGCATAAATTCATTGCTTTTGTTGTTGATAGATCTCCTTCATGAAGGTTAACTGAAAAGAAAATTAGACGAGCCTGTCCACGATAGCATGAAGAGAGACACCAAGTGAAAGCACATTTTGCAACTTGTGACAACCTTGTGCAAAACTGTTCCAATGGCCCTTACTTTTGAGCAAGGCATGTCAAGTTCATGCCAATATTGATTTCCCACATAGTACCTGTATAAATATTGATTTTCCACATAGTACCTGTATAGTTGCGCTTTGAAAAGTGTTGCTAATTGTTGCTCAATCAATGGTTCCCCTGCCTTACGGATATGTATTTATAAGAAGAGAATAGTGAGGTGTAGATTCATGAACAAGAGTATAACAGAGGGAACTGTAGTTGCTACCGTATTGAGTTTTGTTTATTATGATTTGCCCTATGTCATTCCATTCATTATGTCAGCTAACCTTCATATGGACCAAAATGAAATCAAGCATAAGAGAAATCAAGTTGATCCCAAAAGGAAAAATAGTTTGAAATTCCATGTGAGAAGTGCATACTAAGTATTGTACGTGTTGGAAATAAGTACCATATGTGTTGGGATTACGAGTAGACTACACTAACGCAAATTAAAATTTCTATCATGTAAACCAGGAAACTATGCGAGTAAGATATCATGGATCATTACCACTAAACGCGCAGTGCATTAGAAAAAGAGTTGAAGCAGTCCGGTTCAACATAGCGCGTGTCGATGTAGTAGAAGTAATCAATCGTCGAACAACTTTGAAAAAGATCATCAGAAGCTAATCGTCCTTTAGCAGTAGTTAATCTCCATGAATCAATTGTCTTATCCTCGGATCGTCTTATCCAACACTGAAATCGCAACGACACCTCTATCAAAGTCCATACGTCTAGAGATGAAACGTCATACGCCGGTGTGTTAGCACCAACGCACATAATAGGGCCTTTGGTAGGAGGCGCTAGGGTTTCTAGTGGGTGATGTGATGTCTTTCTATTTTCTTAACCCTATGCATCTTTTTATAGAGAGCCTCCGATCGAATTTTTATCTATTACGAGTAGAAATCGTATCCCCACTTAGAGAGTATCTTCTAGACTCTTATTGTTTCAATCTATTAAGTATATGACTCTATAGGTTTATGTATACTTGATTGCAATTCGAAAACATCTTTCTAATCGCTGGTTGGTAGTGATCCCTAGTAGGACATATCAACCCTGAAAAATACACAAAGATCAAACTAGATGAATCTTATGGGATATGATCTGCAACTAGGTCCTAATCACTCGTGATCAATTCATAAAATCCTTATGACTAGTTTGTATGTAGTTACAACTAATCTGTATCCCTATACGACCAGTTCGTGATATGTTCGACTAACTCATGACCAGTCAGTATACCCACATGACCAGTTTGTATCTAGTCGGACTAAATAACCTAATTGTGTATTCTCTTTTTTGTCTCACGATACCTGATCGAACTCCAAGTGAGAAACATGTTATTGGATTGTTCAATCTTTTGCAATATATTGACAGGTAACTTTATGTGGTTGACTCCTCGAACACTCGTGATATGACTATACACTTCCTTTATTCGACCACAGTGAGGGGCCTAAAGATATCTCTCCTATTATGTGGGAGGGGTAATCCTATATCCGACCAGCCACATTCCTCCATATATTTTATAGCATACCCAAAAACTATATTTATAACTACCTAGTTACGGACTAGCATTTGGTAACCTCTAAGTATACTATTACACATATAGAATACTATGTTGATCTCAGGCACAATGATTATACATCATCATTACTTGAGACTAACTGATGACAAATAAAAATATAATAATCTCAATAGTGTCTCAGTGTGGGTCAAGCAAACACCATGTTCTCTAATATGTATCTACATTATTGATTTGATATCCTCATATCTATGATCCGTGACATATGATCATCAATTAATATATGTGTTGAACTATAAGTCATAATTGTCTCACATAATAATATAAGATCGAAGATGATTTAGAATAACGCTAAAACATGAATAAAGAGTTCTACGAATAAGTCACATACTTGTTGATAAATATAAAATATATTTATTCAAGGGACAAAATAGCATACTATTAAAAATATTATAAATATAAAAGTGATACAATCATCTACATGGTTTTCTATTTCCAAGGTTTCACTTTGTTAAGAATTCATGTACATTTGTACATCTTTCTTCTTCTTATGTGCAGGTGTTGGGATATAGGTAGGCTACACTATTGTAAATTAAAATTTTCTATTGTGTAAATCAGGAAGCCATGCGAGTAAGAGATCATAAATCATTACCACTAGATGCATAGTGTAGCAGAAGTAGAGTTGAAGCAGCTGATAAAACGAAAAGCGTGTCGATATAGTGGAAGTAGTCAATCGTCCCCTAGCTAACCATCTCCTCTTCGCAATCGTCTCAATCAGCGCCGTAGTCGTAGCAACATCTCTACTGAGGTCCACACGTCCAGCGATAGAACATCATGCGTCGGCGTGCTAGCAACAGCGCGTACGGCAGGGATTATGAGAAGTGACAGCTAGGATTTCGATGGGTGTGTTTTGGGATACCTCTACCCCTGCATGTCTCCTTATATAGCCTTCATTCAAATTCTTATTAGATACGAGTAGAGATTATATCCCATTCAGAGACTATCATACGGACCCTTATCGTTCCAGCTCATTAAGTGTGCGACCCTGTAGATTCATGCATATTTTACTATAGGCCAAAAACTCCTTTTTGATTCGTAAGTCGATAGCGGTCCCTAGTAGGATATAATGACTCCTAAATATATATAAAAATCATATCGGATAAACCTATATAGTACTTTTGTACCGATCCCTTTGCCTCATGATACCAGATCAAACTCAAGACAAAAAGTGTGCCATCCTATGATAACTCGACTTTTCACTCGAACCAGTAGTGGATCACTTAGTTATGATTGACTCCTCAACCACATTCGGTATGTCCATACATTTTCTGAATCCAACCACATCGAGGGGTTCAGAGATATCTCTCCTGTTATTTAGGAGAGGCAAATTCTATCTTGATCGTCTATATTCCTCCGTATGTTTCATAGTAAACCCAAAAACTACCTTTATGACTATCCAGCTACGAAATAGTGTTTGGTAACTCTTAAGTAAACTGTTACACATATAGGAAATAATGACGATCTCAAGTCTAAGATTCCTACATACACTATGTATGAGACTAACTGATGACACTTAAGAATATAATAATTTCTGTAGTGTCTTATGATGGGTCAATCCAACATCATCAAAACATGAATAGAGAGTTCTACGAACAAATCACATATTTGTTGATTAATATGAAAGATATTTATTTAAGAGACAAAATAACATATTATTCAAAAGATTATAAATATAAAAGCGATACAATCATCTTCATAATTGCCTCTAGGGCATATCATTAACATCAGGTTGTTTGGCACTGCTGTACAAGAGGCTAGTGCTACTTGCTTTAGACAATAGACAAGCAAATGAACCTTTTGAGGGCCTCTTCGCAATCATCTTGTTGCATGGCCTTGGTAAGTGATTTGGCCGCTGGTTCATGTCTAATCCTGCTGCATAGCTTTTGCATGTCTTCATCCTCTTATTGTAAGTAATTTTCTTTGCAAGGTCTTGAACATATGTAGCATCAGATATTGATGTGAATGATTGGGACTTCCCTTGGTAGTACTTGGACAGCCCTCTCCTGTGGAAATTAAATTTACTTTTTAGAGATCGTGTTTTTGAATGCTTTGCTACTGAAGTGAATTTTATGAAACTAACATGGAAAATGTGATCCTTTTATAATCATGACATTGTGTTCTCCAGTTATTCAATTTATTTTCTGAGCAATGTTCATGTTAAACTCATAGTTACTTACATATTTGCGTGCTTGCCATGTGCAATGTGGAACGTCTACATGTTACCACCGAGGAGTATCATTACAAATGCAACCAAGGGATTTGAAAAGGTGTTCATAACAAACAGCTCACTATCTAGCAGGGAAAAGGAACTAGATACTAATGTAGCACAAGATGATAATAGAAGAAATCACAAATTAGGATGTGATGGGTATTATTTAACGCGCAAGTTTTTGGAGCCAGGTGACAAGTTTTGTTTTGTTCATAAAATGCAAACCACAAATTCCACGTTGTTAAAGTACAAGTATCCCCCCAAAAGTTGAAATACAAATGAGCGTGGTGTAAATTTCTCCAAATAACTGAATGCTTTCTGCAGGGGGGGCAAAGTATGCACCTGGCAGGAAGCTGGGCTAGCAGCGAAGACAGCTCGTAGAGCGGACCCTCAGAGTCCAGCTGCAAGGTGCTCGGTGATGCTGAAGACGCCTCGGAAGAATGATCAGGTGGGGATGCCGATGAAGTTGCTGAAGACAATTCTGAAGTTGCATCGTCACTCAGATTCGATGCCGACGAGCACGACGACCCGCCGGACGCGCTCGAGAAGGAAGCAGCATCAGAGCGATCATCACCTCGTCCAACGCAGGCCGCCTCCTCATGGCACAGAGGAGCCCCAGGAGACACTACCTTGCAAGCCTCTGCCATTCCAGGAGCAATGGCTGTCTTCTGGGTGTTCAGAGCTTGGAAGGCAAAGGCAAGTACCCCAGGTGCATATATGTAGACATCGAGGTAGGGGTATCAATTAGCTTCAGATTATTTATTTTATCCAGTATTCGTATGTAAACTATCTTACTCATATTTGATACATTAAGACTTAAAAAGGTGCTACACATATCTTTATTACCTGACATCTGTGTCTAAATTATTCAATCCGTTGGCAGCCATGACGCGAGGAAGAAAAGAATAGGAAAAAAAACAGCCGTTCCTGTGGGCAGATAGGCGTCTTGTTTATTCAGATAGGCCTCATCAACACGGCGCCGAAAACTAATCCAAAGCTAATCCTTAGTTCCCTACTCCATGTGAACTTCTAGATAGATGTTTCTCGTGTCATCTTATCGCATATGAATTATGCATTTCGACGTTACTTCAAGTGTGCAACCGCGTGTCTATGTACTGTTCACAGTGAGCAAGAGACGGAACACATGTGTTGGTTACTGTGACTTGTGAGGAAGCGATTATGTAAGGAGCATGTAAAAATAAGACGAGGATAAACTTACGTCTTGAGGAGATAAGCATCTTATCTCGTGAGACTCGCCGTCGATCGGCGGGGTTAAGATAAGGTTTATCCCCGTGGATTAGGAAGGATAAGATGGATTACAATGTAGCAAGAAGGTGCTTTCTGTTAGCCTACGGGGTTGGTAATGCCGACTAGTGCAAGATTAGCTTCTTTAATTGTGGTCTGGTAAACTGGTGCAGCCAGTCGCCTCGACCTCTGGTCATCTTTTTTTTTTTTTTTGAAAGGTACAGACAAGTCATTCTTAGGGTATGTACAACAGTTCAGACGACTGCTATCTATATATACATACATATCATATATAGACAACAAAAAGATAGCTTGTACAATGGGTTATCTATTTAGTTGTCTGTAACCTTATCAAAAAAGACAACAAAAAAGACAGCTTGTAAAAAAGACGACTTGTACAACGCTCGCAACGCCGTCTCTTCGCCTAAGAGCACGAGCGCAGGTCGTCTCTTCGCGAGAAGACGACTTGTGTCTCTCTCTTCCTTAATTACAGTCCACGTCGGATGATTTTGCTGTATTGGCATGATAAAGACAGCTACTGTCTCTCTGTTGTACCTGCTCTTAGGTGGTGATCGTTTTAGCGATAGCTTCTGGCTTTTGGCTGAAATTTCACTGTAGCTGGCTGAAATTTTACTGTAGCTAAGTTAGTAGATAGTGTAGTGAATAGTGAAAAAAAAGTTGAAGCTAGAAACTGAAACTGAAAAAAGCCGAAACGATCAGGGCCTTAATGAAAGCAACCCTACTCATAGCACTACTTGTTAGTTGTTACAAGTGTTCTTTCTTGCATTTTTTGAAGAAAAAAAAGCAACAAGCACCGATGGTTCATGTTGTTTGCTCAAGGTAATTACTGAGTTATGGTGTCTGTGAGGGAAATAGCTTTGCTTCTTATTAGACTTTTTTTTTACCAACTTAGGGCACCTCGGAACGATTGAATTTCACATAAAACAATGCAATTCACTTGAGTTACGTACAAAATTAGCCTGTCCTAGGTGCCATAATCATTATCAACAGCTTGACCACTTGCTCGCTCCACAAAATAGTGGCCTGTCTTTTGGGTTTCGGCTGATAGTTTTTAGCTTTGACAAATAAATAGTAATAATTGATAGAGAAAACATAAGAAAATGTATAGAGTAGAAGAAACTCCCGTATAGTTTTGTCTGATATAAATAAAGTTACTATACTGTCTACTACAATTAACTTATAAATTCTATCTTAAAAAGATATTTTATTTAAAAAATAGTTAATATAAAAAGTATTTTATTATAGAAAAATCAAAAAGCTAAAGTAAAAAAGAAAGAGGCTCAGCAGTTGGTTTCCCACAAAGACAATATTTATAGTTACGTGCTTTGCCTTCTTAGCTGGTTTCCCACAAAGACAATATTTGTAGTTACGTGCTTTGCCTTCTTACACAAGAAGAGAGTGATTCTCACGTTAAGGTTAACGCACAGGAATTCTCAATAAACTTCTCTATATTTTCTCCGTTTTCAAATAATTTATTTTATAAATACTTAACACCTTGAGACTCTCAGTGCATGTTTCCCTAAAATACCCATATTAATTATGCTCATCTCACCCACACTCCCTTGCCTGTTTGTGCTTTGAGATATTACAAAAGGGCATTTTGGTCACATTTTATCTAACTAATGGAGTGTACCTCTGGTCAGGGCCAAAAGGTCAAAAAAAAAGCGGAACTGTTTACCCTATGGTCTTGTAGCGACGTCTTTTTTCAATTTTGGTCCCTAACACTCTTGTTTTTGTTTCCAAAAATGGTTCCCTACCCAAGCTCAGAAGGTGCACAAGCGACATGTGTCACCTACGCATGTTGTAGCTCAGTAGGAGAGGAGCGGCACGGCAGGCAAAGTTGAGGCACGATAGAACAAGACAAGCACTGTTGAGCCGGCTTAGCTTGGTAGGTGGCTTGACTAGTCCAAGGCAAGGCAAGGGTGGCAAAAAAAGGCAAAAGGTAGGAAAAAACTCATTGATTCAGTTCAAAATTGCTTCAATTATACTCGTTAATTTGGATTTTGTTCTAGCTCAACTCGTTAACTCGCTTTTAAAAATACTTTTCTGTGCAAACTACTTGAAAACGTGTGCTTTGATACACATTAAGAAATCATATTATGCTTTGTTTGCATGTGTGTAGAAATTTTTTAGGAAGGTGTAAGGGGGTTCAGAGGAGCAGATGAACCACCACCACAACTCCATGTGTTAATTAAGTAGTAAAGATGCGTTGTAATAGATAGTTATCATAAAGACCATGTGTAGCTCGACAAAATAGTTCACAATGAATGTGTGAATTACATGGCACGTTGGGTTTGGTTAGATGCATATGTTTGTCTTACTACTCGTATGATATAAGTGGTAATATGCGTGAATCATCAACCTCAACTATAGCTACGATACATGTTCGCCTTTTTGAAGTCATGGTTCCAGTTAGTCATTGTATACATTTTGGTCTATTGGTGCCTTTCCTTTCTCTCCTGCGCAAGTTTTAACCCTCACGACCTGGGCCCAGTACTCGACTTCTACAACTCGTATAGGTTTGTCCCAGTTGAAGATAACCTAGCGTTCAGTGGGGGCTTCGGGTACCACCGGTGCTTTACCCTTGTCCTTTCCGTTGTCATTCTAGGTGTAAGGTTTCCAACGTCTGAATCTCTTAGGCGCGACTGGATAGTTGAGCATGTAGTTCTGCATGAAAAATGCCTTATTGTACACATTTAAATTGTCTATCCATTGAAAGAAGTATTAGCGCTCCGTCCTCTATCGGCATGGATGGACTGAGTTAGAGATGCGTGAAATGGAGCATAAATATGTGCTTACAAGAACTTTGGCGTACGTGTAGTACGCCTAGTTGGCGGTTGTCAGTTGTGTGAACTAAATGATATGTGATGGATTGCCGCAGTTGCACTGTAGCCACAGAAACTCTGGTGGCAAAGGTACATCTTTGCAAGAATTGTCGGGTATGATACCTTCTTCTTAGCCACTCAATTTCGCTTGCGAAGCATATCTCCGTAGTTCAACATCTCCATCAGCAGCACGGTGATGTCTTGTACCTCTCCTCTTCCCCTAGTTTTGAGATCGGCTGAATCGGAGTCTCTAGTCATGGAGGTTGGCCAGATTTTAGAGGCAGTCGGTGTTCACTACTTAAGAGTAAGCTTGAATGCGTTGTCATTTCGCTGGAGAAAACCGGTATGTGTTGTCAAATCACTGGAAAATCTGGTGCCTGTTGTCCACTAGCTGTGAAAACGGATACATATTATCAAATCACTAGAAAATCTAGTCGTGCTATTCACTTACTGCAAAAAGCTGTACGTGTTGTCAAATCACTAGAAAAGCCAATGCGTACTGTCCACAGACTATGAAAAACTAGTACATGTTGTTAAATCAGTGGGAAAGCCGGTGTGTGTTATCTACTCACTGGGAAATACATATTGTCAAATCACTAGAAAATCTAGTATGTGCTATCCACTAATCGATTAGAATAAGACACACGAATTTGTAGCATGCAAATAGGATTTATAATGTGTATGCCTTACCTTTTACACATTCTTATGTTTTGAAAATAGAATATAACCCTTTACCTACATACACATTCCTTTTTCTAATTACGAACAAAATAAAAAAATAATATTTTTTCTCAAATTCGTGATATCCCTTTAAATATGCATCCCCGAAAGAAAAGCCCTATCAGATCTGCAGCAACGAATGGATGGTACTCCCTAGTTTTCTCTGTAACCCTTCCAAATTCCCCCCTATTCTCCCAGATTTACCTCGATTTGTACTGCAGCTTGTGCCAAGTAATGGAGGTTCCTAACACAAGCAGTGGCGGAACCAGGAATGGTAAAGACCCGGGGCAAACTAGAGTGACTTACCTGCGCGGCTGCGCCAGGCCGCACCCCCTCGCCATCGTCGCCTCGCACCACAGCACCCTCGCTGTCGCCCCTGCGCACCGCAACCCCTTCATCGTCGCCGCCTCGCGCCGCACTGCTGCAACCCCCTCGTCGTCGCCGCCTCGCAACTCACCGCCCCCTTGCCATTGCCGCCTTGCGCCGCAGTCCCCTCACCATTGCCGCCTTGCGCCGCAGCACCCCGCCACCCGCCGAGTCACCGACCGCCGCAGCCCGATAGGAGGAAGTGAACACAGGAAGAAGAACTAAAGAGATGAGGAATGATCGATGCTGTGCGTGCACGATGGGGAATTAGGGATTTACGATTTAGGGTTGGAGCAATGGCTAACTGACTTGGGCCTTGAGGTCTTGCCTTGGGCTGCCTGCCTCGGTGTGGCCCACGACCACGGCCCACACGATGCGCAGCCGCAGCTCGCTCGGGGACGCCATGGCAGCTTGGTCAGTTGGTCGGGGGGTCTTCTTCCGCGGCCGCAGGAGACCCGAGGCAGCAGCCCCGGCTTGTCCCGGCGGTAATTCCGCCACTGAACACAAGGGATCCCTAGCCGCTCCATCGGATTGCGGGAGAACTGGATTTTTCTTTTAATGCTGGAATGATAATTGGAAATGGAGAAGCATGCCAGTCATGGACTCGTGAGTCAAGACAACGAGGGAAAGGTGAGAAATTTGATAATACGCCGCCACTTGGTGTCTATTTTGAAGATATGCCACCTTGCTTCTTCGAAATATATCATCGTCATCTGAGATTGTTTTGATACATGCCATTACGAAGAATTACGGGTCATTTCCCCAATACACCCCTGTACGAGCATATGAGCATTCCGTTGGTTGATTTTTTCCATACAATTTGTTTTAGGTTAAATTTGTGCATATATTTCTCTTGGCTAATTTGCACTCATTTTCTAGTTCTCATGCAATGTTATGTTGTTTCTGTATACCAGGGTGGCTGGTGATCTTCCTCTCTATGACACTCTAAATGAGTTTCAAAAAGGTCAGTCACATGGCTATGGTTGTTAAACACACAAAAGAAGCAGGGACATTCACTAAAAAGAATAACAGTGCTACACCAGACTACAAAACTAACCACAAAGATGCTTATGCTGATGGTACATGCTTTGTTATATTGTCTTTCCTTGTGATTTATCTGCTGGGATTATGCTTCACACACCCATTTTGTGTGTATGCACCAATATTTTCATTACCCTTGGTGATCACTTGTCTTTCCAGGAAATGGATATTAATTGGTTTTGCCTGATCAGTTCAATGTACTCTCAGGTTTGTCACCCTCACATGTTAACATTGCCGACATCGTCGAAATAACATTGAGAATATGAAGATGGGCGCACATACTATAAGAAATCAGAAAGAAGGCGGCATAATATTCTTGATTTTAACACCGATCCCCTTCCAAGCTATTCACTGGATGAGGTAGCAGTGGGAATAATTACGATGGAAGATGTCATGGAACAATTGCTACAGGTTGGACATGTTCTTACTCCATACACATAGCTTCTTTCTCTCTTACAATTTGGATTTTGATAACCTCGTATTGCCCCCACACTGTGTTATGAATTACGACCAATCCACCACTGCAGTGCTTACAGCAGATTGTACAATGTACATAGAGAATTGCACTTTGCATTTGAATTGCAAAGGTGAAGGTATGCATAGGGTGAGGCACTCTGCATTAGGCTATTGAATCGTAAGCAATATGGCTTTACTGCACATTTGCAAGCTATATATATGACCATTACGCTCTCTCATCGAGAAATTGGGCTATCAGAAACTTCTTACTAGTTTCCTAAAAAAGAAACATTTTACTAACTGTTAGTATTATTTTCTCCTGGTTCAAGGCAAGTAAAAGAGGGAATGGCTATATGCTATGATAACTTGAGAAATCAACATAGGTAACTTATGCTACAATATGATATAACATTTCTTTATGCTAATGTTATTTTGGCTGGAAGTACTTAAGCATGCAAAAGGTGATATTAGTAATAATGAGGTGACATTTTTTAGAACGGAAATCCTGCAAAGATGACAAAATTGTGTAATATGGGTTGCTACCACCTACCAATGCTCGAGGGTTTTGAAGGGCCCTGTTTTAGCAGGACTAATTGGCTGGTTAGGAAAAAAAAGTATAGAGAAGAAGTTATTGTTGTTGTCCACTTATCAGATTTCATGTTTTTCTAGATACCACATTCTTTCTACGGATTTAATTATTGCATAATAAGATAACTTTGCTAGTGATACCAGCTTTCCGGACAGCACAAACACATTACAAAGCCATCGCACCAGAACGAAAAGAAGAACAAGCAAAGCACAATAGTTAGCCTTCTCCAGTTCTATCCTACTTTTCAGGCCTCCCATCCTGAGCAAGTGAGCATCACCTTTTAGCTTTCTAACTTCGTCCTTCGTAACCTTGAAGCCTGAGCTCGTACCATTCCATTCCAATCGCCACAGCATCAGACAAAACCTGAATCGCAATGAGGTCACCATCTAAACGATGGTGGCAGGGGTTGGGTGTAGGCGGCGGCGACAGTCGGGACGCAGGAGGCAGCATAGCGAGGCGAGGCGGCGGCGACAGTCGAGACGTAGGGGTGGTAGTTGGGGCAAGATTAGGGGCCCAAGTGGCGGCGAAGCCAGAGCAGCCAGCGTCAGGGAATGGCGATGCTGGTGTAGAGCTTGAAGAAGAGGATTAGGTTGAATGGATTGGGTGTCGGGTGGCTACTGTTGTACACAATGAAGTTTATTTTCAGAATTATAAATCAAAAACATGTTTCCAGCATATATTAAATGACAAGTGTAAAAATAAAATGATTGCAAGATCACAAATCTCTATAATGTCATTTGAATATGAAATCATGCTCAATGAGACTACTCAATATAAATAAACAATTAGCATATCACTTAAATTGTGATTTTTCTAATTATTGCTCTCAGATATCGATTGCACTTGTTTAACCTTATTGACACGATGATCTATATTTAACCAATGATTATAATGATAACCTCTAGATATTATGCTTGTTTGAGCTCTACTAATTACCACATTAATCAATTTCACTTTGAGGATAATAACAATAACATGACAACATTAAGTATGGCTCAAAAGGAGATGAAGACAATACTGACCGAAGGCAAAATGACCAGATTAAAACTACGGTAAGATCAAGACAACAAGTAAACAGGTTGCCAACAACTCATATGCTGCCAGAATATTCCTAAATTATCATCGCAATCTCAAATAGACCACGAATCGTCATCGAGCAATCGTTAATCTCACAGATTATCATGCAATTGTCTTCTAGAATCACAATCACATAATAACAACAAGAACCAAGGCAACTCACGAGATGATAGTAATCGAAGCCATTCCAGAAGGCAGCAAGGTTAGCACGATGAAGTCGATGCTACCCTAGAAAACCTATCGCTGTCATTTGCACCGCAATATGCTTCTCGAAGATATAAAGTCACACACATGAACCGGTAAGCATCACAGTCACGAGGTCGAGGATCAGAGAACACCGTACAAGACCAAAAACCTAGCATCGGCCAAATGATAGGCAAGCAAGAACACCACATAAAATATGATTGAAACCTCCTCTATCACGGTTAAGCCACAAAACACCACTATATAAATGGTACCGAGACCGGTGTTGCTATGGCTCACCCGTGCCACTGCCTGGACGCTATGCGCTATCGATGCCATCACAGCCTTAACCCAGCCCAAAGCTGGAGTCATTGCTGCCATGATTCGGCTTCCATGCTCCACCCTCACCGAAGTACAACTCACCAAAGGCTAAGTCAAGGGTAAGGCTTCAAGTTGCTAGAGATGGAGTACCAAATTGTGTCATCGTTGCTGGAGCTCAAAGACTTAGGGCTTTTCACATGGTGAAGGTGGAAGAGGAAGAAGAGAGAGAGGGAAACTTGATTGGATCTCAAAGTCCTTGCGGAAGGAGAGCCCAAACCGGTATAAGAAAAGGGAGAAAGGAGGATTGCGCTGCCAATGGTCAATGTCGAGGCTGCCGAGTTGGGGAAGTATGGATTGGATCAATCCCCATCTCCCTATCAATCTGGCGTACAAAAGGAGCCAGCAGCTCTTTATCCTCTCTCCTCTCTCAATGACAAGTGGGCTCCTCACTTTCTCCTTTTTAATATGTAAATCCAAATAGGAAATTTGCAAAATGCTCTCGACGTCAACAGTTACTTGGGGTCAAGCCATGTAATCGATTCAGTGAGGGGCATATCTATTCATACAAAAATACAATTGCAAATATAGGGCTTGTATTTAGCAGAAAATAGTCCATAATTCTCCTTAATAGTATATATTAAAACAGTCTCAGATGAGGGTGGCATATTTTGAAACGGCAACTCTAGCGATAACATACCTCTACATACATCAAATCCCCCCCTTTGGATATCATTCCTTTGGGACGGGACGTGCCGTATATTGTGGGAAAACGCAGGGTGTCTTTTAGGAAATTTCCTATTTATTTTTGTCAGGCCGGCCATTACACTGACTCCGGAGTCTGGCCTTCTCTCTCCTGGTGAGTCCACGATTCGGCTCGTCTCTTTGTTCTCCTGCGCGTGCCTAGGCCTCTCTCCCCTCGTTCTGCCCGTGCGGCGGCACTCACCACCACCACCTCGCTCGCCTAGTCCTCTTCCGGAACCCGGAGGTCATCTCCTCGGCCTCCTCCTCCGCCGAACCGCGCGCTGTTGGAGATCCACGCCTTCCTCTTCGTCGTGTGGTATGCCCTAACTCGTCCTCCTCCTCCTCTGATCCGACTAGGCTCCGACCAGCCCTCCAGTGGCGCCGCCGCCTCTCTCGCCATGCTTCTCGCGTCGCCACCCTCTCGCGCAAAGCTCCGCCGCCGACCGTCCTGGTAGTCCTCCGGCTGCACCCTCCGCCTCGTAGAATCCCTAAATTGCGCCAACCCTCAAAACCCTGACTCAGTCGGCCCCAGGCTCTGCCACCTTCCTACCCTTCTACGTCTCAATCCGTCGACGAGACGACGACTCAACGAAGCCTATCCGCCTCTTGCTGAAATCCTCAAATTTTCAGTTTGAATTGTTGAGGAATTGCGTTTCCAGCTAACAATTCCACGTGTCAACCAAACGGGAGAATGAAATCGCAGACCATTTTTTTAAAAAGTTCGAGTAGAGTTGCCATCGAAGCTTCGATCTTGCAGCCCAATTCTGATTTTGAGATCCAAACAAACCTTAAGGACAATTGCTTTCCTGTATGTATATGAAATGTTCTTAGCCATTTAATATTTGATACTGTAATATGGGTGATTTGTTCTACTAAATTGTGTTTACAAGTCCAGTTCTTTTAGAAGTTTGTGCAATCAGCGTAATTATCAATAGACCAAGTTCACTTTCCATTGGTTGAATGGTTACCATTCGAAGCCTAAAAAGAATGTGCATGTCACTAGCAGTATTAGTTGCTTGCAACAAAACTTGGTCAAAAAACAAAACAAAAAAACATTAGGAGAGAGTAAGAGAATGTTTACTAAGACTATAGGCCATTTGCTAAGAAAAAAAGTTGCAACTGAATTCTAGCCTTGATTCCATAAAGAAATTAATGGTACTGAAGAGTGCCTGTAAGATTCATATCATAGATTTGCTGACAACTTCAACAACGTTGGAAGTACATAATGTATTAATGTCAGAAAGCAAGAGTAAATTGTCCTGAGAATTATTTGTATACTATAGCCGTGTAGTATCTGCTCCAATGTCATAGTGGCCTTGAGAAAGTAAAACTCTGGATATGTTCTGCTCTTTCACATTCATCACAAATTACATGCTGTTATTGATACTTGTCTTTCTTGCCCTGTGCATCCTGAACAACATCTCTTATCAATTATCATTAAATCTTTGCCGGGGATAGGTAACTGTAAACAAATGATGAAATTGCTTGTCTATTTTGTTTTTACATGTTTATTGCTAAGCAACTATGAGTATGTGATGCATACAGAAATTGAAGTCCTCTGTGTTCTTGCCCCTGTTCATGACATTTTCTTCTATGTGTTGGTTTGTGAAACTTTTGAGGTTTAATGATTTGCAAATGCTTGTGTCCTATTCCTATATTTGATATATAGATGATATCCTCGTTGTCCATATACACATTTTTTGATATCCGTAATTTTGGGGTCTTTTTTTTTAATGTTTTTTATTCACTAATCAGTTGGATGATATAAACTTGGCTTATGATGATCATCTGTCAGGCCATCAGCTAATTTATTAATTTCTTTTATATTTCCTCCTGTGTTTTAGGCCACCAGGTTACAGATGAATCAGGAGGCCTCTGGTTTGTTATGTGTTGGCTTGCATGAAACTGATGGGGCCGAAGAGTCGTATGCAACTGAATGTCCTAAAGTGAATCAGGATTCTTCCCATGAAATAGCTAAATTTGATGTAGTAATGGCAACTTCGGCAATGTACAGTGATCATAGCAATGCCAATTCTTGCTTAGATGAATATCAACATACAGGGATGATGGCAGGAATTCAGCCCGTGGAGGAAATTAGATTTGGCGGTATGCAACACTTCGAGCTTCCGTCACAAGTATGCATATTTTTAATACTCATCTGTTTATGCAATTACTTATCCCCTTTCTATTTAATGCAATTATTTTTTAAATTGTTTATTGTTCGTCTTCTGTCAGGGAATAATACCTGATTCTGAGGAAGAAAGCTTGTCATCTAGCCCTGAAACTTCATCTACCACTAATTACGATATGCCTGGTAATATAGTCAACCTTTTGTCATAGCCTAAGTTTTTTAATTTTTACTTTGTAGTTTGTACTCTGTGGCATGCTGGTAATCATTTTTGGCCAATGTCAGGTTACATGGAGCAAAATTGGCAGCATATTTACAATTCTTTGGACGAAATGGTTTGTCTCCTTATATTAAATTGTTGAACACTTGGAATGGTTGATATTATTGAATTCAGCTTTTAGTTCTTCAGCAAGCTTGAGGCAACTGCATCGGTAGCAACACATAATTTTTACCAGTTGGACTAGAAATTTGGATAAAATGGTTTATTGGAAAAACTGATGCCATAGCAGTAGAATTTTTATATGTTCAGTTACAGCTTTGGCCTACTAACATGATACAAGTGGTGTCGTGTAGTATGTTCTGCATGCAAAAGACACTAATTGTTAAACTTCAATTGAGCTATCTGAATTGTTGAAATGGATTGAATCTATGTGCTTCTGTCTCTTTTATGGTCAGGCACTAAGTTATGTAACATATGAATTTTCTTAGGAACATGTTTAAGCTTAACTTAGATCCTTTTGATTCATTTATCAGATTATAACATATGTATTATCCAGCCCATAAGCTAATAGATTTGTCTTTCTTTCAATATTACTCCAAACTGGTCATATATGTAATTTGATGTTAAGCTTGCTGTCATTCTCTTCAGATGCTTGATATCTTTTTTATTCTGCTGTTTGATCTTTGCCACCTTTGTTTTCTTAATGATACTTTGGATCAATTTGCTGCTTATAGTTGGGGAATTTTATTATTTCTTATTTATTTGCTATTTATAGGTTGACAAAGAAGGGCCAGTTATGCTTAATCCTGAGTTTGTAATGTGTGACACAACTTTGCATCTTGAGCCTCACTTAACTTTCTCATCACACGGGTTCAAGATTGAATATTTGGATTGGGGCTCATCTCAAGATGATGAGATGATATGTCTATACTGGGAAATTTCTGACATCATTTGCATTGCTTGTAAATGGACTCAGAGCGTAAGCAGTTTTCTTTATTTTATAGTTACCTTCCCTCTTAATTTTTTATGGTTTAATATCATTTTACTGTTCTAATCAGGTTGGATCTGCCTTGATAACTCTCCTTGTTGGATCTGGTGCAGAAACGAGAAATTCAGGTAATTACATTGGGCATTGTGATCTAAATGTTTTCATATTCATATGGAATATGTGGTCAAGATGTTGTATTCCAGATTTAATACGCTTTTCCTGTCTTCCAATGTTAAATGAGATCTAGTGCTCATGTATGATGCGTGTAACGTAGGAAATAGAGCTGTGTTGGTTTATTAGGTTTATTTTGATGCGGATTTAGATTCTTAGTTTTGCATGTATCTTTTTTTTCTGAAAATGTAAACAATATTAGCCAAACTACAATTGGGTTTGGTTGTTTGGTTGATTTGGCTTCCATGTTTTATGTAAGTATACAACAATCCTCAAGACGTTAGTTGGAGTTCAATATTAATTTTCTTTTGTGTCTTTGGTAGAAAATGTATGTGTCAGGACTTACGTTCTCTATATTCATGCAATAGTATGGTTGTAAAAATATTTCAATAGTTTTACTGCACAAAAAGCTTGATTTTGTAAGCATAATAGTTTTAAATGTTTTATGCTTATGAGGTGGATAAGGGGTAATTTGGTGTATTCAGGTTCTTCTACTTTCCCCTTCTCATTCAACTATTTGGTTTGCCTAAGATACGGCTTTAGGAAAATGTAAACCGAACCTAATATTGAGAACCAATAACCTGAATTTCACATTGAGATCTTGTTTTAGTTGCATGTAGCTAAACTAAGACTATTTAGTTTTATCTAAAAAAATTCTAATTTGGTCACAAATGCATGTATGAATGAATGAACAAGTACACAATTTTTTAAATCAATAATACCTCTGCTGCTTGCTTGCAACAAACTAATTTGCTTGTCTTTTTGATATTCTACAGGTTCTGTTAGGGTAAATTTTTGTCTTACTGATCTGCAATGGCCAAGGAAACAGCAAAAGATTTGGCATCTTGCATCAAGATACCAAGAAATATGGAACAATATTCCATCGTAAGCTTTGAGCTGTTTTGCTTTATGTCTGCACTGCTTTTTTATATGAGTTGATTTCAGTGAATCTAATTTCTGGCGGCAACATAGAAATGCTAATAGTTTCATACCGATGCATCATTAAGTTATCCATATTCTTTTTTGTTATTTTCCTCGCCTATGGAGCCATAGATTGCAAGGCTAATGCTGACATCAGAACATGTAAATTGGGGTGTTCGTATTAGGTACAGAACAAATATTGGTCAAACCAAGTCTCTGCTCTTACTTTTGAACAATTTCGAATTTTCGATTGAGTTCGGGTATTGCTCAGATTTGATAAGTGATAATTACCAGATATGAAGAATGATCGGATTTTGCTTAACACTGATGGAACAGCAGTATCTTATCAGATTTTACTGTTAATTTAAAAGTTTATTTACATAGTAGATAATAAAACTTCTACCTTTTTAAATCACTATATGAAACAGTTAAATTAAGTAGTGTTATTTTATTCAAGGATTATGCTGCAAACTCTGGTAAGTTGGATAATTTGAATTTGGGTTTGGTTTATGGATATATTATCATATGGGTTCTGGGTTTGGATATGAATATCAAGTCTCAAACTTGGGCATAGATTATGACAGAGTAAATTTTATTTTAATTTTGAGGGAAAATTCTTATCTCATCCACTGTATGCTGTATTCTGTAGCGATTAACTTTGGTGTATCTATATCTGTTTACACTCTTAATTTGAAGTTTGCTCCATGTTACAAAATACAAGTACAACTTTTAGTTGTGTTGTTGTTATTACTTCTGTAACACCAATCTTGCATAACTGCATGTATCTGTCAGAGATGATTTTGTGTTGGAGAATTGGAGCATCGAGCCCAGTTTGTTTTTCCCTAAGCAATACTTTTCTGAGTGAGTATGATACACCTGTGTAATTTATTCTTAATCTGTTCCCCTTTTTTTCCCCTCTTTATGAACAATCTGAACATCTAGAAACATTTTATGCTACACTACATGCAGCTTTGGTGATCATAGGAAAAATGTCTTGTGAATAATTCCCATCATATTTTATCCATTTTACTAGTTTCACCTTCCAACACCTAATTTTCTTTATAATGTCTGAAATTGGTTTTAGGTTATACTCCCTGTAAAGCAAATGTGTCTGTATTTTCTGCCTGTGGTACTAAACCTGAAGCATCTATGTACTCAGAGGCTATAGTTGATCTTGCACCTTTGCGCTGTTTATGTTTAAAACATGTTCTGTTATTTGTTTTCATTGTTTCAGCACTGGGGACTTTGAAGATGTTATCTATCCTAAAGGAGAGCCTGATGCTGTTTCAATTAGCAAAAGAGATGTTGAGCTGCTACTACCTGAAACATTCGTCAACGATACAATAATTGACTTTTATATCAAGTAGGTTGAACCTTTTGTATGCCTGTCTCCATAAAGAATCCTTTATCTTATAGCATTAGTTGTTAAATGATGCTGTCCTGTTGCATTTTTGTGCTATTACAACTTCTATTGTAATATTTTTAGATCTGATCACCTGTGTTCGCTAGATACATATGTAATTTTGTTATCTAAAGTTGATTATGATGGGAATTGTTTTTTGGTGTTGAAGGTTCCTACTTACAATGCAATTACTTGGTATATAATCATATGGTACTGGAAAATTGAACTTTTGAATGTCTCAAGATTTTTTTTACTTTAATCAAAGTATTGAAAATACTCACAGCCTCATATATTCATGAAGACTAATTAAATGCTTGACCAAATAAGAGTTCCATTTTCTTCTCCTGAATTTGTCAGGATGTATAAAGAATTGAATATGATGCATCTGCAGGGGATCTCAAAACATTAGACTATGTTTCTACTACTTGGTGTTGCATGTGTGGGAATGCATTGTTTTTCAAATATTTTGACACAGAAATTTCCTCGGATTCCTACAAGAATTGAACAGTTTCCTGTAAAATTCTTGCAAAATCCCTGTAAAGTAGGGGTGAATTGCTCTGTACCACCACAAAAATCACTTGAGTAGGAAAGTACAATCGATGTGTCACTTACATGTGGCCCTAGACCTCATTTGTTGGCCTCACATTCGATGGTATTTTCCATTTGCGATGGTACCTAAAATTCACGTGCGTTACCATGTGTAGATTACAATTTGGTTTAATTACCTAAAATTTTGAAGTTGAGCATGTCTTTCATAATTAGCTTTTTTTATATTTTTTATTAGCTATACAATGGAAAAGCATTACTTTCCCTTTTAATGGAAATGAATACAAGTTTATATTGGGGTGGGTCCACAAATAATTTGGTTTACAGTTTCACACCAAATAGTTACCGATGAAGTTTACATGGGAATGCAAAAACTACTTTGCAATGTTACCGCAGTTTAGTTGATGGTGCTGCAAATCTAGTAGTTCGTTGAAGCATTATAACATTACCTTTCATTTTTGTGACTCGTGAGCAGTAGTGATATTCAAGTCATCTAATCTTAATGTGACATGCTGGCATGCTGCTTTGTTATCCATCATTTCCTCTGTTTCCTTTTTTATTTTTCACAATCCTGCAACTTTCAATAGAACTTGCTTGAAACAATCTCTAAACTGAAAGGAGACTTATGTCACATGGAGATAGATAACTAGGAAACATAGAAATAGGAAGAAGATAACCAGGCAGCTTATCTCTAATTCTCTATTAACTGAAATCCCTACTGTACTGTGCATGATCAGTGCATGTGAACAGTAATTGCTGCGCATGGCACATACTGGAGCACCTTTCTTTTCATGTGTAAGTCAAGAAAAACCAGATATTTTGGGGGGACAAATTTGAACCTTCAAACTTGTTATGAGTGCCATATAATTTTCAATGTCAAATATCATAGTTTGTTGGTTCTGAAGGAAATATGCAATGTTTCAATTTCATTAACGATTTAAAAAACATGAGAGGTGAATCTGTGTTTCCGATGTATTAGATGCATTTGAATAGTAGCAAGAGAAATAGGGTCGCTTTTTTATTATTTGACTGTTAACTTTACATTTATTTTGTGTAGAATGGTTTCTAGTTGTATTAAATTACAAATAATCTTTAGTTTCTCATCTGCAGATACTTGAGCACAAGAATTGAACCCGCTGAGATGCGCAGGTACCACTTTTTTAATAGCTTCTTTTTTCGCAAGCTGGCAGATCTTGACAAAGATCAAGGGAGAGCTCCAGAAGGTAGAGCAGCTTTCTTACGTGTCCGCAAATGGACCCGCAAAATAAACCTATTTGAGAAGGATATTCTGTTTATTCCAGTGAACTTCAAGTAAGAAACTTAAGACAATGAAAATTTATGTTGGTACACTGATAATCTTTGTACAGTATTAATGGTGTCTGCATTGCAG
Organism: Melocanna baccifera; assembly: GCA_036346265.1. NCBI lineage: Eukaryota > Viridiplantae > Streptophyta > Magnoliopsida > Poales > Poaceae > Melocanna > Melocanna baccifera. The sequence goes on from CM070680.1 coordinate 6,087,312, forward strand.
CTTGCATTGGAGCTTAATTGTTATTTGTTATCCTGGAGAAGTGGAGACATTTGAAGGCATGAACATAAATTGAAATTCATACTTTTGATTTTTTTCGAGTAGTACTTTTACTTCCCTGTTATTTTTCTTCAGATGGCGACACAAAGATCTCTGCTAAAGTTCCATGTATATTACACATGGATTCTCTTAAGGGAAGTCATAGTGGACTGAAAGACATTATTCAAAGGTAAATCTATTTCCAGAATTTACCACTTTTGTGCAAAAGAGATGTCGTTTTAGAATGCGTGCTGTCAATTGTTAAACTTTTAAAACTTTGACCACTAACATACACAGCAGTATTGAGATTTGTCACATTAAAACGATTAGATTTCTTATCAAAAGTATTTTCATATAATTATATTATTTGCAATTTTTGTTATCATATAATTAGAAAAAGAGTAACGTCAAAAGGTATGTATTGGAGACCATGTCAATGTCTGAAACGGCATCTATTTTGGAACGTAGTAGTGATGGAAATGATGACTATCATTGACTTTGTTGCATTCTATTATTCCTATTTGTCTTATCAATTCAGAATCACACTTTGTGGTCAATATCTAGTGCACAGGATCATTTGTGGTATTTGATTCTTTCTGGTGCAGTTATTTATGGGAAGAGTGGAAGGAAAGGCATCCTGAATCAGCATCAGATAATTCAGACAAGTTCTTGAACTTGAGATTTGTCTCCCTTGAGGTTTGTGCATATTAGCTTTCAGTATCGATTCCATATTCCTCGGCAAAACTAGTCTAAAGTACTTTTAATGTTTGGTTTGCATTTCTGCCTAATACTAGTTTTGAGGACCATTTGATTTCGGTGGAGTGAAATGCTTGGATGCGAATTTAGGTTTAATGGTTGAAGAGGGCAAGCACTGAAAAAAAAGTTTATCCCTCATTCCCTTGTGGGTGATCCATAAGCACAAACAGCAATGGTGTTAGAATTGTGTTGCCACTCACCAGTATGAAGGAGAATTGAGAGGATTAAGATAGATAACCCCTGTGGATATTTATGGAAATGAATTAAGCCAAATTGAGAGTATTAATATCCATTAACATTATCTATTATTACTCGCAAGTAGTTGGCCTTTTGCTAGCTCAGTTAGCCAGTCCAACATATTCTTTTTCTCGGAAAATACTTCAAAGTGGTCAAGGCTTTGAATACCTTCATTGATGAATGATGATATGACTCATAAGGCTACACATGTATATCACATAAATTCCTACAACACAACTAATTTCTTATATTGCATTTTTTATTTGAAAAGCATAAAATAGAAAACATTGTATATTCATTGAGGCCTACACATAGCACTGCATAATAGGTTTGTTAATCTCAGAATCTGTTGCCTACAAGCTATTTTAGATTTTTTTCCCCAAAACATGTGGTGTGGTTCTAACTCTACATCTGCAACATGCTATTTACTTTAAGCTGAATACTGTTGTTAGGTACTTAGGTTTGAAGTATACTACTTAAGCTGAAAATTGTACCAGTAATATGTGATTTTTATTTATTTCTCTATATTAGGCTCTCAGTTCAGATGACATGATGTACAGCTTAGGATTTTAGCTTTGTAGGTTTTATTACAAGGCTCTCGTTTCTTTAACTTTGAGAAGATTTCATTCTTAGTCTACCCTAACTTGTTTGGAACAAAAGGCTTTATTGTTGGCGTCGTTGTTGTTGTATTTATTTCACTATATGATCTGCAATTCTGCATTACCTTTTTCCCCCTTTGTGCATGGCATCAAGGCATGGATGGTTTGCATTATAGCTTGTGGGATTCATATGAAGCTGGTATGGGTCTGACACATGTCTAGAATTGTAGTCTAAGTTAACTACTGAAGTCATTTCACATTTATATGGCAATTGTTCAGAACCTCATATATTCACTGATACTATCCTTCTCCAGATCAATTTAAGTTTGGACAAGGACATTCTATGTTGTGCTGTTGTGCACTTGTGCTTATGTGTAGAAAGCATTGGGACAAGGACATTCGATGTTGTGCACTGTTTGCTTATCCGTAGAAAGCATTCTATGTTGTGCACTTTTTTTGGTGGAGAAAATCACTGCCACAATTGCCACACCCTTTTTTTTGGCTATGAATGTGACCATGGCCAAATTTTTGTTTGGCAAACACTGTTCCCCTAATCGGCGCCTAGGCGCTAGGTGGTGCTCTCCCGCCATGCCCGCATTGCCGATTTGGCCCGCCTAGGCACTAGGCGCTGGTCTACCGCTCGACTAGCGCCTAGTGCCTACTGCCTAGGTGAACACTGGTCTTAAATGAGCATGGCATAGGTAACTTTTATTTGGTAAATCATGGCAATGTACCAAACAAGCCCTTTTACATGAATGCCAATCAACACCTAACTTTTTCGTAGCTTTCATGTAGTATTTTGAATTGTAATCTAGTTGTGTTCTATTTGTGTCCCAGCTCCCTCAACAAGATAATTCATTTGATTGCGGCTTGTTCTTACTCCATTATGTGGAACTCTTTTTGATGGATGCTCCCAGTAGCTTCAACCCATTGAAGATCAATGCATTTTCTAGCTTTGTAAGTTCTAAAATCTTAATTAATTTTCCTAGTTGTTTAATGACATCATGTTGTTTCTCTGCCATTTTCATTGTAAATGTGTTGTTTGGTCTTGGACCATAATGCTGCCACCTTTGAATCATGAACTTCATCAGCACCCTGTGAATTGTTTTTCTCTCTGTCTGTTTTGTAGTTCGTGTTTATTTTTCCCTTTGAATGCTAAGAATTTTGTTATAGTGGAATCCATGCAGTGATTTGATATCTTAGTACTTAATCTCTGATGAAAAAACTATTATAAATGATTTTATTTAAGCTCTAGTTTATATGTGCATAGTTAAAACTTGTCTGGTAGATTTATCGATTAAATTAGAGAAAACTAGACCGCACCCAGCCCTACTTTCTCAAGAGTGCAGATTCTCACTTGTATTTTTGCTTTATTCAGTTCACCACCTGTACTTTTGATTTGGTGTGAATTGCCACCTGACTACCTGTACTTTATTATTAAATTAATTCATCACAACATTGTCGAAGAGCTTAAAAATATTTCCTTTGTATCATATAGTCATTTTTTAATAAGAGGTATATTTCCCTTATTTTTCATGCTTGATGTATTTTGCAGCTTAGTGAGGATTGGTTTCCACCTGCTGAAGCTTCTCTGAAGCGTTCATTGATCCGAAAGTTAATCCAGGGGCTTGTGACAGAACCTTCTCAAAATTATCCAAAACTAACCTTTAGTAATGAGCAGCTTGATGAAAGGCATCAAAGAAGTGAAGATGCTGAGCAAGAACCAGCTAGAGAGTTCCTCCCTCAGAGGTGCTCTGCTGGTGAACCTGATTCAGTTTGCACAATTCTTGGAACACAGCAACCATCCACATCCATCTGCTTAAATGATTCTGATGAAAAGGGGGTACCTGCTTCAGGATGCATTTTGGAGACTGGAAGGGTTTCAATGGTAGCTGTACAGAATCTACAAGAGTTGGGGGTATATCCTTAGCTAATGGATTATACTTTGTGTTTCAGTAGACTGGTAGTTATTTAATTTTGTTGTGCTTGTTTACTAATATCATGCTGTTAATTTTTGTCCTTCAATTATTTTTTGCTAGATATGTCCACCAGACAAGGATACTGTCATTTGCTTGTCAAGCCTGGATGAGAAAAATGAGTCAACTCTTGCAGACTCTGATAATCAACTTGATCTGAGATCATGTGCCCCAGAAGATGCTGAAGTGCTCAAGGGATCAGGCTGTGTGGTTAAAGATAAGTACACTCATGAGGAATCGTTGCTGCATTCTTTGGATAATAACCAGAAAATATCCAGCCAAGCAGAAGTTGAGGTGCATGATACTATGGATTCCATGTCTTGCTCAATCTCTGATAATGCCAAGGAGGCGGTGGCCTGCCAGGAACATTCTTTAGAAAGAAACGCAAATGTTGAGGATGAGCGCTTTGGAGCTTCTCAAGATACGCATTTGTCCATGATGCTTGATTCCAGCAAAGATGAAATTGGACCTGATCCAGAAAGGACTACAGGTGAACCTGATGATGGTGGATGTGGTATTTCTGAAGATACAGATTCTGTCGCGATAGGTGATATAAACAAAGATGTTGCTGAGCATTCTTTAGAAGGGAATATTGTTGAAGCTGAGGACACGAAACGTGAAGATAGTGTTGTGGATCCTATCACGGTAGAAGATGCTATCAAAGATACCCGGAAGGAAACTAGCACAACCGTGGATGAGATCAATGCTGAGCATTCTTTAGAAGGGAATATTGTTGAAGCTGAGGACACGAAACGTGAAGATAGTGTTGTGGATCCTATCACGGTAGAAGATGCTATCAAAGATACCCGGAAGGAAACTAGCACAACCGTGGATGAGATCAATGATAGCGAGCAGTATGTTTCATCTGAGTTGAAAGAGGGAAACAATGACAATGGTATGACCACTGGTAGTACAGTTTTCTCTGAGTTGAAAGAGGGAAACACTTTCAATGTTATGGCAGGTGGCAGTACAAATGGAACCAATGAAACTCATGCAGATGGTGAGGATGCTTACGTTAACTTAGTAACAGGTCAGGCAGTTCCTTGTGAAGATGACACAACTTGCCCTGATGCTGTGATGCCCCTCGTAGATGGTACCTGCAGCGCAAAGAATGAAACAATTTTGGAGAACACAACTTCTGATGCTAAAAGGCCTTTGCCTGATAGCACCTGCGAAGAGAAGGATACAGTAGTTTCTGTTGACCAGTGCTTGCAGAAAGATGTTCAGGGTACTGACGCAAAAATAGAGCGGCACTACAAGCGGCGGAAGGTTGTGCTCTCTGAAGTAGATAAACGACACACGAGGAACTCCTCGAGAGCACCATCTTTAGATTAGATTGTGCTGGTGTAGGGACTAGTTTTTGTTGATGTTATATGAATTCCTTTTCATTGCCTTTATGCATTATTGTTACTTATCTGTACTATGTGACCTCCGCTGACATCTAAGGTTTCAACAAACCTCGTCAGCTATATGAAATCCTGGTGGCTAGTTGCTTGCTTGACCTAGTTCATTTTGTATCCGCCTGAATTTAGATGTGAAATGTGTTGTGTATGGTCTACGTTCTCATATAGTATTATGCCCATTTTTTTTGTTAGCTGTACTACTACTACCTTTTGATCTTTACCTGTAATCTTCGTCACCTTGGTCGGGGTGGGCTTGAGGACTGGTGTCTCTTGTTTCAGATAAGTAGTAGTATTGACTAGATACACCCTAGAACTATTTTGCAAGGAGAACTTCCATGGCAATGCGTTATTCGATCACAATACTCAAAAGCAAGGCCTAACAAAGCCTCACAAAAAAATCCTAAAAAACATAACATATATCTGAAATATTTGCTTTTCGTATACAAGGATATATCAAGTTATGAACTATACTAACAAAAAAGACGCAAGAGCTCCTTTTGGATTTTCATCAGGTGCATCTTGCGCGTTTGTCACGTTCCTGCGAAAGAGATGGTAATTCTCGTCATATGATTGTTATGGCATGAAGCTATAACATTGCCAGCATATCACTGATTAGAAATATAATAATAAGTTTTCTTATTATTTAAATTTATTTATTTTTCAATTTATACCATATATTAAGAATGAATTTTATATTCTTAAGATTAGTTTTCTTAATTTAGGAATATGATCATGCAGTAAGAAAGACAATGTTTTCCTAGAGCAGGACCAGACGAATTCACTCTAGCCTTTCAAGATGATTATGGAAACATCTAGCAACACATGCACGAACTTAATAGCTAGCTTTGATCAATTAATTAAAGTTGTAAACGATCTCAACCATGGAGACCTATTGTAGCGTTCTAACAATACATATACATGTAAAGAAGTTCAACTTCGTTTATGTAATGCAACAGCCAACAGTCATCAGTCTGAAATAAAATGTACCTTAAGGTCCTCGATAGCTAGCTTTCTGTTCGCTTTCCATAGATCATAGGCTTCCGTGCTGCTTGCTTCTAAATCGACCTTGAATAGGCTTCAAACAAGGAATTTGGTAAGACCAACATAGTCAAGAACAAGAAACGGTGTTTTGAATAAGAACATAGTGGAAATAAATTGAGCACAGTTTAGATGTCCAACATGGATAAGTTGTCAAATTTACAGGTAAACAATAATAATAACCGAGAAAGGATCCTTGTTTCAGAAACTCGTGTTAGTAAATAGAGTTATCCTCTCTGATTATAATGTTCACTTGGCCTGCATTGTCTCAAACAATTAACCTTAGCAAAGCCAGTACGACATGCAATTCAGCATGGTTTTGGTGACAGATGAATAAACAGGGGAAAAATTACCTGCAATATAGTGCCTATTTCCATTATCCATCATCCTGAAGCCTGAAACACTGCAACTAGCTAAGCAAGGAGGCGCATATATACCTTGTTATCCTACTGAGCCTGTATCTCCTGGCAATGTCCATGACGAGCGACCAGTACCTAGATGCCGCTGCTGCGCTGCGGTTCACCTCGTCTGACCACCACAGTAACTCCACCCCGTTCATGTCCATGCCGGCCGCCCTCCATATCTCGATCATGTACCGGCCGTCGGCCCGGATCTTCGCCGGATCGCCGGCCATCTTGCCGTCCATCTGCGCCGACCAGTCGGCCATCCAGACCTTCACCTTGCAGCCGGCCCTGACCATCTTGTTGACGCTGACCGTCCTCATGATGTCCTGCAGCAAGATTCGAAGCCAAGAACACATATCAAGAATGCAACGCATCCATCCATCACCGCAGCTAACCAGTTCGTGCACGCGTGGTGGCGCATGTACCTCGGCGATGTGCCTCTCCGGGAACATGGCACTCGAGCTGAGGTCTCTCTTGATGCAGGGGGAGGTGTCGAACCACTCGTAGCAGACGGAGTCGGCCGTCCTCTCCAGCAGCCGCCCGAGCTCGCCGTCTCCGCCGCCGCACCTCTCAGTGGCGACGCCCGTCAGCGCGGCGAGCCTCTCCTCCACTCTCATCGCCGCTGCCAACGCGCGGGAAGCCGTGAGGCGCCGTGTCCCCTGAACGTAGCGACAAGAAGCATACGGAAGTGATCGCCGAGGAGAGCCGTCACCGGTGTCACCCCATTTACCATAGCAGATCACCGTTGCGAGCCAATTCCGAACATTTCCCCGGCCAAGCTGACTCCGTCAGATGGCGGACGCGACGGTGGGTGCTGCTGAGAGGTAAGGTAATAGATTAATTCTGGTCTCCGTCGCCCGCGCTGCCTTCTTCGCCGGAGCCTGCCGGCATTTTGCCGTTCGCAGTCGGATACTCGCTGTTCGAGTTTGCGACATTGCGCTCCCTTTTGGCTTCTCTTCTGAAGGTGGAGGTGGGTGGCCGAGGAGAGGGGAGTTGAGGAGTTACCTCCTAGTGGGAAGTTGGCAGACGGGATAAGGGCGGTTTGCGCTTGTGGGCTCTGAGGTGAGGGAGGGGGGGTCATAGTCGTCGTCTTGTTCTTGGTGGTTGCTTCTTGCTGGCTTGTCGGTCACTTGTTCGACCAAATGCCGAGGAAAGGAGGCTTGCTTCGGAATCCTTCGGCGCCGCCCCAATTCTCGTCTCCTGACCCGCTAGTCGGAGTTAGGAGTCCTGAGAGTGGACCGTGGTTTTGGCTGCCGATTGATGGGGATAGTTCGTCGTCGTCGGAGGAGGATGTGAACAAATTTGTGCAGGATGCTTTACGGGTGGGTTATTCTGTTGACGATTTGGTAAGAGCTAAAGCTTCTCTTTCGAGTACCGTTAATTCACCAAGGTCGGAGTCAGTGGATTGTGGTGTAGGTCAGGAGCGTCACTCTAGTTCCTTGGCATCGCGGATAGTTGAGGATATAGCATAGTTGCGCGCAGCGCCAGTGTGTAAGCCTTGGAGAGGTCCCCTCCCGAAGCCAAGAGCATCTCCAAATTTGTCTTTGGAGGATGTTGGGGTGCAGGATTTGAGAAGCAAAAAGAAGAATGGTGGAAGGGTGAGCTTGGAGGTCATGTGTTCGGGGTTGAGCAAGTTGGGATTCGGCGGTGGGGAAGGTCCAGCGAAGTCGGTGGAGTCCTTGGCTCAATTGAATAGCATTGTTCACAGGTGGAAGAAGGGGCAGCGTTCTGGGCCGTCAGAGAGGCCCAAGATCAATTCGGGCCTGAGTGTTCCAGTGGAGGCGCACCCGGCTTTTAATTGTGCACAAGGGCTTAGCATTTTACTGGTCAGGGGTGGGGTTCCGAAGGGTCACAGGGCAAATCGAGAAGGACCAGTGTCGCAGCAGGGAAGTTGTATCGTTTCTGAGTTTGGTGGTCTGTCATTTGCTGAAGTAACGCGGGCGACGAGAAAAGAGACCCCAAAGGCGGTAGGAGAAGTAAGCGAAAGGATGCAGAGAGGGGGGCGAGGAAGGGCTGGTGCTCGCGGCGGTTGGGAAGTCGTCGACTTCATTCGAGCAATCTGTGGAGCATGGTAGGGCCTTGATCTTCTTGTGGTAGTAGGGTGCGAGGCGCATGCAAAGGAAAATGAGGTGCGAAGAGGCGATTTCTCGGCGGTGGAAGAGGTCATCTGGCTGGGGACCGTGGCAGGCTGGGCGCGGGAGTTCGTGACCGTGGGTGGGAGCAGCAGCGTTTCACCAGGGAAGGCGGCTTTGTAGGGGGTGTGTCTGGTGGTCGAGGAGTTAGTCGGCAGAGATGGCAGGATACAGCTAGATTTGTTCAACCCTCTATTGAACCAGTGGGTGTCAAGTTGGGGGAGTTTGCTGAGGTTGAGCAAGGGTCGGCGAAGGCTCTGGAGGTGTTTCAGTCTAAGGGGGGGAAGATGTGCAAATGGAAGAAGCGCAGGAAGGCAATGGTGGAGGAGCTGAGGTAATGAGTTCGGGGCTGCGTTGCTCAAGGTGTACCAAGAAAGGGCATTTGGCAGCGGGGTGTAATGCAGATTTGTATTGTGTTATCTGTTATAGCAATGATCATGTGAATCACAGGTGTCCCGTTCTTAAAATGCCAAGACCTATGGCACACGCGGTTGGTTATGCTGTGCATGGCTTGGGTTTTTATCACATTCAACACAGTTCCTTGCCGAGAGCTAAGAAAGATTCGAAGTTCGGTTTGATTACAGTTCTTGGGGGTTCTCTCACAAAGGAACAAGTGATTGTGCAACTTCAGAGGTTGGTGCCTGGGAAGTGGATGTGGGTTCTAGAAGTTCATGGTGATAATGTCTATATTGCTCAATTTCCTTCTAAATCTGAATTGCAACGGTCTATTACTTTTAGAGGGGCTGATGTGAGAGATGCTAATGTTCCTCGGGGTGTGAGATTGAAATTTGAAGAGTGGCATGAGAAAGAAGAAGGTTATTTACTTCCAAAGTTTTGGCTTAAAGTTTTCAGGTTAAGGAAAGCTTTGAGAGAATTTCTTAATATTTGGGCAGTCGGTTCAATGTTAGGATTTACTCAAACTGTTGATATGGAAACAACTAGGAAGAGTAATTTTGAAAGAATTTTTGTGGTAGTGTTAAATCCGAAGCTGATCCCACCTCGCTTAGATGTAGTAATTGGTGATCATTATTTTGAATTGGAGTTTGAAGTGGAAAAGCGGAGTTTTGATGAGAATGGTGAGGAGGTGGAAGTGGATTGGAATGGAAAGGAGGATGGGGGTAGTGGAAGTGGAAAAGAGGACGATTTTGAGGAGGATGACTTGTTGGGTGATGATCATGTTGGTTCTATGGAACCTAAGTGGCAGAAAAGTGATGGAGAAGGAAAGAGGCGCCTCCTTTAGTATGTGAGGTTTATCATTGTAACTTGTTGAGTACGGTGGTACTCAAACTTGCTAAACACAAATTAGAATGCTGTCAAGGAGAAGGACAAGTGTCACGAGGAGGAGGATTCGGAAGGGCTTGATGGCGCTGATGAGCAGTGGTCGTAGGTTTTAGCCGCCCTTAGGTTTGATCTTGGAAAGTCTTTTGTAATGTACATTATTTGGGCTTGGCGCCCGCTCCACTAAAACCTGGCCGATGTGCCATATGTTGTATTATAAGCTGGACCTTATTTGTGTAAGCACGTTTGGCTATGATGTACATTTCGTCATGCAGCGCCTTCTGCAGTATGTTCTCGGGCGGTTGTAGGATCTCGAGCGTTGTGGGTTTCATCACGCTCTGCGGAAAAGAGCAAGCGTTACAATACTTTCGTTTTGCGGCCGGCGTAGGAATTTGCGAAGTAATTTGCGTGTAGGATGAGGATACGGAGGCGGGCTGCAGGTTTTAAACGCCGATGATTGATTTAAAACCGTCCATCACTTTGATCGGACAGTCCGAGACGCACACCACCGCCGTCGATAGCCCGCTATAGTAATGGCTCCCCTACAGCTGATCTGACCGCCCAGATTGAATTTAATTGGCATAACGATCACACATTGGACCCCTATGTATCTATGATGAAGGTGATTGGTGTCTCAAAATACACTACATTACTTACATTTTTAGGCCGCGCTCAGCGATCGCATTCGCTGCGTTCGGCGTTTGCGATGAGCGTTTTTTTACTGTTTATTTTTTTGTTTTGTACTTTTTTGTGTTTTCTTTTTTTTTCATATTTTTTTTATTGTCTGTAATGGGCTAACATATTTTTTCTATTTTTAAATTTAATTATGCTAAATAAGTCAACTCAGTTATAGTAAAAAAACTGTCAGCTACAGTAAAAAAAACCATAATCCATCGTTACAATTTTCAATTAAAACACAATAAAGCTCCCGGTCTGATGGATTTCGGAGTATTTTTTGTATTAATTAAAAGGACTTAATGGCCATTTTAAAGATTTCCATGAAGGGTTCTCCCCATTTATAGTTTGAATTTTTGGAATTATAACCCTTTTACCTAAGCAAAGGAGGTTAAAACAAATTCATCCAGATGTCTCATAGCCCAATTTGTATGCTTAATGTAAGTTTTTAAGCCATTTTTACAATATGACTTTTGGCACCGATCAAATATGATTAGAGCCTATATAAGCACGACATTTATGCTAGTAGAATAAACATTATGGAAGGAGTTGTGGTGTTGCATGAAACAATACATGAGTTGCATCGTAAAGAAAAAAAAGAACGGTGCTCATTCTAAAACTTTGAGAAGGCTTATGACAAGGTTAATGGTCGGGCATTTTGACAACGTCAAGCTTTGAGAATGAAGGTTTCTCTCCGATTTGATTTGGGTGTAAGTTTATTGAGCGATTGTGAGTAGGAAGCGGTGTGGGGTAAAAGTAAAAGTAAATGATGGTGCACTACCGGCTCGGTCGGGATTTCGTGTTTTTAAGACGGATCGGTGGTGATTAGGGCTTTAGCTGCTTAGGTTAGGCGCTAAGCTGTAGCTACTTGGTTGTTCTTGCGCACGTCTAGGGTTTGTGTCCGAGCGATTTCGATGGCGGGATCTGTAGGCACGGGGGGCAGGGGGGCTTCTTGGCCGTCCCCGAAGAGGTACAGCGGCGCGGATCCGCCGTTATCTCTGGCCGGGCCGACCGTGGCCGATCTCCAGAAGACGGCCGAGCTGGAGAAGGTTATCTCCATTGTTGAATTGCTTGTGTTTTGCCACTTTGCTGACATGACTGGGCTCCATAGTGATGATGATGCTCTTTTGTGTTGCTGGGAACTTGATTGCAGTTCTTGGTTGAAGCGGGCCTTTACGAGGGGGAGGAGGAGTCCGCCAAACGGGAGGAGGTGCTACGGGAGATTGATGGGGTAATTCCTTGCTTCCTGTCTTACTTGCTATAAATACCTACCAGTTACATATTTCAGATAATATGAATGTTAAGAGGTAAGCTTAGAAGGGGGCAATATAATATACTTACTAGTTGGGATTTTGTATACTGTATTGCGGGGTTCTTTCTGTGGTAGCATGGGTACTTGAGCTTGTATGGTTGCTGTTTCAGCATTTTTGAATCGAAAATATTTGCCGTGCATAACCATGTTTATAATTACGATCTGCCAATTGCTAATGCTTCATCTGGGCACTATATTCGTAGGATTTTTGGTGTGGAATATGTCTTTTCACTACTTGCACATGGGAATGTATATTAACTTCGTATCTGTTTCGGTTTTTTTTAGAAATATTCGTCCTTTTTTGTTGTGTTTTATCAGGTCTTTTTCCACGCCCGCAGTTTACTGTAACCTGTACCTTTTATTGAGTTTGCAGATAGTCAAGGAATGGGTGAAGCAGTTAACTATTCAGAAAGGATATGCTGAGCAAATGGTTGAACAGGCAAATGCAGTCCTTTTCACTTTTGGGTCTTACCGATTGGGGGTAGCTGCTTTTTTCTTCTTTTATTACTTACTCTTTGTCCCTTTCCAGGCCAATTAAATTGCACAATTCATTGATCTTCCTGATATATCTTATCAATGTAAATCAAGCACCACCAAATCAATATCACCTAAAAATTGCCAGAGTTCTTAATCCCCATGGATTTATGTCTGCACTTTTATCTCCTTTTATCCAATAGTGGAACTATTGAAGTGCTGTTGTTGCAGAGACTTGGTTTTGTGTTTTGTTCTAGTTGAAGAACAGACCTTAGTCTGCAGTTTTAGAACTAGTAACTGCTTTCAAGTTCTGTACTTTTTATTGAATTGCTGATTAGGTAATATATACCAGAATCAAAAAATCACTTAGGATTTTCATTGAGACAAGAATTGAGTAGAATGAATTTGGAGGTGACAAGGCGTGTTTGTGTGTGCGTTATGGGTTGTTTTAATACATTTTAAAATCTGGTACTGGAACAGACACTGCTTGGTTGATGGTAGGTTCCTCACTGCAAGCAAACCTGACAGCTGGCAATTCCTGGTTTCCAAAGAAGATTGACATAGTTGATGAGATTTAAGGTTTTCCATCTTTTTTGAACAGTATTCTGAAATATTGTATTTAAGTGCAATAATAATCTCATAACTTTCTGAGAATAATTTCCAATCATGTGTAGCACTGGTAGAAACCTAATGCATTCTATTATGGGAAAATTTCTCTCATAGCACTACTTTTTTCGGATTTTGCAAACATGCCACTCAAATTTCCCATCTTGCTCAAATAGCACTCAATAATGGACAAAGTTTGCCTCAATAGCTCTGTGGACATTTTTGCTCCTATCTCCCCTTCCTCCCTTTGTCTCCCTTTGTCTTCTTTGCCCTGGTCCCGCCACTGCCATACACTGCCTCTAATCCTCCCTCCTTGAGGCCACGGAAATCCCCTCATCTCCCCTCAGGTCATCTCCATTCCCAACTCCACAAACTGATTAACCAAGCTCCCAAGCTCTCCTACTCCCCCAGCTCCCTCACTGTGAATTTGGGGAGGTGAACGGGGAGGAATGGTGGCAGCATGGCCCGCTTCTGGGCGATGGGGAAGGAGAGCATGACTGCATGAGAGGGAGAATAGAGTGATGCTGGCTTTGGAGGCTTCTCAACGGAGGAAGAAGGTGGGATGGTCAAAATCGTCCAAAATGTTAGATACTGCTATTTCACCAAGATGGAATGTTTGCAAAGTCAGAAAAAGGACCGCTAGAGCAATTTTCCCTCTTATTAAACTGCCAAAATCTGGATTGGTGGAATTTCTGTTCCAGTACTTTCTGTGCACTAAGTCTGTTCGGGCACCTTCCAAAATAACATAACAGTATTTTATGTAAGACAATAAAAATATGCTTTGCTAGATTTTGTGTTCTTTTACGAACTATTTTGTTAAGCTGTTGTTATTATTATTATTTCTTTTCGTAGTAAATACTTTCCTAGTAGGTCAATTTTCTGCTGTGTGCTTTGAATTAACTCCTTTGTTAGGTTCATGGGCCTGGAGCAGATATTGATACCCTGTGTGTTGGTCCTTCATATGTGAACCGAGAGGTGAAATATTCTTTTTGTTACTATGGATTACATAACTCCTCGTGATGGATGCTAATATTACTATTTCTGCAGGAGGATTTCTTTGTCACACTACATGGCATATTAGCAGAAATGGAAGAAGTGACTGAACTGCAACCTGTACCTGATGCACATGTACCTGTTATGAAATTTAAGTCTCGTGGGATACCAATTGACCTTCTCTATGCCAGTGTATCTCTTTCAGTGATACCGCCAGTAAGTTTTTTGTTGTGGTTACAAGCCAAACAGTGAAATAAAATATGCTCGTGGTATTTGTTGTGTCTCAAGGAAGATCAGAAGCCGCCCTCTTGGGGTCTCCCCCAGGGACCTTTATATAGCCATCATAACTCCCTTTTTACAATCCTGTTCCTATTTACAAGTGTTGCCCTACGACATGTTTGTCTTTTACATTCTCTACCGGACCTCGCTGGGCCTCTTAGTCATATTGGGCCGAACGGGCTAAGGTGGAGGCCATCCCTTCAACATTTTTATTTCACAGAATATTTTGTGTGTGTTCTCAAATGCTTCTGTTACATTTGTAATTATATTATTGTTTGATAAATACGTGCATACCAAGTATACTGTGCGCTTGAGATGGTGTTTTTGACTGCTCAAGCCTATGTTCTGTAGTTCCCTTCCCCACTTGTATGGCCTTTAATGATCGCACAGCACAATTAGTTTTGGGCTATTATAAAAAGACCTGCTATTTTTAAATTTTTATATCACCTAAAATAGTGAAGTGTTGATCATGTAAGGCTGTTATTGTGAAAGTTGCATTGAAGGAGATGTATAACGTTTACTTTAACTTAAATGGCAGTCATTTGGTAACAGTCTTGAGGTGATGAGAAAGGCAGATTGTACAGCCTCTGAATGCAACATTTCAACAGTTTATTTGTCCGAATCCTTTTTTTGCTGTTGTGCCTGTAAACACTATAGATAAATTGATGCAAGCTCAACACTTTAACTTGATCTCTCTCTCTCTCTCTCTCTCTCACAAGTGTTTCACACACAATGTTGTTAAAGAGTACATTAATTCTCAATTTACTGATGCAGGATTTTGACATCTCTCAAGGATCGGTGCTTTGTGATGTTGATGAAGCAACTGTTCGAAGTCTTAATGGGTGCAGGGTGGCAGACCAGATCCTTCGACTTGTTCCAAATGCTGAGGTTGTTTAACTACTGAATCATTATTTTTTTTCTCTTATATGGTTCCACCATGTCAGTATAATAAAATATATGCTTTGTAGAACTTCCGGACAACACTCAGATGTTTGAAGTACTGGGCAAAGAGAAGGGGTGTTTATTCTAATGTAAGCCTGGTTTTATCTTCTGTGATCCATTTAAATTTGTGTTTGTGATTGGACCAAAAACACCATCATCAAAAGAAAAGAGCTTATATTTACAAATGAAACATGATGATATTCAGTGGTTTTTCTTGTTAGGTTACTGGTTTTCTTGGGGGTGTCAACTGGGCGCTCTTGGTTGCTCGTGTCTGCCAACTCTATCCTAATGCTGTGCCAAGTATGCTGGTTTCAAGATTCTTCAGAGTTTTTACACAGTGGCAGTGGCCGAATCCAGTGATGCTTTGTGCCATTGAGAATGATGAACTTGGTTTTTCTGTATGGGATCCACGCAAAAATCCTCGTGATAGATCCCATGTTATGCCCATCATTACTCCAGCCTACCCATGCATGAACTCTAGTTACAATGTTTCAACTAGCACATTGAGGGTTATCATGGAGCAATTTCAGTTTGGCAATAAAATTTGTCAGGTATGCAATATTTATGCCTTAGAAGTTTATATCTCAGAGCTAGTGTTCTGGATATGGCCTCATTGCCTATCTTTGATGCAGGAAATTGACCTTAATAAGGCCAATTGGACTGCTTTGTTTGAGCCTTTCCAATTTTTTGAGGCATATACAAAATATCTAGTGGTTGACATTGTTGCGGATGATGATGATGATCTTCGGCTTTGGAAGGGATGGATTGAATCTCGATTGAGACAGCTGACTTTAAAGGTTACTGTACTGTTTTATTTCTTTATTGCTCCTCAGCATGACTCTTAACTGCAGTTACTATTTGTGATCATATATGGGGAATACATTAAAAGCAGCTTTATGTTAGATACTGCAAAATATTTTTTTTACTTATGCCAATTTATCTTTCTGAAATGCAGATTGAGCGGGATACTAAAGGAATGCTGCAATGTCATCCTTACCCATGTGAATATGCAGATCCTTCAATACAGTGTGCACATTGTGCCTTCTATATGGGCTTATCAAGGAAGGAAGGGATGAAAATACGTGGTCAACAATTTGATATCCGTGGAACAGTAGATGAGTTTATGCATGAAATTGGAATGTATACATTGTGGAAGTCCGGGATGGATCTAGCTGTTACCCATGTCCGTAAGAAGCAGATCCCCTCTTATGTATTTGAACAGGGTTACAAGAAACCTTCTCCATTAATGCATGCAGAGCAGCAAGACCAGTCTGATAAAAATGACACTGAAGATGGCACAGTAACTGAATCTCTGGAAGGTCAGCTTAAGAGAAAGTGTGATTCTGATGGAGTTGGTCATGTTGAATCATGCAAATCTGTTAAAAGGGCTTCAGTAAGCCCATCTTGTGAGGAAACTCCACCTCAATATGGAAACAGTGCCAGTGAAATCGTATGTGACAGCACAGTCAAAATACTTTCCAGTGCTGTTTGCAGTGGCGTTCAGACTTGTATGTTGCATGATGATGTCCGTTTAGAACCAACGAATTGCTCTAGTTCACCACATGGATCTGAGGAGTCTTCAGCATCAGGTTCCAGCGGTGAGGCAGTGGGAACAGTTGGTTTGCTTGATGAAACTGGCAATCCAGGCAGCTTAAAATGTGTGGCTGAGAAGGATGAAACAAACCTTGAGGGAATTGAAAACTTGGCAAGCAGCAATTGTGTTGAGTTTCTGGAGAGGGCAGAAGTGCTCACTGGGAAGGTCATTGCTGAGAATGTACACTTGAGTGGGAATGAAGTGATTTGAATTGACCTTCCAAACAGAGGTTTTGCTTCCTATACATTCTTTCCATCCAAATTAAGATTATATTTAGATATGCTCTGGGTTAGGGTTGCTGAACAATGTGATTGAAGTGGTTTGTAAAGATCATGCAGGTGTGAAATGGATGTGCCCCAGAGGCCAGAAAGCGTAGTTTAGGCATGTCTTGTACTAAGAATCCTATTGCCTTCAGCATCTATAATCTCTATTTTGTTTATGATTTACTGTTTCGTCCCTATTTCTTTATTACAGGACTGTCATGAACTGCTTGAGTGGAGGAGAGTGGAAATTGAATTACTGCTGACTGCTGGATGGAATCATAGGTTTCATGCATGTGGTCGGTAAGTTGGTTGGCTCACGAAGCATGCTTTTGACACAGATGTTGCAACAAGGGGACTCGATGAAGGAAGCTGGTGCCAAAATCTTCAAGCAGCTACTTGTGACGGAGAGAACCAGAATGGAGAACCATATGCAGTACATGACTGGCTGCAAATCTTGAAATTTGTCAGTTTAAGCAAGGTTTTAGGAGTTGTACTATTTATGGGTGAAACTGGGCACGCCTCGGTGTATAGTAGTGTCTGGAGTGCCCTGACTTACCCAGGTCTAGGTAGCTTAGATAGTTTTGTAACCCTTAGTTATTTTTATCTCCTGTGCGCTCTATAATTTCCAACTTTCTTCATAATGTATTCCTTCACAATAGTTTTGTAACCCTTAGTTATTTTTCCAACTTTCTTCGTAATGTATTCCTTCATTGTGATCCCAAGTTCATGCTTTCTGGCTCAACTGTTTGACATATCCGAAGCATAATGCTTCTTGAAATACTTGTCAAAGTCCTTAGCAGAATGGTATATTTTCGGTTGAGTTTTGCGTAAAAGTGAACCTCCCTGGAAAAATTGGCACTTACGTAATCAAGGTATTTCGGGTCCTTTATAGGGAAGGCATATCATAGAGAAAGATAATTCTAATTCTCATATTTCATATCGGGTAGGTTGTGGTATTTCATTGCTACAAACATGGGTTATTGTAAAATAAGCTGGCAATTTAATAAATTCTGTTGGAATTGTGCGTATCTACCTAACTTATATAAACTTAAATAAGTTCATTTTACCCTTTATACTTTGCTAAAAGTCCATTTTACACTCTCATCTACAAAACCGGTTAATTAACAGCGGATCAATTTACTGGCTATTTTGATGATGTGGTCCGATCGGGAAAAACCGCGGGGCTTTATCCGGTCTGGTCCCGCCCAGTGGATCGCTTGAGCAATTGGTCCGCTTAACCCTGTAAAAACCAGCTCGAACCGTCCGGTTTTCACATGAACCAGGGGTTGTTGAACCGGGCTGACCCATGCTGCTCTCACGCGCTGAGTACAAGAGAGAAACTTGCTTCCGCCGGCCCTCCAACGTGAGAGCTATGGTGTGTGTATTCTTTTTGCTGTGGTTTATAATTTTTGAATTTTAGTCTATTCATAAAAAAGAGTATGTAGAGAAAAATAGTCATATATAATTTTAACCGGTATAATTGAACTTGATATATTTATACTATAATTTTTCTGTAGATCATACCATAAAAACATACTGTTTAATAATAAGTTTATATAGAATCTTAAGCTTAAGCATACTCAACCCACCCATAGATGGCTTTCCTAGAGCGCGGCGTACATCGAGCGTGCTAGCTACAGTAAAAAAAAGTTAGATCATGCAATTTTGTAAACTATTAAGGCAATATTTGGAACATGAGAAATTTTCTGTTCTTACAAAAATAAACTGATTTCTGTGAATTTTCTGTGTTCCAAACAGTCTTTAAATCATTCTTCAAAACCATCTGATCCATTTTTTTTAAAAAATAATTTGGCATCGAGACAAATAAAAAGGGATGATCAGCAAAGCACACCAATGTTTCGTGAGGGCAAGACTTAAGTGTTACTTTTGCTTAGGGAAAAAATGCACACATTGCGAATAATCGAAGAGGACACAGGAGATTTCTGAATTTCTCTATTTTTTTTACTTGCTCCCCATATTAAACTGATTATAAGCATCTTAATATATAGCCTAACTGGCACATCTATTCGGACTCTAAGTAGAACTTGACTTCTACTTGTGTTACACATGGAGACAGACTCAACTTCGTCTTAGACTCAGAGTCAAGATTATTTATAACAATCTTCCTCCTAATCTTGACTCTCTAATTTACTTGAGTTTGCCTGAGTTTGGGTGGCGACGCATCTTCTCAATAGTTCGGACTCATCTCATCATTTAGAGCACTGTTGATTCATCATCGCTAAACGCTTCGGCAAAAGACGTTTTCCCTTTCATCGGCTTGTAGCATTCTGAAGTAAAGTGCCTGTAATCATTATAATTATAACACCTCACTTTTGCCTTATCAAACTTCCGATTCTGATAGCCTCAGTCATTAGAAGTGTTCTTGCCTTCACGCTTTGATTGGATCTCCCATTCGATGCGGGTCAATAAAACTTGTCCTTCGTTGTTGTTACGATTGTTGGAGATGCGTTCCTCATACACCTTGAGACGACCGATGACCTCCTCTATGGTCATTGTCTTTAGGTCTCTAAATTGCTCAATAACTGAAGTAATTGGGAGAAACTGTGAGGGAACAGTACGAATGAATTTTTTTACCACGTATAACTCTTCCACCTTCTTGCCAAGAGCTTATATCTTGTTGACGATGACCACCGACCGGACGGCAAAGTCATTGATCGACTCTATTTCCTTCATACATAGCACCTCAAACTCGGTTATGAGAGTTTGTACCTTTGCTTCTTTCACACGATCAGCTCTAAGATGCATCATCTTCAACGCCTCTCACGCATCTTTGACTGTCTCCTTTTCGGCCAGTAGGAAGAGCATTTTCTCTGAGATACCCTGATAGATGGCCGCCAATACCATATGATCCTTGGGCACATCAACGTTGCCGTTCTCGATCGCGTCCCATACTCCTTGATCCCTCATGTACACCTTCATCTTGATTGCCCATGCTGCATAATTGCTCGTCGTAAACATAGGATAATGCAGCATGACAGTGGAACTCTCCTTCGCCGTCATCTTGGATGATGCCTCGTCCCTGGTGACACCACTTCCCGAAGAACATAACATGATCTTGGGCACGGATAAAAAGACAGGCTACCTCGAGGTGAATCTTAGGAACTTCGAGAAAATACGCTTCGCAACTCTGATCACGTCAAAATTTTCTGTTGATGTAATTGTCGCTTGCGCTTTGAAGTGTTGCTTCTGATCTTGGAGATTTCTTTGTACGGTCGGAAGAAAAACTGAAGTTGCTTGAACTTTCTCTAAGCTCTGGTACCAATTGATACCAATCGGAGAGAACACGAGGAGATTTCTGAATTTCTCTATTCTCTTACTTACTCCCCCTAATTAAACTAATTACAAGCATCTTAATATATAGCCTAACTGGCACACCTATTCGGACTTTAAGTAGGACTCGACTTCTACTTGAATTACACATGAAAACAGACTCAACTTCGTTTTAAACTCAGAGTCAAGATTATTTGTAACACTAAGAATACTGGACGTTCAACCAGTCTCCAACTACATCAGGGAGGGAGTATGAATTGCAGTTGACTATACTAATATGAGCTTTATGAACTCGAGTTCATTTCATATGCACCAATTTCCACGCATAGAGTTTTAATTAGCTAATTTTCCATGACACCAAAGAAATCCGGATGCATGCCATGATTTCAAGTATTCTAGAGCATAGTGGGCCTGAAGAACGTCCAAATGAAACACTAACTTGCATTGGCTCTCATTTTCTACTCACATGGCTACAAAATTTGGAGCACAATAGATTTGGGAATTTCCAAAGGGGAATATGTGCTACCTTGGGGACCCTGCCGTGAGAACAATTTAACCTCCTAACATCGTTTTTTATTCCCAAATAAATAGGCATCAAGGTGTGGTGTAGAATATTGTGTAGGCTCCTGGTTCTTCTAAATTAGCCACTACTCTTTTTGACAGCATTCTACTTTAACTACTAGTTACTTCACGCGCGCCTAACGCACCCAACTGTAGTGCTGTTGGATCTACGCAGATGACGATGTTTTCAGCTCAGATGAGTCTTGTTCATAGAAATATGCACACGTGTTAGTGTAGTTCAAGTATCTTTTCTTTCTCAGAAACGCCATACAGAGGAGGACAAAGTACGTACCAAATTAACACGAATTAAACAAGCACACATTCATGCTACAAATTAAGTTCACGCCTGGCCGGATGGATTGCAAGAGTCCCAAGGTTAGGCCTGAAGCTGACAAAAATACCACCAGAGATGAATGGCCGCACAACTGTTAATTTCCTACTCGTCTCCACGAATTTAACTGTGTACTCTGACAAGCTACAGTTCCATAGAGAATTGTTACATTCTGACCCACTCTAGGTCCCATATATCCGGACCCACCTTAGATCCCACCGGGTTCACTCCTTGGTTTCCAGATCTTAAATGGGCTGCGCTCCCTGCGCACTAAGCCCACGGGCTGCCTGCAAGCAAGCCCTCTAAACAACAACCTTATAAGTGGTATTAGGTCTCCTCCCCCGAAAAGACTAGCCTGATGGGTGGAGACTTTCGCACACTTATAAGTTGTGCTTTTTCCTCTCTCACAATCCATGTGGGACTATTCTTCCTAACAATCTTCCCTCATACATGGATTGTGCACATCACACTCTTGGGAAATGTTAGTTGCCTGGACTCTGATACTAATTGTTACATCCTGACCCACCCTAGGTCCCACGTATCTGGACCCACCCTAGGTCAATTGTTAAAGTTAATCTTGTTTTAGTAGGCTTGGTTTATTTTTTTTGGAGAGTTTGTTTAGTATTTACAAAGTATACGTATGGGAGTAGAGAAAGAGAATAGGAATCCAAGTAAGATTAGGAGTCCGAGTGTTAGGCTTGAAATTAGCCTTTATAAGGCACAATAGTCATGTAATTGAGGCAAGAGAAAACGAAAGGAGAGGAAGAGAAATAAGAAGAAAAGAGAGAGCGGTTGGTGCTCTAAAAAAGTATATCATCGTGTGCAAGAGATGAGCGGGAGTTAAAATTACAACAAGTGGTATAAAAACTTGTTGATCTTGGTGGTACCTGAAGAATATGAGCGAGAAGGCGAAGACCCAGAGTGGGCTAATATCTCTCCAGTACCCTCTTCTGACGACCGACAATTACCCGGTGTGGGCAATGAAGATGAAGTCGAACATGCGCGCCTAGGGAATTTGTGGTGCAGTCGATCCGAAGCGGAATGACAAGGAGCTGGAAGACAAGGTGAATCAGGTGGCTTTGGCTATCATCTACCAAGTGGTGCCAGACTCGATGATGCTTCAGCTCGTCGGGAAGGAGACGACACGAGAGGCACGGGAGACGCTTCAGAAGATGCACGAGAGAGTTGATCGTGTGAAGGAGGTGCGGCTCCAGAATTTATGTAGCGAGCTCGAGAATCTCTAGATGGGAGAGACCCAGTCGGTGGATGAGTTCGCCGGTAAGTTAACTTCGCTATACAATCAGATGATTTCTCTTAGTGACAAGATGGAGAAATCTGTAGCAGTGAAGAAGTACCTGCGTGTACTACCAGAAAAGTATGTGCCTATCGTCACCACGCTCATGTACTCTCCTGACTTGGAGAAAAAAAGATCGAGGAGATCACCGACTCTCTCAAGGTGCACGAGGAGTTACTGAAAGGGTTTCAGTCTCGTATCGAGCAGAAGTTTCAGTCTCATAATCAGCAGGCGTTGCTGATAAAGGGAGATACAAGGAGCGTTGGCTCATCAAGTAGTCATGGGCGATGGCACGGGCGAGGTGGCCAGAGTGGTCGAGGCGGCAGAGGTGGCCGTGGAAATAACGCTTAGCAAGGCGGTAGTGACAGATCCCGTAATAAGTCACATATCAAGTGTTTTGAATGTAGCAAATATGGGTACTACGCGTCACGGCACATAAAGTTCTTTAACTGCAACGAGTATGGGCATTATGCTTCGAATTACCAAAGCAAAAAAGAAGAACGAGGAGGCAAACCTTGCCCAAGACGAAGAAGAAGATGACGAATTAGTACTGCTTTTCTCATCATATGTTGAAAAGGCACTGGTCATGGTGATACTAAATGAGGAGAACGTAGTTCCAAAACTACGCACGAAGGAAGGCAACCACGATCACTCAGATCAGTGGTATTTGGATAATGGAGCAAGCAATCACATGACGGGAGATCGCTCCATGTTCCATGAGCTCGACGAGAAGATTTGGGGCAAGGTCAAGTTTAGCGATGGCTCCATGGTAGAGATAAGAGGCAAATGGACGATGATGTTGTAATGCAAGAACGGAGATAAGAAGTTGTTGTGATTTACTATATACCAAGTCTATGCAACAACATACTTAGTCTCGGACAAATGATAGAAAAATAGTGCAGAGTGGTGCTGCAGGATGAGTTCTTGCGTGTCTATACCAAGAACAATGATCTGTTGATAAAAGTGAAATGATCTCCAAACCGGCTGTACAAAATTTCTTTAAAAACTTATAAGCGAGTTTGTCTAAAGCGCTTGGAAGAGTCAGGAGATTGCAGGACTCAAGGATAAGATTCACGGCGTAGATGGGAGTAGCCAAATAGGGCATGAAGAAGGCCAAGATGGCGGGACCAGTGTGACACGCATGCTCGGGGTGCGCATGGAGAACAGCTCGGGCCTTCGGGGTGTGTATGAAAGCGGCTCGAGCACATAAGGTAGCGGGCCTAAGGCTAGAGCGGATGCGTGCGAAATTGAAGGTGGCACGCATACAGTGCGGATAGAAGACTTCGTGTGGGCGGTAGACTCTCAGGAGGAAAAAGTGTACAAGTTCCAAGAGGAAGACTTGGAGTACAGGTTTTGATCTAAGGTGGTTTCCGATATTTTGGCTAAACTACCAAAATACCCTTCGTTAACCTGATCATCACCATCCATTGCAAGCAATCACCATACTCACCACGTGTAGGTGCACCACTAACTTACCACGCGTCGCTAAGCCTCTTCCGTCCTAGTTCCACCGAACTAAGGCTCACTTAGACCGTCTAAGTCTTATGGTGCAATCCTGCCATTCGACTCACCTTCAACATTTTTCACTTTTTTTCGTGCCATGCTTAAGCTCACCATCTCATCTAGTATTGTCGATCGTTCTACGCCTCAACTCCTCCATGAGTCTAGTCCCGATCCTCGTTGTTGACTATAGTTAAGTTCAATCGACCCTATACATCCAAAGACAATGAAATCATTTTCGGGCATAAGTTCTTCACAATTTGACCCACATTAGTTGAAACATACATCATGCAACCTTAATGTAATGAATCAGGTCACCCCAACTCAATTCATAACTCAAATCCTAAAATCCTCAATTTCTGCCAAAAAAACAATCATTTCAAAAAGCGATTTTTGCAAAATCAAATAACCACTCTACAAACATTGCAATGGTTCATGACAACATTAAACATGATCTTTTCACATAGTCTTTCAGTCCATAGGATTAGCACGATTCAAATGTTCAATTTGAACCGTTCTACTCCTTTCCAATTTGTTACATTTTGATATACCATGTGATCATACAAGTTTATAAGGTGCACAATGAAGCTGCAGCCCTGACCCAAAGTCACCGGACCATTCACACGTAGACCGCGCGTGTGCAAGCAATGGCGAGGTGAGCGAGCGAGCTCGTGTGTGTTCTTTGGCTTGCTCCGAGTGCGTGTGTAATGCCCCCATTTTCGGGAGCGCCAGCAACCCGCAGCTGTCTGAAAATGCGATTGCGGAGTACCATCTGATAATGATAATACAACAGCACCAGCTTACAGGCAAAAGAAACTCCAGATTATATTTACACATATTGCACGTCGGCTGGATTTTGACACAGCGGCGGCAAGCCCAAATATATTACATCACAAAAGTCCCAACATCGAGCCTGATCGTGACTAAGGCCTAAAACCACAAATCCTCCGCACGAGCTTGATCATCATAGTCCTCGATGAACTGCGCACTGCTGTCCTGAGCACTTTCTAGAGTTGATTTGCAACCAGTGAGTACATTGTACCCAGCAAGTTACAGGGGTAAACCTTAAATTATTACATGTGTAGGTTTAACAAGGGAAGGGATAGCCGGTTTATTAAATTATGTGGATGCAGTTTTAATTTGTAAACAAACTTCAAGCGGAAAACAATAATAGTAATTAAGAAATTGGGGTCTGAAACATTAACTTCTTCAATTTACACAGTTTAAAGTATCAGAAATACTACTTATGCTTCGCTACTGGATTCATCCATCGAACACAGCTTCATTAACTGGAAGCACGGTGTATTCAAATACAATTTATTTTCACTCTACAGAGTTGCTCAGCTTTACCCACAAGATTTCTCGAAATCACAATGTCAAGCTATAGACACACACCATCTGGTGTGCGACTGAAATGAGAAATCGAGATCTTTCGCTGCTCATGTTATTATATAGTTCCCACCCGATAGGTGAAGTCCTTCGACCAAACTGGGTATTCACGGGCCAATACAGAACGCTACCGCCCAAATCCGTGAGGACCTATCGTTGTGTGTACGGCGAATACTCGTCCGTACCACACCGGTGCTCCTGTGGGGGTTCAAATAAAATGAGCAGTTACTGGACCCAGATCGACAAGTCGAAACTTGTGGTTGAGCGGTTACTGTGCTCTACACTCAGCATAAGGGTCCCGTCCTTACTTTTACACCTGAGACTGCCAATCACGACCGGTTACCGATTCATGAGCCTGTATCGGTACCTGCCTGTTGCACCCTCCACACTAGGGTAGGGTCGTGGACTTGTCCGCTACAGGGTGCTCCACAACTTCCACCCTACCCTATATCGTGTTTAAACCATTTTACCGGCGAACTACCAATTAGATGATAGTTCGACATTTTATGTGGGATAATGTGACATTTGTTTCTTTATACAGTAGTTAAATAATACTGAATTTATCAAGGTGAATGTGGCCTTAAAAGCAAACAGGGCGTTTGCACAGTGGTAGAAATTAGCTAGAAATTAACATGTCATTCTAAGCATTTATTTTAATCAAATTAACTTGAATAAATACATACATGCAAATACGTTACATAAAATAATATGGAACAACATGGGTTCAAATATGGTCAACAACATGCAACTTGCCTTGCGGATCGATGACTTCAACAAGATCGTGAGACGGTTGGCGGCTCGAACCACTGGACCGTCGCCGGACTTGTCGGAGCTAGCGCAAAACACCGAAAATAAACATTACTCGTGCTCATGTCTACACAAGCTAGGAAAAGTAAAATAAAATTCTATGAAAAAGAAATAAAATACAAAAATAGGCAAATGGGATGGGTATGAAATTTTGGGGATTTAGACATCGGATTTAGACTAAGGACGACGAAACAAATTGAAGGAAGTATTTTTGGACATTTTTGGGTGCTAGAAATTGGAAAAGAGGACTGTGCCGGATTCGCTACAGTGCTGGCCCGACCCGTTTTCCGCGCGGGAGCACGCGCGCATGCGCTGGTGCGGTTTGAAATCGGCGAGTGGGCCCTTGGGCGTGGCCCAAGTGCGCGAGTGAGCGGCCGAAGGCCGAGCGAGCGAGCGCCCGTGCGGTTGCCGTCGGATTTCACGCGTGCGGTCCTGATGCGACCACGTCGGCTCGGGCGGGGAGGGGGTCTTCGTCTACCTCCGGCCGGTCGGCCCAGCAACAGGCGCCACCCATCGATCTGATTCGACCTCGACCGTGATTCTCAATGGCGAGGCCGGTACCAACGGATTCCTAGGAGTTGGGAGTCCATTTGTGGGTTCAAACCAACGAGCATTCAAGGTAGCGGTCGCGGAAGGGAGAAGGCGGTGGGAAGGTGGCGGCTCGGGAAGGTTCTAGAAATGTTCAAGAGAAAGCGGGCCTCGGTTTCACCATCCTTGGGGGTGGAGTTCATTGGGAAGCACGGCTTGAGGTCGGGAGGCCAGTGGGCTGTCCACGAGGAGGTGGCGGCGGCCGAGAATGGCTTACGAGGCTGGACCCGACAAGGAACTCTCGCACAAAATTGATTCGAGTTTTGTGAATGTGGTACTAAGGGGAAGCTCTGGCCGAGATTAATAGAAGTTTAATCGAGCGAGGAGGGAGAGTAGCTCGGGAGCTCACCGGGACCAGGGGTGATCGGCGGTGACGCTGGAGGGTGAGGGAGCACGATCGGCTGCTCAGGGGGAATGTTGGGAGTGGGGGGATGCTGTCTGTGGCCGAAATTTGGAATTTAAAGACCGGGGAAGGTGGTTGCTGCAGTGGCTCGATTTTGGATCCGCCGGCGCGTGGAAAGGAGGGGGCATTGAGCTTCGCCGGGAGGAACCGTAGAGGAGGCGGTATACGGCCCTAAGAAGCTCAGAGGGGAGGTGAAAGCTCAGGTACAGCGGGTGGACGCGCGAACGGCCCAATTTCACTCGAGTGTACGGCGGAGCTCCGCCCGTCGGTTCAGTGCGAGGCGGCGGGAATGACAAAGCGGTTGAGGTTAGGACGGCGAGTGGGATCGGCGGCAGGAGGAGGCTTGACTGGAGTATGAACGCGCGGGAGTTGCGGCGCCGCAGATCGGAGCTGGCGGGAGCAGACACGTGCGTGCGAGCGAGCGAGGGCGATCGCGTCAGCGCAAGAGGGCAAGGAGGGGATAGCATGAATCTCAAGGAAGATCAAGGGCTAGGATTTGACTGGAGGGAGCAAGCAAAAATCCAAGAAAAGGTAAAAATTCATTTGAATTTTTGGGATGTTTCAGCGTGGCCGAGATCCGGTCGTCGTTTGCCTCTGGCGGCGGCGGGTCTCTGGGGACGGACACAAAGGACACAGCAAACCTGATCAAGGCTCGGCTGTAGGACTGCATTATTATGATTGCATCCATTGATCGGGTGCCATGCTATGCTAGTATCTCGTCCGTGAGAGCTTACCTTCGGCTTTTTCCATTTTCTGCAGTAACTTATTTTAAATGATGTATCTTTTTAAAATTGAGTTTATAGGTAGATTATAGAAAATATTATCTGAATTCAGTTGTATCGATTAAAATCATATGCGAGATTTTTCCTCTTCATACTATCTCTCGCGAACAACTAGAATTCAAAAATCATAAACTAAAAGTCAAAGATATAGCTCAAAAGAACCCATAGCCTACTGGCCTCAGATTAATGCAAGAAATAACAAGAAAATAATAATACCAGTCCTATTAAGAATGTGGTTTGCATGATTGGATCGCTAGAACTAGGCATTTTGGATATGCATTGGTTCAGTTTGATCTTAGCTGCTAAGCTTTTGATCTGTTCATGTTAAATCCATGTACTGTAGTATCGTAATATTTAGGCTCCACTTATTTTGGGATGGCTTCTTCTAGGTTCTACTTTTATTTCACTATTTTTTAATTTCGTTTTTTTGTTTTTTTGAGTTTTTTATCTTTTCTTTTTTTTTCTGTATTCCTTTGTATTGTTTATGATAGGTTAATCTATTTTTTATTTTTTAAATTTAATTATACTAAATAAACTACCTTAATTATAGTAAAAATAAATTAATTACAATAAAAAAATTATAAACCATTACTACTCTAAACACCTCCTTAGTAAATGCGTACGATTTGTGAGTGCGATTTGTGAGAGCTTGGCTATTGCGTAGCAGTCCTATCTACATATGCCGGCATCTAGAATTTTGCAGTAGACATGTGAATATTCCTGTTTCGTGGTACTAGTCCTCAGGGGGCATTCGTTTCAACGATAATTTTTAGCTAAAATTTCACTGTAATTGATTTTTTTTACTGTAGTTGATTTGACTTTTTGGACATAATTAAATTTAAAAAAATTATAAAAATAGAAAAAATATGTTAGCCCATCACGAAGAATGCAAAGGAACACGGAAAAAAAGAAAAATACAAAAAAACTCAAAAAATCTAAAAAAATTTAGAAAAAGACGAATTACTGAATAGTGAAAAAAAGCTAAAGTTAGAAGCTGAAATTGAAAAAAAGCTAAAGTCAGTGTGATAGTTCATACTTGCCCATGAAGTGACAGCATGAACCGAATAGTGCCGTAGCACGAAGCCATCCATTGGGCTCTCCTATTAAATCATGTCACCAAATTATTTTAATATTTTAAATTAATAAATTATTGATTTCAACATATAATTATACATTAAATTTTTTTAAGATCATGTATACAACAAATATGTGCTCATGCACTCAACACCACACCCACACTTATACACATTCAGTGGGTACGTCAAATGCACACGACTGTACAAAGAGCCGAGATCTCCAGGAGCACAAGCATTCGCTTTAACTACTGAACGCATCCACATATGTGCATGTACTCAGAGGGCACTATTCATATGAACAGCGCCCCCGAAAATGCATCCCAGGCAGGCGAGGTGGCCACTACCTCCCTTTGCCAATCGAGTAGCTGCTAAATGTTAACAGCAACAAATAAATCATTCATCTCACGTTTTTGTATAGTACAACTTCTAAGAATAGCTTCATATCCTATGGCACAACGAAATTTAGCAAATTGACACTAATTTTATAGTAATATTTATGTCCTCTTTTCTCTAGTTTATCACGTAATTATTGATCATTAGTACTATTTTGCCACTAATACAAACTAATTCTAGATATATTATAAATAAATCAGTTATAAACATATCAAATTTGGTTAAAAAGAACATGCAAAAAGTTTTATTGGGGATGTGCCAAAATGAAAACATGAAATGGCAAATTAGAGTCCACCATGATGACAGACTTGTTGAGATGATCGAAATGTATATATAATATGTCTAATTTAGAGGTCAAATGTAAAAGATACATATTAGCTAGCTACTGCATTTATATTCGGATATCCAGCTCCAAATTCGCGTCTGACCATAACGGATTGCATCCGATATCTGGGACTTTGACAATATTCGGATATTAAGTATCCGGATTCAATAAATTTGGATTCAGTAGCCGATAATCTGATCGAATCCGACTCCAACTCCGTTTTCACCCCAATCTCCCTCTCCTCATCTCCCGTATCGCTTCTCCCTCTCCCTTTCTCTCTTTTCCTCCCATGCAGCGCCGCCACCACGAGCGATTCCGTCAAATCCAACCACCCCTTTCGCCACCCGCTCCTCTCCATCCCCCTCTGCTGATTCCTCTCACCAGATTGTTGCGCCGCTACATATATCAGTGTCACTAGCAAAAATTAATTGTCGCCTCCCCCTCATCATCCCAATCGATCTGGCGGTGGAGAGCCTCCATCCTCGGCATTAGGGGGCCTCAAGCGACGGTGGTGAACCTCAATCTAGCTTCATCATCCCAATCCATCTGGCGGTGGAGAGCCTCCATCCCCGGCATTAGGGGGCCTCAAGCGATGGTGGTGAACCTCAATCCAACTTCATCATCCCAATCGATTTGACGATGGAGAGCCTCCATCCCCGGTATTAGGGGGCCTCAAGCGATGGTGGTGAACCTCAATCTAGCTTCATCAGCTTCATCATCCCAATCGATTTGGCGGTGGAGAGCCTCCATCCACGACATCAGGGGGCCTCAAGTGATGGTGGTGAACCTCAATCCAGCCTCATCATCCCAATCGATTAGCGGTGGAGAGCCTCCATCCCCGGCATTAGGGGGCCTTAAACGATGGTGTTGAACCTCAATCCAGTCTCACCATCCCAATCGATCTAGCGGTGGAGAGCCTCCATCCCCGACATCAAGGGGCCTCAAGCAATGGTGGTGAACCTCAATCCAGTGACGACCACCTTGAACTAGATGAGGCGCATGGCGATAGTGGTGGTGACCTCAATCCATCCGCTGCAGGGAGATCCTGGTTGTGCCGGCTGGCCAGCCAAGTAGGAGAGGATCTAGTCGGCGACCTCAATCCATCCACAGCGGAGAGATCCTGGCCATGCCGGCCAGCCAAGTAGGAGAGGATCCAGACGGCTGGCCATCCCCATCCATCGGTGTTGATAGGTGGGAGGCGTGAATTTTTTTATTGAACCGGCACCAGTGCCAGATTTTTTTTGTGCTAGCACCTTCTCCTATAGTGTGTGAACCGGTACAAGAACACACACCCCCCTGT
Source organism: Melocanna baccifera (assembly GCA_036346265.1). NCBI lineage: Eukaryota > Viridiplantae > Streptophyta > Magnoliopsida > Poales > Poaceae > Melocanna > Melocanna baccifera. The sequence continues at coordinate 6,118,349 of CM070680.1, forward strand.
TCTAGCACCGGGTTTTCACCACGATGTGGATGGCGTAATATCATAACTTGCAAACAAGAGCTGAACAACTCGCTGAATCTGTAACAGCCCATGTTCAAACAAAGGGCCATGTTCTCAACATGAGAACAACTGCAACAGAAGCAGAACGCTAGTAACAAGCTTATAAATTGTAGTGCAGGTAAGTTGATGAAAATCAGGTCCAGGATATACCTAATGCAATAGGTGACGACGTGAAAGCTCACAACTCTCTTTCTAGCAGATCAAACATTCTGCAACATTGAAATAACGAGATGCCCTAAGGGTACAAAATTGATAGTGAACAGATAGAACTGAAGGGAGCTAGGGTACACAAGTATCTTTGCTTATTTCTTCTTCCTGCAGCATCTCCAGCCTTTGTCTGCAAAAATTAATCCGATGATGCAATTTAGTTATATGAAGTAATGAACAATGATCTTAGAACATGACAGTGATTGGCACAAATTGAAGTACCTTCTTCACACCACGGATTTTCTTTGCCCTGTTCTTCCGCTCCTTCATCTGCTTGCGTGACTTCTCTACCTTGGTAGCAAGCCCGTTCTGTGGGAACAGGAGCAAAAATAAGCAAAGCACCAACCTTTGAAATTCTAGAGTATATTTGTTTTCTCAAGTGAAATTCTATATAGTACGATGGGCTGCATTTCAAAAGAGATGAATGCCATGCACATACTATTGTTTAGAGAACATGCTACAGACTAGTGAACAAAGTAGAATATGAAGCTATCATGCAGCATTACATTGTAATGTCAATGTTTGGTACTTCAGTTTGGCTGTCCGAATAGAGTAATACATAGAACAAGCAAAATAGTTTAACTCAACATTACTACGAGCTACCAAGATATTCAGCATGTAAAAAATGTATAGTTCACAAGAAGGCACAATAAACAACAAACTGTCCTTTATGCTTCATAGACACAATAACCATCGGCATAACAAATACAACTTATACTACATTACAGTAACAATATCCATAGACTTTCAGTAATCGCTAGAAAAACCTCATGGGAAGCGCAAAACACATCACACATGAATTAGTAGCTAAGACTATTCTGCAACCGTTCACATTGAGCACAAATTAGCTTACTGCCGTGTCAGTTAACACCGTTGATCAATAATTTAGTTAATGAAGCCAAAGTGCGCACAATGCAAAATGATACACAGGAAAAACAAACATAATGCCATGTTAAACTTTACAAGACAATTTGAACCGTGAGGCAGTAATGCTACCATTTAGTAAAGAAACATCTAACATCCTCGGGCTCACTTGGTTAAAGGTGGATTGCAATTATCGCTGCCAGTAAACCAGTCATGGATATATTTCTTCTCTAGTACTAACTTCTAGATCAATATTTCACAAGAAATGGCATTCGATGTAATGGCCTAATCCAGCAGCACAGCAAGCCAAAAAAAAAGCCTATAAATCAAAACAAAACTACACATACATCACTAGGAAAGTAGCATTGTGAGCTTAACGTGGTAAGTACAGAGGCTAGGGTAGGCCAAAATTTGAGCTTTAACCGGATAACTAGTATATTTAACATGGAACCTTAAGGATTCATAGCGGATTGGGGAGTAGAGGCAGGATTGGGGAGCAACGAGGCAGAAAACACGTACCCTGATGAGCCTGTACTTGGGCTCGTACTTCTTGGCGGCCTCGAGGTTGTCGTAGATGAGGCCGAAGCCGGTGGACTTGCCGCCTCCGAAGTGGGTGCGGAACTTGAACACGAAGATGCAGTTCGAGTCCTTCACCTCGTACATCTTCGCCAGCCGCTCCTTGAGATCCGCCTGCAACAAACCATCAGCCCCAACTCGCGTCAAATTCCCGAATCGCATCGCATGAAACGCAAAAAAATATTTCGCCAAGATATCGAGCCGACGCACCTTGGAGACGTTGGCGCGGCCGGGGTGGAGCACCTCGAGCACGAACTGCTTGCGGGAGAGGAGGCGGTTAGTCATGAACTTGCGGGTGCGGAGCGTCACCGCGGGCGCCGCCTTCGAGTCCGCCATGATTGCTGCTTCTACTGCCACCTGATGCGTGCGTCGGCTTCGCCGGAGTTCACAGGGATTCCTAGCGGCGGCGGCGGCGGCGGGGGAAGCGGGGGCGTGGTGAGGAGGGATTATATAGATACCCTGAAACCCTAGGTGGGTCTATGCGGGTGGTAAGCGGAAGGGAATGATGCGTTTTTGGTGGGCTGACGTAGCCCTTAGGGATGGTTGGGCTTTGCTAGCATAGTGCCGATTTTGAACGGCCAGTTAACATCCCTTGAAAATCACTTTTTAAAAGACCTTTAAATATCACTTGGGTGAAGTCTCTTCTCTGCGACCCGCTTCACCGGTCGCATCTAAAAACTGGCCACTGGGGTCGTGCGGGCCGCACGGCGCGGGCCGTGCCGGCTGCGACGCCCGTTTAAACACGGCCGTTAAGGCCCGTGTAATAAAGCGCGTGCCGTCGCTCTCGCCAGCGAACGCGGTGCAAGCCAGGCATGGCCGAAGCCGTCGTGTCGGCCGAACGCGGTTAAGGCTAAGCGGGCGTGCGGCCAAGTTAGCCGTTAGCCCAAAAAGCGAGAAAAAATAAGAAAAATCGTAGAAAAATAAGAAAAATTGTAAAAAAATTGTAGAAAATTCAGAAAAAATTCAAAAAAATATAGAAAATTATATACATTACTAATCATAAAAATAAATATTTACAATGATACAATGATCTTTATTAACTTATTAAATTAATCATAAAAATAAATATTTGTAATTATATAGAAAATTATATGCGGTGTGCGTCTTGTCAGTGCCGCCGTGCAAGCGCGCCCGATGGCTAAGCGGGCGTCTGCGTGTCGCACCTCGGCCAGCACGGCGATCCGGCGCTTGCGTCTTGCGGCCGGCGTTCTGGTCGTGCCGTCTTGCGTCGTGGGCACGGCCTACGATGTCGTAATGAGTAGTGCGGCCCGTTTAGGCGAGCCCATTTGGCCACCTTTAGTCGCATCACCGAACTACACCTAACAAATCAACTCTTAGGCCTTGTTTGAATCTGTCAGGATGGCTTGGCTCACCCACATGAAAGTTGAAGTACCTATCACTTCCTTTTACATGCTGGGTGGCTTCTAGCTCATCCAAACAAAGTCGCAGAGCTATAGGGTATGTTTTTTTTTGTTGCGACTTAAGGTTTTTTGGCTATTTGTAAGAGATAGTACGAAGTAAGAGAAACTTGTGTGTGATTTTGGTTGATATAAATGAAATCACTACAGTGTGTACTACAATTAACTTGTAGACCTCGTCTTGAAAAGACATTCCGTTTGCAAGCTAGTTACTACAGAAAAATCGAAAATAAGCTTTTAGAAACAAAAAAGAAGAGCCCACAAATACTTAGATCACATCATTCTAATCCGCTTTTACGCCCGTTGGCATCACCAATATATCATTACTAATATAAAAAGGGAGTTTATCAGTTCACGCCTCTCCTTCTCCCTCTTTGTAGTGCACTCCTACATCTCCTCTTCACATACGTTGACACGTAGGCCTATGTCATTAGTTGGCTCCCCTCCTCAAATTGCTCATGGCCTCACACCCCAACCGCTCCTCTTCCCTTCTCTACACGGCCACACCCCTAAGGCCCCAACCGCTAGCTAATGTCACTATCTCACATCCTGATCATCGCTGCCCCTTTCCCTCACTTCGATCAACTTCTTCTAATCCTCTCCCTCTTTCATGCCCTGCACTAGTGCCTTACTAGTTTTGAAGGCCAGATCCGTGACGAGTGGCGGTGCTGGTGACCGACGCCCACGATAAGCAGAAGAGTCATCGCTTAGCGATGGCTGGGCTCAGCGAGCGAGGAGGAGACGGTGGTGGCATGAACTGGCTTGCAAGCAGACGATGCCAGAAGGAGGAAGACGGTGGCACCGAGATCGAGGATGTTCATATCTGGCACCGTCAGGGTCGAGGATGGCCGAATCTAGTAGCACGGTGGTCAGGGATCACTAGATCCATCGAACTATGGCTTCTCCCTTGGGTCCAGTGGTGGAGGCCTCTCTTCGACTCTCCTTTATCGGCGCCACCACCTTCCACTTCTGCTTTTCTGCTAGCATGGTTGGCTGGCTCCAGCTACGTCTCCATATGTCTTGATTCACCATAGCCCCCACTGTCTCATTGTGAGGACGACCTAATCTGACAGTGGTAGAGGCAAGGATGACCGGATCCGGCGGCAGTAACCTCAGAGATGTCAGATCCGGTGGCGGCGACCTCGGGGACATCGGATCCAAACACGATGACCTCAAGGTCCATCAGATCCACTGCACTATGGGGGAGAACACCAACATCGAGGACGATAACCCTGAGATCAAGTGGTAATAGGGTTGGGGACATCGGCGAGGAGCACGATGACCCAGGTGGAGTACCTAAGGTGGAGGTGGAGGCAGATGCGGAGGCGGATGTGTACTAGCTGGATCCGAAGGCGATGACCTCAGAGGCGATGCATCTGCTGGCAATGACCTTAGGGATGGTGGATCCAGTGGCAACGGGCCCGATGACATGTGGAGTGGAGCCACCTGTCGGGAGAAGGCACGGGGAGTGGAGGGGATGTAGTTGTAGCGCGAGGGAGGGGGTGAGTGGAGATAGGGAGGCGAGGAGGAGGCGCCGCTGTTGGGAGTCACCGGCAGGGAGGAGGCATGGGTGGTTGTGGCTCCCAGCGGTAGTGGCATGCGGACGGGGGGGGGGGGGAGGGAGGGGGAGGGGGCGAGGGGAGACGAGGGAGGGGAGGAGGTGGCAGGTGGGAGTGGAGGGGTGGGACATGTTTTTTATTTACATCTAGGGTAACTTCCTCTCTCAGGAAATCCTACCCACTAGATCTCAATCCGACGCGCCATGAAAAAAGTGGTGAGGTGACCAGTCCCTTTGGTCCGTCAGCCAATCCGCTCGGAGCCTCTACTTCTCCTTCCTCCTGTGTGCTTCCATGCTGCTACTACACTAGAATGACAAAGAAGAGGAGAGAGGCGGAGTGTTACACGGTGGTGAAGAAAAGGAGCACACCAGTGTGGACGACGAGGCATTGGTGTACACCACCGAGGACAATGACGAAATAGAAGTGTACACCACCGAGGTTGCCGACCGGGATGTGGAGTACACCGACATGAACAATGAACAGGGAGACAGAGTAAATCGGCTTGGACAAGGCGTACACCACTAGAGGTGAGGAAGAACCACGAAGCCGGTGAGGTCAGGGAGGACAAAACTAGAGCAGTGATCTCGGCAATGGTGGATCCGGCCACACTGACCTTCTCTTTATGATAAGATGCCCTGTTCTTTTTAATGTTTGTTGTATGGTTTAGATCATGTTTTATGATATGTATCACCTTCTTTTAGAACCCTCTTGAAATGCACGGATATGTTACTAGTTGCGTTCAAAAGCTTTGTGGTACTGTAGCCGATCGCTGCAGTTGAGAGAGGAATGACCACACAAAAATAGTTACATTGGAGCTTGCCGGCCACTTGACACTACTAACATTCTCCTCACATGGGAGTCAACAAATAAGCAATTAACAACCCTCTACCTACAGCCCAAGCAAATATATATTGGCCATGTTCTTTTGTGCTTTAGGCTTTGGCTTATCTGAAAATCAAAACAAACCGTGCAGTTTCTTAAAGCGGATTTTTTCAAATGGCATCTCGAGTCCAAATTGTTGTCTATGTCGATGTATGCACTGTCCGCTGCATATTAAAAAGTGCAAACAAAATCCATCAGTCATAGGCAAAAGCCATCAATCGTAGCCCATCATAGCCCAAATGAATAGGGTCATAAGCTAGGAGTCAAAATTCTCCTCATCTGTGAGTCAACAAATGCATCACTGCTCGCATGGACTAGGCGCATCAACATACGTAGTAGGCTTGCTGGCTAACATGGTGAAGTTTTGTGGGTGGGTAGCCCAAGGCTTAGTCTCCCTCAGTGCCATGCCATTTGGATGAAAGGCATTATTCTTTTGAACATCCTTAATTTATGTTGTTAAAGCAGCAGCCATCAAGCAAGTACATATAAGCTGCATTCTACTCAGTCTACTGTCTTGTTCTCACCTTACCTAAATTCAATGTGAAGACAATGAATTTGACACTAGTTAAAGGCCCGATCCTTTTCAACTTATGCTTATGGTTTTCCTTAAACAAACAAATGGGATAGATTCTTCATCACAATTTTGATGTAGCTTATCAGGGTAGCTTTTTCAAAGTGGTTTATTGGCTTATCGGTATTTGGATTTTTTTACATAAATGCTCATGATAGGTCCAAAAACCATAAGCCACAACCATAAGGTGCAGCTGAAAAGAATCCACCCAAAACCTCTTGAGCCTTTCCTCTCAAAAGAAAAACACACAAACCTTTCAGCTAGCTGTAGGCCTATAACACGCAACCGCGAGAAAGGAGTTACAAATGCAAGTAAGATGAGTCCAAAACTTGTTGGGAGGCTTGCCTCACCAATGCCAACGACCTCTTCTCTCAGGCCATCTTCATTGTTATGAAAACCGACGATGAGATATGAAAAAATAAAGAATAATTAGAAAAATGAGACAAAGATTTAATGTGAAAAATCATTATGGGAAAAAACTACGGATGCACAATCGATGAAATCATTATATGGGAAAGAAATTACAGAACACTCTTAGTGTGTTACATGGGTAGATAACTTGAGCTTTGCGTAATCTGTCATGAGGCTTACATGAGGTATAAATAGTCTTGAGAATAAGAGTCTCAGATGAGGAAAGAATAGAGTCCTAGTCGACAATAGAAACAGAGACATACTAGAAAACTGGAACAATAATATGCTTGGAGATAAGAACAACACCCCGCTCGAAGACAGGATAGTGCTTAAGAAGATAACAGTGAAGAGTTATGGTCGAAAGTGCCTTTAGTAGCCACGTCTAACTCCAGTCAGCGTAAACACCTTTGCACGTAATGTAGCGCAACGTCTGGTACAAGTCAGTGCAGAGTCTATCACAAATACGAAGATAATCCCAATTATAACCTCTAACCAGTTCACATTAATGACCAGTCAAACTGATCAGAATATGTTTTTGAGTGAAACCTGATTGGATTCTTCAAGTGGTCGAACCTAGCAAGATTCTGATAACAAAAGATAACAATCTCCACCTTGAACTGAATTCCTGTTGTAGCAAAAAAGAACCAAATAATTTCTTGAATAACTTGGAAACACTTCTTGTGTATCAAACATCTAAAAGGACTGATGAGTAATACCCACCAAATTTGAGAAGAGCTCAAATTTAGCGGTAGGAACTGGCTTTGTTATCATATCAGTTGGATTATTATAACTATTGATCTTGCAAACTTTTAACATCACCTTGAGAAATAACTCTTCGGATGAAGTGATATCTGTTATCAATATGCTTTGTTCTCTCATAAAATATTTGGTCTTTTGTAAGATAAATAGCACTTTAACTACCATATTGGATATCGATGTAAGATGTACTTCCATAAAGCTCAGTGTACAAACATCTTAGCCAAACATTTTCCTTACAAGCTTCTGAATAGCCATGTACTCGGCTTCTGTGGTCAAAAGAACAACAGTACTTTGCAGATAACCTTTTTATCTTACAGAACAACCTCCAACGATGAATATATAACCAGCAAGATATTTTCTCTTATCTAAATCTTAGCAAAATCAGAATTCATATATCTGTCCAATCCACACTAGCCTTTCTAAACTGCAAACAACATCAGAAGTGCCCCTCAAATATCTGAAGAACCACTAAACCGCTCTCTAGTGGTCTTTCCCTGGATAGGTCATATTTCTGCTGACAACACTCAAAGCATGAGATAGTCAGGGCAAGAGTAGAGTATAGCATACATAAGTGATTTAACTACACTTGCATATGAAACACTTGATATATATTCAACTTCTTCAATTGTTTGTAAACTTGATGCTGAAAAGAGTTTGAAGTGTACAACTAATGAAGTGTTGGTCGGTTTGACCTTGTGCATGTTGAAACAAAGAAATACCTTTTTAATATACCCTATCTGACTCAGGTATAACTTTCCAAACCAACCAGCTCTGAAGATTTTTATATCAAGAATCTTCTTTGCTACACTGAGATCATTCATCTCGAACTCACTACTTAATTGTGTCTTTAAGTTTGATATTTAAGTCTTGTCTATTGTCGCGATCAACATATCATATATAGGAGCAAGTAGATAGATAAATCATTGACTGTCTTCAAATAAACACAATTATTAGAGTCAAATCTCTTGTACCATTATCTAATGATTGCTTCAATTCATAAAGAGACTTCTTCAATTTGTATGCAAAATTCTTCTTTCCTAGAATAACAGAACCTTCCATCTGCTCCATATAGATGTCTTCTTTCAACTCCCCATGTAAGAATGTGGTCTTAATATGTAGTTGCTCAAGTTCATAATCACACATAGGTACAATATTGAGTAAGGTCCGAATAGAACTATCCTTAACAATTGGGGAGAAAATATCTATATAATCAATGCCAGGAATTTGGTTGCATCCTTTAGCAGTGAACCTTGCCTTGTACCTAACCAGATCGGTTAGAGATGTTCCTTCCTTCTTATAAATCGTGTTGCAACATATGGGTTTCTTTTCAATCGAGAGCTCGACCAACTCCTAAGTAGAATTCTTCTTGAGGGATTCCATTTCTTCATGCATGATATTCATCCACTTCTCTGACTCATCAATGCATATGTCCTATGAAAAAGTTAAAGGTTCAGCTTCAATGTCTTCTGCCATTTTCAAATAATAAGCCACAATGTTAGCTTCTTCAATTAACCTCTTTGAAAGGCTGAATTTTCCTCTTTTTTCTACCAACTGCAATGGATTGATAGTTTCGACCAGTTCCTGTCGGAGGATTACTGGCCAGAGCTTGAACAAAGATATCCTGTGTATTCTCCTTGTCTGCCTCTGACGTGAATTTTGAATCAATGACATGCACCACTTGCATGTTGATCTTCTACGACTTCTCAATGGGAGCATCACTAGTCGTAATTCCTTTTAATAGAGCAATTTACTCACATCCACCTTTTGTGTCTCAGGATTCTATAACGTATAGCCTTTAACTCCAACTTATAACCGAGGAAGATGCACTTAATAGCTCTTGACTCAAGTTTACCTTTATCAATATGAGCATAAGCATGACAACAAAAAATCATTATCCTCGGGTAGTCTATAGGACAACCAAATCACATATTGATTGGAGTTTTCTTGTTGATGGCAGTGATCGATTGATCAGATGATAGGCAATGGAAGTGGATTCAGCCCAAAAACCCTTTGACAGACCAGACATGGACAACATGCAGTGCATCTTTCCCATGATGATTCTGTTTATGTGCTCAACCACATTGTTTTGCTGAGGTGTGCACGTAACTATGTAATGCCTTCAGTCAACATAAGGCTTCAAATTCCCCTGAACAGAATTCTAAACCATTATCTGCTTGAAGTTTCTTGACATGGTTGCTGATCTATTTCTCGATCATAATCATCCACCCATTGAATATCTTGAATACATCAAACTTGTGCTTGATGAAGTATGCCTAAACTCTTCTAGAGTAGTCATCGTGATGTTCAACATATAATTTGTACCACTAAGGGATGGAATGTGGGACTTACCTCACAAATTAGAGTGAACATAATCCTATATGGCTTTCGAAGATTGATTTGTCGAGTTGAAACTCACCTTCTTCTATTTACCAAAGACACAATATTCATAAAACTTTAACTGGTCAATGCCTCAACCATCGAGCAGACTTCTTTTGCATAACTCCTTTAAGTCGGCTTCACTCATATGCCTGAGACACAAATGCCATAGACTTATTCGATTAGCATCGAACAACCTGGTTGAGGCAACAACGACATTTTTGACAAGGATAATGTCTCAAAGATGATAGAGGTTTGTTATTTTCATATCACCGTTCATAACAATAAGAGAGCCATTGGAAATCTTTAGAACTCCACCTATACCTTAAACTCATATCCTTTGGCATCAAGAGTTTTCAATGAGTTAAGGTTTGTTTTCAAATTTGGAATGTGTTGGACCTCTAACAAGGTTGTAATGGTGTCATCAAACATCTTTAAAGAGGATAGAGTAATCTTCAAATTATTACATCATTATATTCTTGAAGTATACCCCCTATCGATAAGGAAGGAATTTCATAGAGTGGTCGTAAGCTCTTTTATGATCATCTCATAGTCGTAAGCTCTTCTATGACTACCTGGTCTTAAGTCCTTCTACGGCCATCTCATGGTCGTATGTTCTCCTATGATCATGAGTTAGTCTTAAATTGTCTTACGACCACTCCATAGTTGTGGACCTTCCTATGACCAGTTTATTTCTGACTGGTGTGTCTACGGTGACCTACCATGTTGTGGGTTTCTCTAACATGGCAGTTAGAACATGCGCTTATTCTCGTTAACCGCACATGACCTCTCTCTGACAACAACCACTGCATGGCAAACAGACCATCATGTCTCTCTAACAATAACTTCCGTTAGGTGGTTATCTCCCGAAACGTTGAGGTGTCTCTTGGCACAGGACAACGGTCGTCGTTTCATCAATTATATAAGGGTTGATGTCGGAGGAAAAAGGGATCCCCAATTGGATCCGCTTAGAGTAAGATACAGTGCAAGGCATTTTCACATTAGAATCTCTGTTGTAATTGTTTCTCTAAGCATTAGCCATATAGGAAGTAGGGCTATCATTCTCTTAAGAAAATGTTCAAACTTGTATAAAAATTCTTGTGTCTTCTCTCCGTGTGCTCGTAGCTAGGTCCTTGAGAGTTTCCTCCGAATCCAAACAAATCATACATAAGATCGGTATTAAAGCACTGACAGTTGGCGCCGTCCATGGGGAGACTTCTTTTAAGAATTTGGTAATTTCATTTTTAGCAAGTTATCTTCCTTCTGATATCCTCATGACAAGAGAGCGGAGTAAAGTGAACTCGGCAATTGGCATCACCTTATGGATCCATGATACCTTAAACTATGGTCTTGAGGAGAAATTTCCTTAATGAACTTGACAATATGTTAGGTACTGTCAATCTTTCATCTTGTGCTAATTCAATTTTATTGTCTTGGAAATGCAGGACATGGGAACATCAGAGATATTAACAATGTGTGGAATCATGGTAGCAGAGTTGGCACCCAAGACTTCACGTGTAAGTACTGCAGATGGACGAAGCATGGTGGAGGTGCAACCTGGCTAAGGGAGCATCTGGCTGGGGTAACAGGTGAAGTGTGAGCTTGTGAATTTGTGCTGTGAGAAGTGCGCAATACAATGAGGAAGACCTGGATTAGTGGGAAGCAAAAAAGAAGAGAAGAAAAAGAGAGCAACCTTAGATTTGAACGTGAGCTTATGAAGAACATGGAGCAAAATGATGTAATTAATGTGCCTATAAGGAAGAGGGTGAAATATAATTGGCATTGTCAAGATCATTGTGAGATCTTTAGTTTCAGCATGCAGTGGACAAGAGGGATGGTACATTCGAACATGGCGCTGGTAGTGGCAGTGGCAGTGGTGTTGGTAGTAGACCTAGTGGAAGGATTACCGCTATGTTTAGCAAGGCTAGGTCTAGTCGTAGTGGTAGTAGTGGCGGGTTATTTGATTTAGACTTGGCCCTTAGCAGAGGACTTAACCAACCTAGAATTGACATTGAGATGAACAAGGGATCTAAAGAAAAACTTGGCCAAGCTTGGGCCACATGGTTTCATGCCAATGACATTGTTGGGCAGAAAGCCAACTACCATTATTTTTTGAGCAGCATTAAAGGTGTCTCAAGATCTAGGTCTAGTGGCGCACCTTCCTAAAAGGACTAAAATTGATGGCACATACTTGCAAGCCAACTATAAAGAAATGGAGCTGTATGTTCAGAAATTCAAGAAATACTAGGATTAGTATGGTGTGATTGTCATGTGCGACTCATGGACAGGACCTTCCACAATGTGCATCATCAATTTCATGGTGTATTGCAATGAGAATATGTTCTTCCATAAGTCCATCAATGCAACCAGTCAAATCCAAAATGCAGGTGCTGAGAAAGCTACTAGTAATTCTATTTCTCATTCATTGTCATGCGCTTTGATTTATGTTGTCTTCTTTTTTCATGTAGATTTTTTGTTTGCAAAGATCAAGCGGGTGGTTGTCAATGAAATTGGGCACAAGTCAATTGTGCAAATTGTCATAGACAATGAATCAAACTATAAGAAAGCATGTGCCCAACTCATCGACGAGTACCACCATATTTTTTGGCACCCAAGTGCAACTCACATTGTTAACCTTATGTTGAAGAACATTTGTAAATTTTCGGAGCTTGCACAAGTAGTGACAAGTGCCAAATGGATTTGCAATTGTTCTACAACCACAACAGGTTGCATGATGCGATGAAGAAGAAGATCGACAGGGAATTGATCTGACCCAATGCCACCCGCTTTGGAACTGTTTTCATCTTCCTTCAGAGTTTCTGGGATAGGAAAGACAAGTTTCGACAGTAGATGGTGTTGGAAGAATGGAAGGACAATGATTGGAAAAGTGATCCTAACTATGCTTCTGTAGAAAAAATTGACAAGTTCTACCTAGTGGGGAAAACTCAAGTCGGCCCTAGATGCAGTTGGGCCACTATATTCTATATTACGGTATGATGACCAACAAATGTTTGAAACAGTTTCTAATTTCATGCCAAGGATGATAAATACGATGTATGCAATGGAAGCCCATCTTGGTGAGGGGCGCCGGAATTGGAGAGATACATGAGTAAGGTGTTCCCTAGAGTTAGCTATCTATGCGACAACACAATGACGCTTGCAGGTAATGGCAAAATAATAATATGAAATTGTGAATTAGCTAATTGTCATGTATTTTAATAATTGATTTCTTTTATTTATTTATCATGTAGCTACTGCCCTTGATCCTAAAGGGTGTTACAAGTTGAACCTTAACAATAATGTCCAATATGTGAAAGCATTGACAGATGTATTAGGAAGGATCACGGAGTCACCTGAGATTACAGTTGAGGCAATGGCTCAATTCGAGTTCTTTTGTGCTAACAGAGGGAAGTTTGATGGAGCGATGGTGCGTGTTGGAGCATCCAGAGTTCGGCCAAGTAAGTGAACTCATTTTGATTATTGAACATTGAAAAATACTTCCCTTTACTGATTTGTGGTGCTTTCATTTAGCGACTTGGTGGTTCTAGTATGAAGGAGAAGTGAAACCCTTGCAGAAGTATGCCTTGCGAATTGTGTTGCAATGTGTGTCATCCAGCAGGTGTGAGTGTAATTGGAGCATGTTTGCATTGGTTCATAATGAGGTGAGAAACCGACTTGGTTATGAGAAGCTGCACAAGCTAATCTATGTTCATTACAATTTAAAGTTGATCATCAAACAAAATGAGAATGAACATGAAGAAAAGGACATTGATCCATGTGCAATAATGATGGATGCCACAGTATTTGATCAAGGAAACCCAATTATGTTTTAGCTGAATAAGTCGATGGGCGAATTAAACCCAATTTTGGATGAGGGTGGTTGCCCACCTCGGGTCGTTCTTGATGAAATACGTCATCAAAACTCAAAGAGGAGGCGCTCTCATGATGGAAAAAGGAGAACGTGGAAAGAGGAAAGAGGGCAGTGGTGGATGACGTGGAGGAATTTACAGAAAGTGATGATGACGATGAACATGACGAATTTGAGGAGACCTTATCTAAGAGTGATGACGATGATGATCATGGCTGTGAGAGTGGAGGAGATGCCACCCAGTAGATATAGGACACCCAAGAGATGGAGATTGGGCAACAATGTGCTCGCTGGTCAAAAAAAAAAGAAGAAAGACCTTGTAAGCCTCTATTAATTAGCTTATGCCAATGGTTAGTTATTCTTTCACTACAATAATATTACCTCTATTAATTAGATTTTTTTCTTACATTCTTCATAATGGCAGGTTGCTAGGGAAGGGATGATGTCAATGCAGCTGCATGTGAATTTGTGATGCAATGGATGATTTGATCTTTTGGGCTACCTGTGAATATGTGATTCAATGGATGATTTGGTCTTTTGGGTTATGCAATCATATTTGAAATTCTGAATGTGCTTTGTAATGTTATCTTAATGTGTTTTGTAATCATTGAACTTCATGTACTTTTGGAAAAATTATTTGTTCATGTATCAAATAGTTGGTGCAATCGAAAGGCTATCAGATATATTAGCTGCTTGTATGCTACCGCTTGAATTTGAAATATGAAAACATTCCCATGCCTATTTTGATTAGTACTTTTCTTTACATATTATGGGTACTTCATTTTGTAGAAGTTTATTTAACAATACATGCAAAATTGTAATACAACTCTAATTGGCGGACTACTGGTAATCGGTCTCCTTTTTGCTTATTGCAGGTTGTGCTACTTGTTGCCTGTTATAAACTACCACTTAATCGTGTCCTAGTGGTAAGCGTTTGTTTTCTAATCTTCGTTAGTGCTACCTTATATGGCAATTTGACTTCTCTCTGATATGTGAGTTTTAGGCATTTGATGACATGGACCTGCCATGTGGAGTTCATCTTTTATAGCCTAAAGGAGGATATGGATGCCACAATGGGTTGGTAGACTTCATTTTTTATGTGCTTCGTGAAAGAGTTATCTGTGTATGTCAAACATAATTTGTCCTTTGAAAGGGGAAACCATATATTGCTATGTGGAAATGAATAAATGATAAATCAATACCTGTAGCTCAGTCTGGTCTTTGTAGTTTATCAGTTTAAAATGTCAACCCATTCTCTTAGTTCTCTAATCTAGCTTGTTGGCATGCCCTTAGGAGGTATCTATCTCAATGACCTGATAAACAGTATGCTACTTACCTTCGACAAGTAGAGATGGCAGAACTTCTCTCTCCAAATTACCATTCTTATTTGTTGTGGTATTCGAGTTCCTGCATGGTTCATTTAGCGTGCTTTGCTCGTTTCTACTTTGACGTCTAGTCAATTCTCGAAATAGGTCTTCTGTATGTAAGCACACTCTTTAATCAATGTGATAGCATGCTCCCATATTTTAACTTTTGAGTTTTTTCGGTTGTTGTTGTGGAAAAGAGACCATTAGCTATCTGAATCTATTTGATGCCTACAGATAAGGGCTTTATTTGATCTTGACAGGAAATATTTTCCTTTTTAGTTTATCAAGGTGAAGAGTTTGATCTACCTTTTTCGTAAGAATAGAGAATTTGGTCGATTAAGGATTGGTTGGTTCAACAACCACAACATATAGAATTCTTTTTCTTTTTGGACCAAAATTCATAGTTTGGCTGATTTAGGAATCGGACGACTGCTTGGCCAGATGGATCCTAAAGCTTTTATGCTGTAGAAGTTCAATAAGACTGGTCGTGACTCGTGAATGAGTAAATATCTCCATTGCTAATACTCTGTAGTTCTAATTTTGTGCTATGCTACTTTTTATTATGTCACTTGAATTGTGTTGTAGTTCGTAGTGAATTAATTTCAAAGTACCCACATTAGTTCTATGGTTGGATGATCTTGTGCATTTTCTAGGATAGATGTGACAAAAAATATTAGTTCCAGCAACCTTGGTTGTATTCTATATGTATTATGTAAGCAAGCTTTTGATTTAATCTACTTTAGTTAAATTTTGGTTAATTTCTGCAATGCTTCCAGCAAATGGCAAATGCTTTATTGGTACTGGCATTTTTAATGACTAGTTGTAATACTTTTCTTGAAACACAAACCTAATTTGTTTCTCTTTTTTTTTTCATGATGATGTCATTGCAGCTGGTCCCAGGTGTTGGATTCTCTTCCACTACCTAATGTAAGAAACCATACTACACTATTAATTTTTAGTTGGGTCAATCATACAGACATCTATAACCATATTCCTATTCCCCTAGGAACAATAGTATATGTATAGCAACTTGTTATCTTCCACTGCTTGTTATCTCCATTGGTTCTCCTTTTATAGTTGTTCAGAACGCATAACGAAATTTTGTCTTGATTTTGTCATTTTTTTTGCCAGATTTCATTAGGATTTCATTTAGATTTCGTTAGGATTTTGTTTTGTTTTCACCCAGAATTTGGCGTAGAATTAAAACTGCATTTGAAAATGCCGTTTGATAATTCGGATGAAATCTGAAATTTCATCCATTTTAGTCCTTTCGTTGGCTTTTGAAATTTTTTTCAATCCAAAATAGTTTTCTCGCCAATGGTGGTGAGAATTGTGTAGTGGTCCACCAATGACTTCTTCCCGTGTTGAGCGGTGGTGGTGAGAATGTAGCGAGTGGTCCACCAATAGCTTCTTCCCGTGTTGATGAGGTGGATCCCTAAGCAGGGTAGTAGAACCACATATCTCTCTACAATCCCACTTGGCCTTGTGTCTCTTAGCAGGGAATTCAAACTTTTGGCGTCTACCTTGGAAGAGAAAGGCTATCACCATGTATGAGGAGTGCACGTTCTCATAGGCATACACCATCGTGAGCATGGCATAGTGGAGAAAGCAAAAGAGCTAAGATGAGGGACGCTTCACCCCAAGCTCTACATCACCCAATCGTACATCAAGAGGTGGACGAAGGAACCCAGATTGAGGTGGGAGACATCAAGATCGAACATGTTGAGCACGTCCTTCAACAACCTAAGCGAGGGATGTAGAGGCCACTTCATACTGGGTAGCGAAGATGACGAGCAACCCTAGCCCCAGTCGGTGTGTAACATCCGATTTTTCAGAGTTTTCTTAAGGCTTTTAAAATAAAATTCACGATTTGGATTTTTCTGAAATTAATTAAAGCCTAAATTGATTTTTTTGCAAATTAAAGAATTTAATGTGACTAACTTAAACTTTAGTTATTGTTGAGAATATTTTATTTGGATTTCTTGTGTTCCAAGGAATTTTTTTGGATTTATTTGCTATTTTTAGAAGCTCAATTGAATTTATTTCTATTTCAAAAAAATCATAAAGCACTTAAAAATTCCTAAGGCCTTTGGGCCGAAACCCTAGCCAGTTCATCTTCCCTCTGGCCCAGCCCGCCAGCCTTAGCCCTCTCTTGCCACGCGTCCCGTGTCTGAGCCTGCGCATGATCGTCAGACACTTGCCACGTGGCAGCCATTCGTGCGCGTCTTCTTGCCCGCACCACATCTCGACCGTCTATTTCTTTCTTCTCGTCGATAGGTGGTGCTCACTTGTCAAGCCATCATCCCCATTGTGCCCAAGCCAGATTCTCGATGTCCGTGTTTGTGTCCATCTCGGCATTCGCGTTGTGGCTGCCTTGGACTTGGTGACATAGCAGCCCTAGAGACCTCGGTGTTCGCGCCATATAAAGCCGAGCGCCGTCCCTCATTTTTTGCATCCCCTGAAGCCACTGCTGCTGTTCCTCACCACTCTTTGTTGTCGACGTCTGCCGTCTCGTGCACCATCGAAGTCGTCTTTGGCTTCGTCTTCGTCTCCACCCCCATTATCGATGTCGTCGACCTTCCGTCGGTGAGCATCTTTGTTGTCCGTTGTCTCCTCTTGGTCATCTCGCCTTACCCTGGATAGCCGTTGTCGCCTCACCGATTAGCCTCACCCACGCCATTGTGCCTTGGTTCACGTGTTCGTCATCCGTTCTCTGCCCGAAGAGACACCTCGGTTCCTGCGCCACTGACATCAGCTGAGTGACGTCAGTCACACCTATGTCTGGTGTCAGTTCGTCTTCTCCGTGGACCTCATCCATGTGCACTGAGAGACTGACAGCCTAGTCCTACTCATTGGTTCGCACTATTCCATGAATCGTAGACCGAGCAGAGTCAACAAGCTACGCAAGCAAGCCACATCAACCCTAATCCTACGTGTTAGCCATGTGTTGTGCCACGTTAGCCATCTGAGCCATGTGTTCGAGCCACATGTCTTGCCACGTCAGCCGCCACGTCACCCTGCCACCTCAGCCAAAGTGCCACATGTTATGCCACATCAGCCCTAGAACCCTAGTCAGTTGCCATGTCAGCGATGACATCATAAATCCTAATATCCTTTAGATAAATAATTCAACCAAAATTAAATTAGGTGTTGATATCATAATTTCAAATTTTCTTTTGGAAAATAATTCCAATAAAGGCAACTTTCCTTTTTCTTTAGATTTAAATATTCCAAGAGCCCGTTCTTCCCCATCCTTACTCCGATTGACCTAATTCTTTTTCCTAAATTTATCTAAAATAGAGCTCTATCTTTTGATTTTAGTTTTAAAGTTTCTAGAGTTCATTTGAATTTTAGTTAATTTTATTTATATTTCATTCATTTTCTTTCGTTAGATGACGTCTTTGAAGGAGTCAAGCAAGATCAAGACCGAGAGTTAGTAATCGAGTAAGGCTAAGGCAAGTCGTGTTCTTTGATCATGTTGAATCTAGTTTTTAAATATATTTATTTATTATTTTGTTTTAAATTATCATGCATTGTTATTTTAATACAGACCTTTGTATCCGGTAGTTATTATCCAATTTGATTAGTCCCTTAATTGATAATTTGAATGCCATGATGTCATAATTTTAATACAAACCTTTGTATCCAAATGTTGAGCCTTATCATACAACCACATGTCCAGTATGAGATGGATCTAGCTAATTAATTTGTGATGTTTCAATTTTGATTTCGTTATTGGCATGCCAATGGGTGTCAGTTATACATTTTCATAGGGATTAAGAGGGATCTGTTCGACTGAGTGGTTAGCCTACTCGATCATGTAATCTTAGCGAGCAAAATTGAGTTGAGATTGAGTATTATAATAACCTTGTTATGATCTTCTTGGTCAGTATGCCCAAGGAAGGATGTTGTTTTAGTGTCACTATAAGATAATCATATCATGTGGGTAAAGTTGTGCAACCTTTGTAGAGTGTAAAAGTATTCATATAGTCATGTCATCAGTTATGGACAATGCTCAGCGATTTCACACAAAGGATAGATATTTCATAAAACCTGGTTGGGTTAAGTTTGGGAAGTGAATAGTTACTTCATTGGTGGCTCATTACATAAATGGTTAGTTCATGGATGGTTTATCGGGTGAATGGTCAGTTTATTTGTGGTTTATTTAATTTCTTTAGTTATTTACGTATTAATCATTTTCAAAGTTCGCTTTTAATTGATTTATTATATTTAATTTAAATTATTGCTTTCGGTAAAATAACTATTTAGCTATCATTTGGTAAGCTTTGTATAATTATATTGTATTCTTGTTACAAACGACTTGCTAAGTATTCTATATATTCACGGCTATATCCATGCTTGCTCAGTTGAAGAAGAGGAACAATATCAACCTGAGATGCTTGAAGAAGGATACTACGACAACTTCTCATATTAGGGTCTCGCTTCCTAGTCGATTGTCTGTGGGAATATCATATGGTTACTATACTTATTTCTGTTATCTGCTTGAGCTTTTGTTAAAGCTCTTCAGGTTATTATTTGTAAGCTTGGTCATAAGGTCGTTACTCTGATAATTAATAATATTTGAGTCTTTTTATTAGTTAATCATGATGTGCTCAATATTTCATTTATGTTTTCACTGTGTACACTAGTGTGATCCTGAACTAATGTAGTATACACAGAGAGTTCGAATTTATATATTTGGATCTTGATAGGGTGGATCTCATCAAGCTTGGGCAAGATGGCCAAGTTAGCGCTCTCAATCTAGCCCTCCTTCTCTAGTTGCTCTAGAAGGCCTCTCTTCATGTTGGAAGGGCCCAAGTGGTTCCTCTCCATGGACTACCACCTTCGCGTGGGGAACCTGATGACCTTCTTCGGGGTTTCCTCTCCATCGACTACCACCTTCGCTTTCCCGCCTTTCTTGGTAGATGGACCGGTGGACGTTGTCGCCTTCAAGGGACTGAGCCAAAAAGCGAAAGTTGGGGTGAAACCAAGTGGTTCGGGGTCCACTCATGTCACCAAGCGAAAGGTGAATCCCACCGAGGTTGGCCTAGGCCTTCAAGGCCGAGTCATCCAGAGGAATCCTAAATCCTCAACCAAACCACCGAAAGGTCGCCCACCCGGTCACACCGCTTCTCCCGAGGGTGCCCTAGGGTCACACTTCTTCTCCACTGGGAGCCCTGTGGTCGCGCTTCGAATCTAAAGGAGACACGGGAACCCATAGCCGCGCGACCGAAGGGAGTCCTAGGTGTCCAAGCCGCTTCGGGAGTGGCATGAAGGTGGCTTAGGCGATGGACCGGCGGACTCGGGCGGCCGGGGTCACATGAGCAGAGCAACCGGTGGGAGCTTGGAGTCTCTGGGAAGGCTAGAAATTGGGGAAAGAGTTAGAATATTTGAGGGAGCCAGCTAGTTGGGGACACTTATATAGGCCCCAAGTGGTCCATCACGGATCTAGTCCGCACGGCTCCTCAAGGCGTGTGAGCACTTGGTTCGCGGCGTAGTGTATACCCAGTCCACGAAATAGTATTCGGCCACCCTTGCATAGTGGTCCGTGGAGTCCTCTGAGTAGTAGTGCTCCTTGGAGTTTGTGCCCCTTCCAAATCCGGTACAAGCCGGGTGGCCCGCGAGGGCTTGCCCTCAGTGCAACCTGAACCTACCAGATGACCTAACACCTCCTTGAAGGGCCGACGAACGATGACCTACCACCCCAAGCCTGCTCCAAGGCTAATATATTTTAATGTTTTGTCAACTTGATGTAGGCAACTGAAGGGATCATTGGCCTGAGGCCGTGCGTTGACCGCTTCTATAGGTCAGTGCGCTAGCCTAGATGGGCGGTTGAGTACCGCCTAGATCGGCAAGGTGCTATTGTTGAGGGAGAGTCCTCCTGCTACCTTAGGTCCACGACCTCTTCGGAGCGATGACACTCGTTGGGAGGTCTACCATGAGCCAAATCTACAAGTCAACCTTGGCGAGATTCGCAAGAGCAACCTTGGCGAGGCCTGCAAGGGCAACCTAGGCGAGGTACATGAGACCAATCCTAGAGGGGGGCCCAGGGCCAACCCTGAGCGAGGTTCAGGGTCAATCCCGGATGGAGTATGAAGTCAACCACGAACCGACCATGGAGTCCTGATGTGGCAGGACCCACATGGGGCAAATGATGTAGATACCCTTATGAGTAAGCTAGGTTCTGAGGGTAAATTTGTAACTTCACTTACTTTCCTCTTCCTCTCTATAAATAGAACCTCTTGTAATGGAAAAGGGGAGACCATTTTGTAACCCTAAACACTTATATTAAATACTCTTATCATTCGTGTGCTTCTCCTTGAGTCCCTTCGCATCATTAGTGGTCTCTGCATCTGATTGGGGGTGCATCTAAGTTTGTTGTCTGGTCTAGTATTGAAAATAGACCATATGTCAGTGGATGAAAAAACATAACTTTTACAGTAACAAAAAGGTGGGGTTTTGTTGGCTTATGATTTATGGCTTCCCTCGAAGAAATAAACAGGATGTTTTTTCATTGTCTTTTTGAAACGATTTATTAGAACAATTTTTTCGATGTGGCTTATCAGCTTATCAATATTCAGCTTGTTCACACAAATGCTTATATTAGGATAAAAAACTATAAGTTATGATCATAAATCATAAGCTAGCCAAAAAGAACCTACCCAAAAACCAGGCTAATTTTTAGTTACCGGCAAATAAGGAATATTCGATGTTAATCAACAAACTATACATCTTCCTCGCGAAAATGCGGCGTTAGCTTTTCGTCGAGTGAGCACGAGGTACGGCCATTCGCTAGCACCTTGCTAACCGCTCATCTCATGCATGTGAGTCCGGCTTATCCTGATGAACCACTACCACGTACTAATTAAAAGTTTGTTTCCGCCATGATCTGTAGAGTACTTTACAATGCCATCTGTTCTACTGATCACCGATCAATTAATCGCGAAGTTGATAAGATCAACGTACATTTCAATGCCCAGGGACAAGATATATATTGTGCAAGAAAAGCTGATAAGACCATGCATGGGTGTTATAACTTATAAGCTGTTCGATTATCACGTTTACCTCTCCTTTCCCAGAAGGCTCGACTGCAACCTCATGTCTGCATGACCGCATGCTTCTTCCTTTTTCTTTCTGAACGACTTCAGATGAACGTGACCATGAAAATAACGTCGTGCGTAATTAAGCTAATGATTGAGATGATCACCTGATCGAAATAGCTTCCACGTGATCTCAAAGGGCTTTTACTTCTCCGCCATGACTGATGGTTTGTCGCTGCTAGATTTATTTGCAACCATTAACTTTGCCAGTTATTTGGCAATAATTACTGCACGAAAAAGTTAAGTGATAAGTCACGAGAAAGGAGAGCTGATGATAAGGTCATGGCTAACGCAATTGTGATCACCTACCGCTCCTATACGAATGTCTTCTCATTTCACAACGAAGCATCGGTGATCAGTTTTTTTTTTTTTTTTTGAAGTGTATGGAGGACACACACTAAAGGCACGTCCTGCTCATGCCATGCAACGCGCATGCACGCTAGGAATTTTAAGAAGGCATCACAGAGTACAAGTACATGCTTTTTCACTAAACATAAGTATATGTACTCTGATTAAATAAGGCATCACGTCGGTTCAAAGGATTGAACCCTGGTGAGAGGGATGAACACTCTCACTCCCACCACCATGCCACCGGCCGATGCTTTGGTGCTCAGTCGTTGAATCTGTTGGTAGTGATCTAGAGTAAGGGTCAAATTCTCCTACAAGTAAAATGACGATTTTTTATATTAATAAATTCTGGAAAATAAATAATGTTGCATAAGTTGCACATGTCCGTGGATTCGAACGTACATTTTTTTGTATGAGCATCTAAATATATTCACTTCAAACGATTACAAATCTGAGTGCCCATATCAAACATTGAGGATCTTGGTTGGTCCTGTTTTAACTAGTTTATGACTTAAGTTTCTGGTTGTGGCTTTTGGTTTATAGCTGAAAATGCATTGTAACGTCTGTTAGATTTTTCTAGAAAAAATAAAGAAAAATAAAAAAAAATATCGTCACAGACAATGCAAAATAATTAGGAGAAAAGAAAAGGTCAAAAAGCATAAAAAACCAAATAAACAAAATAAACTGAAATTAAAAGTCAACACGTTCTCAAAGACTTCTGAGTTAAATGAGTTAAATGAGGCTGAAAGCCAAAATAATTTAGAAGCAGAAACCATTTTTGTCTAGTATTGTCCCTAGCTAGGCACCTAGCGAGCTTAGGACAAACGTACTTGTCTGGGGGCGCTCGTTTTAGCAATGATTTTTGGCTTTTTGCTAAAATTTTACTGTAGCTGATTTAGCTTTTTGGGCATAATTAGATTTAAAAAAATGTAAAAATAGAAAAAATATGTTATCCCATCACAGACAATGCAAAGGAACACGAGAAAAAAAGAAAAATACAAAAAAACCTAAAAAATCTAAAAAATTTCAGAAAAAGATGCATTAGTGAATAGTGAAAAAAAAACAGAAACTAAAAGCTGAAACCAAAAAAAGCCGAAACGAGCGGGGCCGCAGCTGGCATGTACACACCAACTCCCGTGCATCATCACGTACATGAGATCAAAACCTAATGTACATCAGCTGGCTCCTCGCACTTGGCACAAAGATATCTCCGTGCATGCAATGCTACTCGTGCCACCGATCATTAGAGATGAGAACGGATCGAATAGTCATAAATACGAATATAAATTTATATTTTTAAAATAAATATGAATTTAAATATTTTCAAATACAAATACGAATCAAATATCGTAACGGATACAAATTCGAATAGGATGTATATTTAATTCGGTCGAATACGAATATCCTCCTATAACTTTTGTAACAAATCTCGATAGAACAAATTCCTAGCGGTTTTACCGGTTTTTCACCGGTTTCAAACCACCCAAATTCAAATTTTAAATCATAAAATTCATCAGGATTTTTCCCGGGTTCTGAAAACGGATTGAATGCGAATTGAATAGTCTCGAATACAAATATTCTTGAATACGAATGCGAATACGAATACAAATATTTTTAAATACGGATATGAATATTCTCGAATACGAATACGAATATTTTCGAATACGGATTTTGCTTATTATATTCGTGTTTTGTCGGACACGAATATCGGATAAAACGGATTATCCGTTATTGTTCTCCACCGCTACCAATCATGAGACTGCACGCCAAAATTACGCTGATAATCATGCACAATGCAACTGGGCCACAAGTTTTGCTCGTATCAAATCCAGGGCTTAGAGGCACCCTCGACACCCTGCTTATCCAATCCCCTCAATTTTGATCACAAGATCAAAGTCACGTCGTTGTCCATGCTGCTCGCTTGATTTCCTGCCTAAACAACCACACAAAAACTCTCTATAAATAGCTCCCATGGCGTAGTAGGCCTCCTCACATAGTCACATACATCAGGCAAGCAAGCAGCACACACACCCACACAGATCGACACCACCGATCACACACCAAGTACATACTCGCCGGCCATGTCTCCCAACGGAGAAGCACCATTGTGGTACGAGCTCCACGGCCACGCCGACAACCACAAGGAAGTGGAGTTGCTGTCGTCCAACGGCGGAGCCGGCGACCTCCCGGCGCCGGCGGTCTCGGACCAGGTGGAGGACGCGGAGTGCGAGTGCTGCGGCATGTCGGAGGAGTGCACCCCGGCGTACATCAGCGCGGTGCGCCGTCGCTTCGCGGGGCGGTGGGTGTGCGGGCTGTGCGCCGAGGCGGTGGCGGAGGAGGCCGGCAAGAACGGCGGGCGGCTGGAGGCGGCTCTCACGGTGCACATGGGCGTGTGCAAGCGGTTCAACGGCTTCGGGAGGACGCACCCCGCGCTCTTCCAGGCGGACGCCATGAGAGACATCTTGAGGAAGCTCTCGGGACTTGGGTCGCCAAGGTCGCCCAAGTCTGGCACTAGCGCCAGAGAGGTGACCGGAGGAGGGAAAACGGCCGGCGCCGCCGGCTCCTGCTTCATGACGATCGTCGCCGTTGTACGCAACGATCAGGTGGTGATGAACTAACTAGCTTAGCCGCTAAAGTCGGCTAGTTTTCAACATGACGGGTGCTTGTACGGCGTATGATCCATAGCTAGAGTTTTTGCGGCTTACGGGTGCAAGTCCATATGTAGGTTACCAGCTAGTTGGGCACCCTTGTTTCTAGGTTCAGCGCACTGTTTACTAGTTCATTTTTGGATGGGCTTTAATTTGTTTGCCTCTTTCAGCTGAGCTGAGGGAGTGTTAAAGAGTCCCCATCCTCACATTCCATGCAACACTAATCCGTGCGTGTATGGCATGTGTCAACGGACTAGCTAGCACTTGCTGTAAATAAACATAAGTCGATCGAATGCTAGCTTTGAATATTATATATACACTTTGCATGTGTATTTCTGAGGGTTACCATCCGAGATGTCTCTTCAGTTTAAGGGCCTCCAGCCAAAGCTATAGCTTGTAATGACCCTGTTTTTGGGAACAGGGGTATCGTACGTCACGCAATAGCTTAGGAGTTCAGTTGCGGACAGAAAGAGTATCATGCCTGCTTACGAACAGATCAAAAGGGTTAATTCAATTAAAATAAGATCTAGCGGTCAATTTTAACAATTTTAAAGATGTCCAAGCCCAAAACTTAATTTACAAACAGAAGAACCGAAGAACTCCTACAAAAACGCTTGAGTGCGGTCGTAACTCTAACACGAAAACTTGCAATACTCTTTCTTCACCTAATATCTGTGTTGGTGGAAAAAGAAGCAAGACTGAGTACAACCAACCGTACTCAACAAGTCACATGAGGAAACGCTAAATAATTACACACAAAGGATTTCAAAGAATGGGATATAATAGTTATATTATTTTATATGAATGCAGTTTTCTTTCGCAAACATTTTGAGTTTAAAACAAGAAAAATCAAAAGCTTCTTAATGAATGGGGTTTCAAACTCGATTTCCGTTCTTCAAATTTTACCAAAAACCTTTCCAAATCTACTTATGCTTCATTTATGGAATCACCAAATAAACATAGGTTCATTTACCAGAAGCACGACATATTCGAATACCATTTGTATTTGACTCTCCAGAGCTACTCAGCTTTATCCATAAGATTTCATAACTCCCGCAACAGAGTTAAAAAAACAAGGCTCTTCACTGCTCAATTCTTTATATAGTCTCTACCTGATAGGCTCGTGGCCTACACAAACTCGGGTATCCAACGGGCCAAAGTCAGAACATACAGCCCGATTTGTGAGGACCTATCGTTGTAGTAAGTCCATACTACTTCCAATCATTTTATCTCCCTTGTAGAGGTTCAATCAAATTGAGCGGTTACTAAACCGAGTTTGACGGATCAACGCTTGTGGTTGAGCATTTGCTATGTTCTTTATTTAGTATAAGAGTCTAGTCCTTATATCTTTACTGAGACACTTCCAACCACTGACCCATGCACTAGTGCCTTCCGGTACTAAGCCAGTACTAACCCGTACTGTATCTCCTTCCGATCCATGCCTCCTTCTAGGATAAGGTCAGGGGACCCGACCATCTCGTGGCTTTCCGTGATCTCTCCTTATCCTCTAATAATTTTTCTTTGAAATTCTACCGGCAAGCGCGGAAATCGAAAACCAATAAGTCCCTGCTTTGCAGAATGCAAGCTACGAACAAAAGATAAATAAATAACAAAAAAGGTAGTGTGTGGTTTGGTTGGTCGGTATTAGGATTGGATTAGGCGACCTCAAGAAGATCAAAAGGGTATGCTTACGTTTTTAGGGTTCGATGAATAGGGACGACGAAGATAGTATTGGACAGGTTTGAACTAGCATGGGGTGGGCTAGGGTTTCATTAGAGCATATTTAGGCCAAACTGGGTGAGGAATGTATTTCATGGCTCAGAATGGTTAGGACGGGTATATATATATTTAATTGATTTCAGGGAATGGTAAGAGTTCGATCAGTACTAGGTTTAGGGTTTTGGACGGTACTCAGTGGTTTAGGTTTATGGTTTTGGACTATATATATATATTTCAGGGAATGGTAAGAGTTCGATTAGTACTAGGTTTAGGGTTTTGGACTATATATATATATATAGGGTTTTGGACGGTACTCAGTGGTTTAGGTTTATGGTTTTGGACTATATATATATATTTCAGGGAATGGTAAGAGTTCGATTAGTACTAGGTTTAGGGTTTTGGACTATATATATATATATATATATATATATATATATATATATATATATATATATATATATATATAGGAAGCCTCTTTTCTACACCCGGTGTAATTACACTCTATGTTGTATCTCATACCGTAGGAAGTATCTCACGTAACAGAGGGTATATACGTGCAGTATATGAGTATTTAAGATCATCTAGGTAGTATGAACAATTTTTCAGAGGTAGTATGTAGATTTTTTGGACAGACTCCTTTTTATGTGCGTATCTGAAGGTATTTACAAAATACGCTAAAACTATGGACTCTCTTGCAATTTTTTCATGTGGTTCACATTGAAGTATCTTATAATTAATATACGAGTATACCTAAAGTGATGAAGGAGTAGGTCAAGTTTGTTTAGGTGGTATATTAGAGGTGGGTGTAATTACACCTGTGTGTAGAAAGTATTTTTCCTATATATATATATATATATATATATATATATATATATATATATATATATATATATATATATATATATATATATATATATATATATATCTTTACTATTTAAAAGAAAAAGTTGGTGGTTGTTGTCACACCTAGAACTCTTTTAACCCTATATAAAAGTCTTTAA
The DNA here is from genome assembly GCA_036346265.1 of Melocanna baccifera. Taxonomy (NCBI): domain Eukaryota; kingdom Viridiplantae; phylum Streptophyta; class Magnoliopsida; order Poales; family Poaceae; genus Melocanna; species Melocanna baccifera. The sequence goes on from CM070680.1 coordinate 6,146,083, forward strand.
CCCTAAAACCCCAACAACCCTGTGCGCTGTTCCGCCTCTCTCCATCGTTTGCGCCGCCGCGCCTTCCGCCTCCTCCCTGCCTTGTTTGTTCCGCCTCTCTCCATCGGCCCTCCCGCCGCCGCGCCGCCTCGCCTCCTCCCCTCCCCACCTCCGCCCGCGCGCGCTGCCATCCTCCTCCCGCCGCCTCCTCCCTAGCCGCGCGCCGCCTTCTCCTCTACCCCGGACACCTCCTCCCCAACCCCTCTCCCCTCCTCCGCCTCGCCCACCGAACCCGTGTGCCTTTCTCCATCGCGACTCCCGCCTCCGCGCCGCCCTCGCCTCCTCCCCTCTCCTCCGCCTCCCTCCTCCGCCCTCGCCACCTCCGCCCCCCCCCCCCCCGCGCCACCGCATCCTCCCTAGCCGCGCCGCCGCCTCCTCCTCTACCCCGGACGCCTCCCCTACTCCCCACCCCCCGCCGCCTCCCCCTCTCCGTCCTCCGCACCGCCGCCTCCTACTCCCCCCACTCCTCTCCCTCCTCCGCCGCCGCATCCTCCACTAGCATTAATCGCCGCCACCACCATCGACTCCCTCCTCCTCCTCTATCTTTGTCGCCGCTGGTGCCCGCCGCCACACGCCGTCCACGACCACCGGCGAACCAGTGCACGACGGTTGGGTGATTCATCATCGCGATTTTAGCTTCGGGCGCCACCATCGACTCCCTCCTCCTCCTCTATCTTCGTCGCGGCTGGTGCCCACCCCCGGCCACGCCGTCCACGACCACGACGAACCCAGGTACGACGGTTGGGTGATTCATCATCAACAATTTTTAGGTATTGCAAGTATTGGAAAAGCAATGTCAAATTGGTAATTTGCATGTTTTCCAACAAAGCACATCTTTGGTGGAGGATGTTACTTTGCAAGACAACAAGACAATGTTACTTTGCAAGTCATGTATTACTATTTCCGACATAGAAGTGTATTGATGTTTCCTTTCATTAGCATTAATGCTTAGGACATGGACTTGTGTAGAAGTGTATTTTCCTTTGCAGCCCATTTAACATTACAATGAATATGTTCATGCTTCACTTTTGGTTAGTGAATAGTTGAGGTAAATGAATCATTGATTTTTTTTTTGGTTAGTGAGTAGTTGAGGCTGTTGAAAATGGTTCTTTAGTCCCTATACGTCGCATTCTTATTTTTACCTACAACTAACTATTGCAGGAGTCTCCTAATACTGCTCGTGTAAAGGTTTTGGCAAGTGGAAATTCAGTAGAGAGGCGATTCAGGTTGGACTACATTATTTGCTTTTGTCTTTGTATTATTTATCCTTCCCAAACTGCATTGATCTATGTTTAACGGCTCCAGTGAGCAAGCTTGGTTCAATATAGCTCCAGTTGTGAATGTAGTAGTTCACACTTGATGCAAGCAAGTCAACAAGTGTAATAGGCACTGGACACTGTTATTATCAGATTAGTCCTGTGTGAGTATTTGTGGATGAATGAATTGACATCTTAAGTTTTTTGGCGCAATTCATTACAGGTTATTACAAATACGGGCTTGGTGGTAGTTTGTTGGCAAAAATTTCAATGGTTACTATGTGTCTCATAGCGGAATTTGACGTTGAAAATATGGTCGAATATGGGATTGAAGGTGGAGTTTTACATTAATGTGGACTTGGGAGGTACATGGGTTATGTTTAAGGGCCTAATTACATAGCTTGATTGAGAAATCATACCATTTCATGGGGTGCCTAACTGCATGAAGGCTTCAATATTTGAATCTTTAATACCTGGGGTGATGGTGCCCCGAACAAAAGAAGTTAATGCTTATCCAAGGGAAAGAAATATCTCGTAATATTGTGTACTGTTCTACTGCAATCATACTACTTTATTTGTATTTTTTTTCAATGAACCTATCGTTGTGTTGATTTATTGTGAGAATCTTTGTTAGTTTTGGTGTTTCCAGCGGCCTTTTTTCTTTTTTGTTGTGTTGTTGCTGGACTATAGTCTCCAGATGGCTACCCTCATGTTATTTTATCCTCTTGTTCCTTAATTTGATCTTGATATAAGGTGTATTGGACATTTGCAGTGCCGCTTCGCTCGACCGCCATCAAGGAGGAGGTCGACAAGGCGTTGAATGCATATCACAACAAGCGCACGCTTCGGGTATGTGGACACAACTCGCTTGTTTCACTCAGATCCGCGGGTATAATTTAGCAACCGATCCTCCAAGGATTCCTTCTTTCGGATCGGGAATTGTCGACCTTTGAATGTTGGGTAATAATGATATAGTTGGCGTGGATAATCGGGAGTGAATGCATGTTTATGATAGTCAGCAAGATAGGTGGGGTTAAGTGAATCCTTAGTGTGAGATTTCCTAAAAGTTGGTGCTTTATTGGTGATCTGTAAAAATTTAGGCGTGACTATGTTACTAGCTTTGTGAGTATCTTTGCATTTAAGTAAGGTAGCCATTTTGAAGTTACGATTGATTGATAGACTGAACAAAAGGAACATGTTAAAAGCGTAGGCGTTATAGCATTTGTAACAACCTTGAATGTGTACTGTGCAATACAAGATCAGAAGAAACGCTGCATCCCATTTTTTAGTTGTACTTTTTCCAAGCAATGTGGCAGTTCTTGAAGATCCAATGGCCTCAAACCGAAGTGGTATCGCAGAAGTTGAAATCAGCAAAACAGGATTTTGGAAGTCATTACTCCATGGACATTTTATTAATGGCAACATGGCACATTTGGAAAAAAATCTTTGAACATGAAGCGCCATCGTTTCAAGCTTGGAAGAGAGGTTTTAGAAACGAGGTCACTCTATATTTGAATAGAGTGAAAGCTGAACTTCATGTCGAAATTATTGCCTGGCTAGAAACACTATAGTGCTTTTTACGGATTGAAGCCTTTTTGTATACTGTAACAAGCACCCCATTTGTCAACAATAATAAAAAGTTAGGCACCCCATGCAGTTACAGTATACTTCAATATTTGCAAGACAACAAGACAATGTTACTTTGCAAGTCATGTATTACTATTTCCGACATAGAAGTGTATTGATGTTTCCTTTCATTAGCATTAATGCTTAGGACATGGACTTGCGTAGAAGTGTATTTTCCTTTGCAGCCCATTTAACATTACAATGAATATGTTCATGCTTCACTTTTGGTTAGTGAATAGTTGAGGTAAATGAATCATTGATTTTTTTTGGTTAGTGAGTAGTTTAGGCTCTATCATGGTGGCGCTTGTTATGTCGCTCATGAACTGCATTGAATAGTGCCTTCTTGTGTTACACATGCGAAATTTGTGCTATTGTGAGATCAAGCATGTTATGTTTCTCATGTTATGTTTGTTTCTTTGGTTTGTAAAAGACCTACGTACAATATAGCTTAAATTTTCTCACGACTTGGATCACCAATCCGAACGCGCTTGTGCGCAACTCACTCACAAAGTGGTTTCTTGTGTAGTACTTGAGGTAATGTCGCTAATTTTTCTTCTTTTTCGTGGAAGCCGCAGCAAGACTAAGCTAGCCGAGCAAACAACGATTAGCGCTAGCACCAAGTTGTTGCTTCTCATACCGCGCTTTTCTTTGTGTGCTACGGTAGTATTTTTTGTTACAATTTTGTAATGTGAAATCATCTGTAATAACTCGTGCACTGCACAACATTAAACGCATGGCTCTGTAATTTTGCTTGTACAAGTGCTCGAAATGAACCGTTGAATGCAAAATGGTTTCTTTGGCACAATCTCTGTTGATGTATTGGTGTATTGTGGTCGAAGGTAATCGCATAATTGTGTAATTCTTTTAACAACCTGAGGAATACAAAGCACTAGGATTGAGTTGAGAACAAGCTAAAGGATTGATCAGCACATGCGAGGCAGATTGATGAATATAGAGGAGGGGGACTTTCTATTTATTCAAAATACCATTTGTTGTTTGCACAATTGTGGCTTTAAAATAATTCTTATGTGCATTAATTGATTCTTTCAGGTAGTGGCTGCAATTACTATTCATAGAATAAACATTTCAAGTTGCTGCTAGACCCGGTATTGGTTTTACTGCTCTATGTTATACCATTAAGTGCATGCACTCCTAGAAGTATTGAACCATTTTTCTATACACACACACACATACATACATCTCTTTTTAGGAAATGGTGGAATTTTCCCATCTTTTCTTCTGCTCTTAAGTCTCTAAATTGAGAAAGTCTATTCAATTCGATATTTTCTGCACTTCTCTTTTCTATTATATAATATATTCATTTGGGTGTTACATTAATTTGTGTGTCTATTCAGTTCTGTAGTACTACAATCACATGCAGGAAGTGATGCGAAAGAGAGGGGATTATCTTACTGCAACAACAGAATATACCCTAAGGTAATTTATTACAACGAATAAATTCTTAGCAAAATAGTAGCACTGTTGAGTGATGGTTGGTAGGCACCCTACACATTTTTTTGTTCACTTTTTAACCTATTCTTAGTATACTGATGGTAGAATTCCACGTTTCCTGATATATATATCTTCCTATATATATACTTCTAAGTAGTAAGTATCACTAGCCCCTCTTCTCTAGGTTGGTACGGATCCTTGTCTTGCTGCAAAGATTGTCCAACCATTGGTACTTTCGATGGGTATGCTTTTTCAAAAGCAACCTTTCTAACACCTTCTGTGTATAGGACGAGTGATGCACTAATATCCCTTTCCACTTTTCACATCGGTTTCTCCATAGATCACAAAGTATTTTAGTGAAGATGTCGCATCATCCAAACCAATCACAGAAAAGAAAAGAAGGTTGCAATTTTGCTGGGCCTTTGTAATATTGCTTATATTACAACAATCGAGTGTACTAAATAAATCTGTGTGGTTTTTTTATGGATTAATAGTAGAAACAGTGGTGGATGGACGTCGTGGTCCAAAGAAACCACACACCAACAATACACCAGAGCAAAGGCTAGCAAACCGAGAACGTCAAAGAGCACGACGTCAAAGATTAACACCCGAACAAAGGGAAGAGATTAATGCCCGTCAAAGAGCTCAACGTAGAGCACGTGTCCAAAGTTTAACAGTGGAGGAGTAGAGTGAGATTAATGCCCGTCGAAAATCAGCCAGGCGAAGCATTACATCTGAGGAGAGGCAAGCATTGCTTCATGAACGTAATGCAAGCTACGCAACCAGGAGAGATACCCCATGCACCGAATCAATTGTAATGCAATGCCCACATTTAGAAGCTTCATCGGATGTCAATCCATCATTGATTTCTTGCGGCGTCGCTCTCGCGATCTCTCAAAGACAATCATTTATTACAGATGATGGTAATAACTATATTCATATTTATTGTCCCAACTATAAAATTGAACCATTATTATCCTACTCACACAAAATAACGTGTGATCTAGAAACCACCGTTGAGGATGATATGGATGAGGAGTACTACATGTTCCTTGGTGGAGGTATTTGAAACATTGTTTCTCTCTTATCTATAGAATCCAACACATATCATCACCCCTTCCCTTTAAATAATTGCAGATGGAGACACAATGGAAGACACTGACTTTGATGAGCCAACTAATGCCTGTCCCGTCGGATCAAATGTCCTAGATTCCTACGATCATGTATACAGCAATATACCCAATAACACACACGTGTTGAAGCCTGAGCCAGACTGCGCACACTGCCACGCGAAGAAGTTCCAGTATGAGTCAAAGGGTTTTGGCTGCCGAAATGGTCAAATCAGGCTGTCGAACCCAGAGCCAACACCAGATCTCCGTAGGCTCTGGTCAAGTGCAGATCCTGATGCCAGGCATTTTCAAGACAACATTAGATTCTTCAACGGTCACTTCTCCTTTACTACTCCAGGTGTGAGTCTTGATAAGAACTACACCAACATGAGGTCTAGAGTATACACATTTAGAGCCCATGGACAAATTTACCACAATGTACATTCCTTTGGTTCGAGTGACTCGCTCCAACAAGATCCGAGCTCTATTTCTACGATGACGACCCCACTCGATCACGGTTTCATTACTCCCTAGCCTCGACCGTGAAGTCGTGAGGACGCTTGTCAACATTCTTGGGACAACCCTTACTCGCAGACTTTCCGGAGCCTAGGCAGGTTGAAAACCTTGAGGAATATCGTGTCTCACTAAACACGGACTTAAAGATGGACGGAGAGTCTACAACAGCCGATAACATCGGAGGTGGCCGCTGTGTGGGTTGAAGGCAACGAGCTGCGCAAAGATTTCAACCGTAGCGTAATCCTGTACGGTAACAATAATGAGAAATATAGTATCAAGCCGTACTACGGATGCTACGACCCTCTGTCGTATCCAATGTTCTTCACGGGAGGGGAGCTCGGCTGGCATCCACATATTCCAAAGAATGGCGTGCCCCTTGAAGCTGTAATCCAAGCATGTGAAAATAGTAACAACGAGGGTAGTTTCGAGGATCAAGGTTAGTCTTATGGTGAACATGGCATCTGGTCATTGTTGATATCTTGCTTAATTATGCTTGACCTTACATTTTGTCCCACTCATGTGCGTAGATACAAATAATCAACTTTGCGTGTCTGTAAGAGACTACTACTGTTACAAATTCCAAATGCGTCACGGGATATTCAATGCCTTATTATACGGCAAGCGCCTATTCCAGCAGTATGCGGTCGACATGTACATCAAGGTGGAGGGTACAAGACTGGACTACTTTAGACAACACCAGAAGAAGATACGTGCAGACTTGTATAAAGGCTTGGTTGATAGCATAGAGTCTGGAGAGAGCCGTGCGCATGTTGTAGGCAAAAGGATTGTGCTCCCGTCATCATTCATTGGGGGCGATAGAGATATGAAACGAAGGTTCATGGACGCTATGGCCTTGGTGCAAAAATATGGAAAGCCGGACATCTTCCTAACTATGACCTCGCAACCCAAGTTGGGGAGAGATAAGACGTGAGCTAGAGCACGGACAGACTTACAGATCGCCCGATCTCATCGTTCGGGTATTGAGCCAAGCTGCCGAGGACCTCAAGGAGCGATTATTCAAGAGGCATATCCTTGGCGTAGTAGCTGCTTATGTCTATGTCATTGAGTTCGTAAGAGGACTTCCTCATGTTCACTTTCTTCTTATCATGAAGGCAAGGTACAAGCTCACGTGTCCCGAGCGGTATGGTATCTCATCTCCATGAGCTCCGGACAAAAACAAGTACCCGTGAGCTGCATGAGATGGTCGTTAAGCATATGATGCATGACCCTTGCGGAGTCCTAAACCCCAAAAATGTGTGCATGCATGATGGTAGATGCAAGAACTACTACCCACGCTCTTTCAACGCAGCTACACTACAAGGCAATGATTCGTACCCAATGTACAGGAGACGGGACGATGGCCACCGTGCAAAGGTTCGACAACAGATGCTTGACAACAGGTGGGTTGTGCCATACAACCCTTACCTCTTGAGGAAGTATAACTACCACATAAACGTTGAGGTTTGCTCAAGCATAAAGGCCGTGAAATACCTTTTCAAGTATGTTTATAAGGACCATGACCGAGCATCTGTTTCTCTTGATGAGCCCGATAGCAACGGGAACATCGATGAGATCAAGCAATACAGGGATGCTAGGTGGGTTACTCCACCAGAAGCGCTTTGGAGGATCTATAGTTTTGACCTTAGCAAGATCTCCCCACCAGTGTTGCAGATGCAGCTACATCTACCGAACAGGCACATGGTCTCGTTCCACGTGGGTCAAGATCTTCATGATGTGGTCGCCCGGTATGGCATCGAGAGGTCCATGCTGACATAGTATTTTGAGATGAATCGAACAAATGAGGAGGCTCGAGGCATCTTGTGCGAGGATTTTCAGCAAACATTTGTTTGGCGGCGGGCTTGAAGAAGTGGAAGAAGAGGACGGAAAGAACACAAGTTGGCAGAATTGTGTCTGCCCGCCCGAATGAGGGGGAGCGGTACTATCTCAGGGTGCTACTAAACCACGTACCTGGCGCCACCTCCTTTGAAGACCTCAGGACGGTGGATAGTGTAGTCTACCCATTCTTCCGTGATGCTGCTGAGAAGAGGGGACTTATCGAGGCCGACAACACCTTAGAAGAGTGCCTGACAGAGGCTAAGCTATTCCAGATGCCATCCTCGCTCCAAGGCTCTTCGCAATTATCTTTGGTGTTTCGTGAGCCAAAGCGATGTGCGTGGGCTATGGGACGAGCACCTTGAGGAATGTCGACGACTACCGCGTTCTCATGTATGCCCACACATAGTAGAGCGGATGGTGTTGTTGGACATCCGAAATATGCTCGATCGATGGGTAAGGACATAACATCATTCCCTCTCCCGCTATAGATGAGTCGAGCGAAAGCAACGATGGAGAGGCTAGGGAAATCTATGAGAGTTAACGATTGAGGTAGACCACGATCATATTTCTCTGCGTCCTCTCTCAATCTCGAGCAAAGGTAGCATATGACGAGATATTATCTGCGGTTGACAGCCGCAACGGAGGTGTCTTCTTTGTTGATGGCCGGGAGGCACAGGAAAGACATTCCTATATAAAGCTTTGCTCGCAAGGTCGAGGCGATGGGAATATTGCGGTGGCAACCGCGACGTCGGTGTAGCTGCCTCCATCATGCCGGAGGTAGGGCGGCGCACTCGAGGTTTAAGATCCCACTCAACATTAGTAATGAAGCGATCTGTAACTTCACAAAGCAGAGTGGGACCGCTAAGCTTCTTCAGCAGGCATCGCTAATAATATGGGACGAAGCCTCCATGACGAGGCGACAGTCGGTCGAGGCCCTACACAATACCATGCAAGACATCATGGATCGACACGACTTGCCGTTCGGTAGGAAGACGATCGTGTTCGGTGGAGACTTCAGGCAGGTGCTTCCAGTTGTTCGTAAGGGGACTAGGCCACAGATAACTGATGCGACGCTGCGTAAGTCATGTCTATGGGAATGCATGCGACAGCTAAGGCTTGTACGTAACATGAGGGCCCAAAGTGATCCTGAGTTTGCAGAGTACCTATTGCGTGTCGGCAATGAGTACGAGAGGAGACCAATGAAGATGGCGTATGCGGCTTACGGGCGAGATATGTGTGCCGTATCTGAGAAAGGACACAGACCTCGATAAACTTATCAGAGTGTTTTCCCTATGTTAGATCATAACCTATCGGATGCCAGCTATATCATATCTCGGGCCATCTTGTCAATCCGAAATGAGTATATCGATAAGATCAATATGAAAATGATTGACCTATTTCGCGGGGAGGAGATGGTGTACCATAGCTTTGACTGTGCGGAGGATGATCCCCACAGCTACTACCCTCCTGAATTCTTAAACACATTGACCCCTAACGGGCTACCTCCGCATGTACTTAAGCTCAAGATTAACTGTCCCGTGATACTGTTGCGGAACATCGATCCCGCTAATGGACTATGCAACGGGACGAGACTGGTAGTCAAGGGGTTCCAAAAGAATGCGATTGATGCCAAGATTGTGCTCGGTCAGTACACCGGGAAGAGGGTGTTCCTCCCTCGGATACCTTTATGTCCCTCTGATGACGAGATGTTCCCGTTTAAATTCAAGAGGAAGCAAATCCCGGTCAGGCTCAGCTTCGCAATGACTATCAACAAGGCGCAGGGGCAGACCATCCCGAATGTTGGTGTCTACCTCCCTGATCCGGTCTTCTCTCATGGGCAACTATACGTCGCGCTATCTAGGGCCACCGCCAGAAACAACATAAAGGTCCTTGCCGTTGCAGATAAGGAGGACAAGCAACGCATGTCTAGAAATACCCGTGATACCTTCACGAAAATGTCTAGAAGGACTCATGGTACCTTCACAAAAAACATCGTCTACAAAGAAGTACTCACATCATAGATGAGGTATTAATCACTCGATTGTAAATTCATGCTTGGCAATTACTTAATTCCTGTCGAAGTTCCTAAATGTATTTTCCAAATGTAAAATTATTTTCTTTGTTATCCTTTGTTTTTTGCAACTGACATTCTTGTGCAGATGTATGTCTTATTGGAACGTTTAACACAAAAGATGTACGTCGTATTAGATTTCGTTCTGACAAACTATTTGCTGTGTCAGTATGATGTCGGTTAGGAGCCTTTCTACGCGAAGAGTCTATGCTCCCTTTGATGCACACATGTCATTCCAGTCTACGCAAGTGTTCTTAAAGACACATTTATGTATATTCCTATTTTTTCTGTAGTTCATTCTTTGTGTATCTTAATGTACATTTAACATAAAATGTAATGTCGTTGATGATTTACCTTTTATAGGTGCATCCACTCTCATGAGTTGAGCTCAGACAGCATACATTACAAGTGGAACTTTCGTGTACACATAGTGCACAAATTTCCAATTCAAGAGATTATGACTGGATCTATGCTTCAGCTAAGAGTTGCTGATGAGAATGTATGTATCGATATTTGTTTTAATATTCATTACACCATATGTTCTTGTAATTGTCAACCTAATATTATTTCGTGCAATGACTTATATGCTTTTCGCATTTCTATTATTAGGGCATGAAAATGGAAATATTTTGCTTTGGCACACAATCTCATAGATTTGACCGATTACTTGCCGAAGGGAGTTCGTATGAGATCCACTCAGTAACCGTTGACCCAAATCCTAACGAATTTTGGTTCCTTGAAAAGGAGCTTGAATTAAGGTTTACATACCAAACTACGGTTGGACAATTGAGTTCCACTCCCATCCGATATTATGATTCTCTCATATAGTCTCATGGACCTTCTAGGATTCAGCCATGGCGTCAGTCCCCAAAAGAAGTAAACTGGATTCACTTGTTCAAATACTAGTAACTTTGAGCAGACTTCTTTTAGAAAGAAATGACCCAAATGCCCCAGTCCCCTTTTCAGTAAAATGAAACTGGGAATAAGCACAGGTTAGCTCCACAAACAACATTAAACAGACTTATCGGTGAACTTCAAAGAAAATTTACAGCTAGACAAGTGAATACACTACAGCAGCAGGCAATCACTACAACTAACACAGGTAGCTACAATTCAAATGGATAATATAAACATAAAATGTTATATAAACTACTCATTTACCAAATGCAATCAATCCACAAGATGGGGAAAAAGGGTGTGCCCGAGAAACATCAAGAGCATTTTTTCTTAAAAAACCTTCTATATAAATGAAAAATCCCATAAAAGTTTTAATTAATCCTTATAACAAAATTTTGGACAAGCTAATCCAATGTATTAATGCGACAATAATGAATAATCCACGAAGAAAGCTAATTTCACATGTCATCACCTTTTTGATAAAATTAGCAACATTTAGACCGTCAACACATATAGCACGTACAGGGCAGTTAACAAATGAGCTAATACCACAAAAGTGACCACTGACAAAGCTAATTTTCCACTATCAACTCCTAAGTAACCATTGAGAACACATAGCTCTTGTGATTCAGAACTACCCTAGATTCTTATTGGGCCTTGTTTTGGTCCATGGACCTTTTGGATTTTGTTTCTTGACTTCTTCTCAACTTTGCTATCTTAAACTCCTATGTTGCATGAGCACCAGCATTGGAAAATTGAAACCCACACTGCATAATGCAGACAAAGCAATACACATTCTTTTTCCAATGCTTTGATACGGTGGAGCAGATACATATATGCATGCGCACATCTCTGAGTGTGTGCATGTCGGTGGGTGTGGTACATTCAACATTAAATTTAATTGAGCACATGGTGTTGTTACATTCAACAGAATTTAAAACTAAAATTTCGGCATCCTATTAGGAGGCAACATGAACATAGCAAACAACATGTTTATATAGCCTAACAGCCAGCTCTGTTGTTTCTTGCATTCAAAATGTAAAACTTTTGACTATATTAGCTAGCCAAATGAGAAATAAGAAACAAGTTGCTTTTTTCGGTTGTGTCAATGAAAAGGGTGATATTATGAATTGCAACTCAAGATTTAACATACACTCTCCAATATGTGTTGGAGATATGGATGCTGCAAACTTGCAATCTGATATTCAGCATGTCTTAAACATGGGCAACTGCTCGGAGAAACATGGATGATCATGTACATTTTGCTATTTTCTGTCTGGTATGGACGTACAACAGAATCTCATCACTTACACTCTTCCCCTGGTTACTGAGATCCTAAAGCCCTTGGTTACTAAGATCCTAAATCAGATCCTCTGTGTGCTCATATTCTCTTAATGCTCATCTAGAATTTCAAATTTCAACGTGTGATTCTATTATTACCTTACAAAGCATTTTTTAGATAATATTGCCTAGCCAATCCCAGAATCAAAGTTAAAACTGTCTAGAGCATAAATGGGACTTTCTTTTATCAGTATTCAGTCCAGCAGTTCCCATTTAGTATGATCCTACAAATAATTTAAAAACATGTCCATACTTCATGATAACTCCATTGACTATGCTGTTAGACTGGTAGCCGCATTCAAAGAAATTTGCTTTGGGAGACCCAGGGAACAGGTTCGAACCCATCTATGTCCCAAAATGGTAAACATGTACAGTGTCAACGAAGATCAATGAAATGGGTTTTGGTTTATGAATAACAATTGTATCCAGCTGCACAATCCAAGACAAATTACATCGACCCAACCGAATCGAAGCACCCTAAATTGTGACAGACAACACATGAACTAGAAGAAACAAGCACGCAAGCAACCGGGCTGGCAGTCACAACTCACAGGCAGGACGCAAAGATTAAGATCATATCAACTCAGACTCCCGGGTAGGAGCTGCAGAGGGTACCCTGCGACACGGCCCGCGCCACCTCCACCCCCAGCCGCGACGTCAGCCGCGCCGCCGAGACCGCGCTGTGCAGAGGCTGCAGCGACCTCGCCAGCCCCATCCGCCGCACAACGGAAGACGGCCTGCACCACAATAAACCCAGCCAAATCCTTATTTTTCAAACATCCGCGAAGGGAAACGTACCAGGGTGTCGGTTGCCCACCTGGGGACGGGAGCGAGGGAGAGAGGGAGGGGGGCGGCGGCGCTCCGGGTAGCGGCGGAGCGGAGAAAGGTGACGGCGGGGCGGGAGAAGGAGCGGAGGCGCGACGCCATGGCCGGCGAGGAGGGGAGGGGGAAGGAACGGTGAGGGTTTTAGGGCTCTGGACATTACTATTAGTTTAAAAATGGGCTGCTGCCAAGGCCCAAGATATCGAGCCCAAACTTGGCCCTACCACTTGCAATGACTCCCTTTTCCGCCCGTATGGCCTTTTCGTGCCCGTTCGTTCCAATCAAAAAAATAAGTTTGCAAAGCAACAGTGATGTTACATCTCGATGCAGCACACTTACCAATGCTACTTTAATTTGTGATCTAAGACATAATCTCAAGTTATATCTCAATGCGACGCTGTTTTGCAGTAAGAAGTCAGATTATTTATGATATGTTTTAGTTTTAAATAAAATTTAGAAAAGGCAATGTTGGCACCACGTCTTATAAGATGAGTTGAGAGGAGATTGCGTGAGGGAGAGATTGAAAGATTGTGAGTTTTCAACAGAAAAGAGAGTTTTGCGCAAGTTGAGGATATCCTTGCTCTCAGATTATGTTGAAGGAGTTGATCTTGCAATTCGATCAAATCAGATAGGTTTACGAGGTTTCGTGGGTGGTAAAGATCAGGCTATTCGCGTATCAATCGACGTTCACCATCAGTTGATCAGTATCATCGTGGTATCAGAGCTACCGTTGTTTACAGTACCTTGTTACTGTAAAGATCAATGGAGGGCACGTCGAAGATGAAGTTGATCATCCAATTCGTTTTTGAATTGGAGATGTGCAAGAAGGACCCGCTGTAAGAGGCAAGTCAATGGAGTTTGTTCTTCCGCCGATGAGCTTTACCAACGCAGCGAGCAAGATGCTTGTGGACATGTTGGGGTTGACAACAACACCATACCCGAAGCCCTATTAGTTGTCGTGGTTGTTTCAGCACATCCCAATTACGCTAACAAGTAGAGGTGAAGATTTCATTGGATGGGTATGCTACAATTGTTACTTATGATGTAATTTCTATACATATGCAAGCATGTTCGTTAGTTTTAGGCGCATATTGGCTGCTAGAACAGAACATATAGTGAGATGCTCAAGTCTGGTCATGCGCTTCTCTTTTCTATGGAGAGAAGCACATCGGGAGATCGAATCATGGATGGACCAACAATACTTGGAGGATCAACAACGACATGACAAGGCTATGACAAAGTTCAAGGCACAGCTACTAGCACAAAAAGGAAAAGGCATTCAAAGAAGAAAAGAGGCCAACGGAGGTGAGCACTAGTGCGCCACCAAAAGAAGATGTGCACTATGATATTGACCATGGGCAGCAAGAGAAGGTTCCATCTGAAGGTGTTGTACAGCAAGACAGTTTGAGCATGAAGACCAAAAATGTTCAAGTTGACAACAATACAATTCTCGCAATGGGGCAGTGAACCAATATGTTCAAATCTTAGTGCAAAATCAATGGCAAAGCTTTTCAAGCTTATCATTGATGATGGTAGCTACAACAATATCATTAGTAAGGATTTTGTGCAAGTTTTATGATTGACAACATGGCAACATCCAGAACTATATTATGCGCAATGGTTGCATAATGTCGGTAAGCCAAAAATATCTCACCATATTAAAGTTTTTTTTTTAATGGGAGACTATCATAACAAGGTGGAGTGTGACATCGTTCCAATGCATGCATGTCACTTGTTGTTGCGGTGTATGTGGCAGTATGATCGCAATACTACGCACCATGGGAGGTCCAACAAGTACTCTTTGATGAATGAGGGTAGACCGTTCATGTTGTGTCCTATACTGAAGAGTGCAATACATGTTGAACACATCATCATCATCAATGCGAAGGCTATAAAGAATACCCCAAAACCAAGGACGGTTTGCTTGAACGGGGAGGGGATGACGCGGCACCAATTGTAAATGCTACTTTGATTTGTAATTCCAAGACACAATCTAAAGTTACATCTCGATGTGGCGTTGCTTTGAAACAAGAAGTTAGATTATCTATGATATGTTTTAGTTTTGAATAAAATTCAAAAAAGTCAATGTTGGCACCACGTCTTGCGTATGAGATGAGTTGAGAGGAGATTGCGTGAGGGAGAGAAAGAGTCTCAAATTGTGCTGAAGGAGTTGATCTTGCAATTCGATAAAAGCATATCGGTTTTGTGAGGTTTTGTAGGTGGTACAGTTAAAGATCTAGCTATTTGTGCATCAATCAGGCTGACTTTAATGAATGGATTTCATGTACTATGTCATAACTTTCACAATCCCCTTGCTTTTCCTGGTCTAATTGCCACTTGTTAATCTATCCACTGTTCTTTAATTCAAGAGTGCGTTGCGCTAAGGAGCTGTACCTTAGCCATAGTAGAATCCAAAAGATTGAAGGCCTCCCTACCATGTAGAACCTTCATATTTTAGATGTTTCATCTAACAAGCTAACCGATATCAAAGATATTGAAACCTTAACCAGGTAACATGATACTATGTGACTAATAGTTTATCATTCTTAGGGGTAAAAACAGAGTGAATAGTAGTCAAACCATATCTGCATCCATATTTCCTTTTTCGGATTTGAATATGAATTGGATATATGTCAGATATGGATACGGATTGAACAAATGTCAGATACGAATTCGGATCAGATTATGCTCAAGATCGAATCAGATTCGAATATTTTTTTATTCCAATAAATATTCATAACCTCTCCTATTCCAATAAATATTGTTTTAACATTTTAAATTGATAAATAGCTAACTCTAATATGTAACTTTACATTAAATATTGATAGCAATAAATGAATCATTTATCTCACATATTTGTATAATACAGCTTCATATTTTAGGGTTATCAACGGATCGAATACGAATCAAATAGTGATCTTCCCATAAACTTAATCATTAATCATTGGTGTTATTTTGCCACTAATTCTAGATATATTGCAAATAAATTAGTTATAAACATATTAAATTTGGCTAAAAAGAGCAAGCAAAAAGTTTTATTGGGAGTGTGCCAAAATGAAAAACATGAAAGGCTAAATTAGAGTCTACCATGACGACGGACTCATTGAGATAATTGAAATGCATATATAATATGCTCAATTTGGAGGTTAAATACAAAATATACGTATTAGCAAATTGCTGCTATTATATTGTTGAATCCGGATATCCGACTCTGAATCCATTTCATGTTATACCGAATTCACATCCGAAATTTGCAACTTTGCTAGGTGATCATCTGGATCCAAATCCAATTTTCTATTCAGATTCGGATATTCCAAAAAAATCTAGATTTAGTATCTGGATTATCCGATCGAAGTGCACCAAAATAAGTGCAAGAAGACGCAAATATTCTAACTACATAAATAGCTAGGTAAAATTATTTGTTCTAACTCTTCCGTTACCATCCGAACTTGCTATGCAGGTTAGAGGACTTAGTGGTTGAATGACAACCAAATACCATCACTAGTTGGGATAGAGTCTGCTTTGGCTGGTTCTAGGGAGAAGCTGACAACCATATATCTTGAGCGAAATCCTTGTGTAAGTGTTTCATATCGTATATATTTAGTCGTCGAATGTTGTAAATTAGAAAGTGAGCTTGGAACTGATGTTATCTGTGAACATGTCTTCGATTAGTTATGGCTAGTTACTGTTGTAGGTTATTCATTGCTGTTTTCCCTGTTGTTGACACTTGTAATTCCTTAGGGTTCTTATTTCTTTTTGAACATTGCTATGACAGTATCAGAGTAGTAAACTTCATGCTTTTTTTGGGGCAAAAGTTGGTGTATAAAGTCAACATTAATTGATTAGGGGAGTCTGGAAGAACATTAAGTGTTACTTCCAAAGAAGAAAAACCATTTATTAAGTTACTATATGTTTTTCATTATTGTTCTATTACTCTTGAGTGAGCTACAACGCCTTCTCCACTTAGGCCAACATAGCACACTGGTGTTTTTCTCTACCAATTTTGATGCATCGGACCACTTATAATCCTTAATGATTGTCAGGGTTTTTTTTCAACATTCCACTCTTACAAATTTGAAGTACTTACATTGCTTGTGACTGGAAACTTCTGACCCTTATACTCTTGAAATGTTGGTTCATCATTGGTTTCTCATGGATCTGATTATACTTATTTTGCCTGTTCTTTAAAGTGTGTTGCAATCTGGAAATTACACAATTAATAATGTATTTATGGAAGTTCAAAGATAACAACCAGGACATTATTGAGAGTAGGAAGTTTGTGTTCTTAAATTTTATGACACTATTGAGAATGAAGAATGTCTGTTGTCTATGAAAGAATTGTTTTAGAAATTAATGTCTTTCCAGTAGCATAAAGAATATTTTGCGTTTTGGCCTACTGCAGCAATCAGATGATCTTTTCCCCTGAGATTACCAATCCTCAGAGCCCATGTTGAAATTGAATCCTTATCGTCTGAGTCTGTTCTTTCTTTTCCTTTTTCTTTTTTTTTTTGTTGGCAAAAACTCCAAACCCTCGATCAAGCAATGTGACATTTTAGCGCTAGACTACACCTGTTTCCGATTCCCATGTCTTTTGACCGGATGGATCGTCGCAGGCTTGCCATTGCCAACTTTACTCCCAAGTTCAGCGCTCAAGCGAGTTGGCTTCAGCTCCTGCTGAGATCAATAAAACTAAAGGATGCATGAGTCAACAGAGCTAGCTATAGGATTCCGACGTCGCAGGGTCAGGGTTAAATGTTTCGGCAAAAAAAAAAAAGAAATTTTGGAGGTCACCGGAAGGAACGAAAGGACGAAATTTCGTCCATTTTGTTTAAAAATTCAGACGAAAATTTCAAACTTTTAATAAAATTTAATCAAAATTTGGATGAAATTTAGACAAAATTTATATGGGGATAAATTCGACCAAATTTTAACCGAACTATTGCTCTTTCGGGGGTAACGAAAGAGACAAAATTTTGGTATTTTGGCAAAATTTCAGACGAAAATTTTAACCCTGCGCAGGGTACATGCCCATGCTACTATTTTCGGGATGCTATTACATTTGCATTTTTCTGTAGAGTTGTTGTTTCCCGGATAATTCCCCCCCTTGGAAACGACGAACTGTTGTCTGTTGCCCATGCGTGGTTGCATGCAAATATGCAACTGCCTGGCGATCGAGAGTCCAGCGCCGACGCCGACGCCACCTTCTCCACTTCCTCAGCCCCTGCCTGACGAACCCTGCGACGCCGAGTTAAGTTGACGTAACCACCAATCGCATGCAATGCAAGCAGTTCATCTGTTTCAGTTGAGTTCGCCACGCTCCCCCCAACCCCATCACTTCGGTTAGCGCCACTCGCGACTCACTCAACCGCTCTATAAATTCTCCCCCCTCGATCGTGTCTCTTCTTCTCACTGCCATTACGAGCAAACCGCGCGCTACTTCAACACTTCTTCGTCTTCTTCTTCTTCAGAGATCGACCATCAGCGGCAAACAGAACCGTCTTGGCGTTGCTTGCTTATATACATGGCCGCGACGTCCCACCGTCTCTTCGCGCTGCTCATCGTCGTCCTCGCCGTTGCCGCCGGCTCCCCGGGGTCCGCGGCGCGGCTGGGGAAGCGGTACAGGGTCGGTGGCCCGGACGGGTGGCGCGTGCCGCCGTCGGAGGACAAGGAGTTGTACTACGTCAAGTGGGCGTCGCCCATCACCTTCTACGTCGAGGACTCCATCGGTAACGGAACTACACGCGTATGCGTGCGTGCGTTAGCTTCATTAGTTGATTTGCTTGCTATAGATGATCAAACTTAACTATTTTTGCTGTGATGAATGGAATGGATGTATTTGCGCACGAATGGGCAGAGTTCGTGTACAGGAACGACTCGGTGATCAAGGTGAGCAAGGCGGGGTACTACCACTGCAACGAGACGGTGGGCATCCACGCCGGCGCCGTGCCGCGCGACGGCAGCACCCTCTTCCTCCTCGATGCGCCGGGATACGCCTACTTCGCCAGCGCTGACCTCGACCACTGCAACATGGGCGAGAGGCTCATGCTCAACGTCCTCGTCGCCGAGCAGCCGGCGCCCTCGTTGCCGTCGCCGGCGGCAGCGCCGGCACAAGCGTCGCTGTCGCCCTCATTGGCGCCGGCGCCGTCGATGGATCATGCGACCGCCGCGGGGGCCTCGTCCGTGGTGTCGTTCGCTCACGCCTTGTTGGCGCCTGTCACGTTGGCGCTGGCCGCTTTGATCTGATGAGCAAAATTAATCTAGGAGGTTAATTGATCTGGCCATTAGTTAATTAGCACAATTAGTTCTAGTTTTAGGGTGTGATGTGCGCGTGTGTGATGCTTGCTAATCAGGCAGTTGATGTGGAAGGCATCAGCGTCGTTTCGATGTATCGTGTCATGCAGTAGCAATAATTCGGTTGGCACATACTTAATTAATTGTCCTGTTTGGTATTATGAACTAAGTGCCTACCCATTTCATTACATGAAGGCATGCAGTTTCTACAGTAGAAAATGACGCAATCTCGCATTTCAGAGGGACAGCTGAATATTACAATGTATCTGTTGTTCTATTGGCAGCACGCTTCTCTTCAGACGAACAACCGAACAGTGCATCTAGCTTTGTGCGTTTTTTTTTTTTTTTTTGAGAAAGAAACTGACTATCTCACTAATATGGGCCTATTGGAAGGCGTAAAGAACGGTTGGCCTATCAGCCCATGGGCGTCTACTGTGCACAAGCCCGTAAAATATTGGGCTTTGCACACACTGAAAAGCCTAAAAATTGTATGTGCCAGTCTCCTTTCTGCAGAGAAAAAGCTATGGGCCGTTTTTGGGAGAAGGTTGTATCTTCGGTGGGCCTTATCTCGCTACCGGTAAGACGTCCACTTCATTGGCGAGAGATTTGACCTGTTGCTAGGCCAGCTGATGGTTGTTCCGGAGATCCTGTGGCCTCCGATTAATTTTTTAGTATGTGTTAAAGATATGTATATGTATATATATACGGTGTAAGTGTAATATACATGAGTTGTGTGTGTCTTCCTTGCACCCTAAAACACCAAACATGGCTATAGTTCCTTGCCTGTTCTCATGTGTGGACCTATGGACTATGGGTACTGTGGGGGCACATTCCCCTTAACAGAATTGTTTGGATGCTACCGTAAAATGTTCCTGCATCGTAGATTCGTTTTCATGGTCTGGAAATAAATTGTCTTTTGATTTCCTAAAATCTATGTCAGTCTCTCTTGATAATGACACGAAGATATATATATGCGGTAGACCGCTGTGCAATGTTCGAAGCTACGACACAAATGTCGTTCGTTAGCTTGTTTGTGTGGTAACATTTGCCTACAGTAATTAATTTAATCCATACTTCTCTAGCGAGAACGATACCCCTCCTCCCACTATATAAGGGAGAGGACAACTTCGTATTCCACACATATGTCAGAGACAGGATCAATAAAGTTAAGAGGTTGACGAGACTACATCTTATGTGGTCCTCTAAATGTCTTGTTCTTGCGTGATCGTTAGTTGGCAACGCCATCCTCGTGGTACAACTGTATGTTAGTTTTCTCTTGAACTTCTATTTGATGCCTTGTTCGACTACGTAGAGCGGCACACCTGACTGTGTAAGAATTGGAAGCGATGTGCTTGCGTGATTCGACGTAACCATGTAAAATAAATAAGGAATTCCTTGTTTTGCGTATGGATTACTCCCTCTGGTCATAAATGTATGTTATTATGAATATCGACATGATCTTCAAAACATAAACTTTCACTTAATAAAAATGGAATTCCACCTAATGCGAGAATAATGTAGTAAAATCACACGCGACAGGCCAATAAAATTCGTAAATTTAGGACCAGCAAATTGCCATAGCCATCGTGAATATTATTCTGCATCACGTCATCTGGTATACACGCATCACCCCCAGATCGCATATATATTCGCACCTCTACTTTCGCCTTTAAATGGAGAATCGAGCCGTCTTCAGAATACTCTCCCATTCAATTAATCTCGTCAACGAGGCCCTGTTCGGAATGTATATTCCACTCTCGAAGCAATATACCAAGGAATAAGTCTGAATTACCCTATGAACTTTGGAGATACGTCTAATATGCTCGCTAAGCTATAAAATCATCTAAATATATACGCTCCTGAACTACACAAATGCGTCCAACAGAAAATTTCGACGAGACAGTGACTATTTATATGCATGTGTTGCGAGTTTCGCTGTCTGTACACGCATGCATGGGTGAAACTTTGCTTCGCCTTTCCGAGGCAGTACCCACTGGGTGGGCCCGCCTCCGATTTCGACGAGACGTGCCCAATTGCAACCGACCGAAGAAAATGCCGATCCAACCTAGCTAGCTAGGTTAGCTGTTTACTTTCTTTAATTAGCTAATAAAAAATGCGTAATTGCCATGTTATCTGTACTGTTGAGGTTATGAGGTAGCTTGGAAATTGTTGAGAAACCCCTCGCTGGTGATCAGTCCAAGAGATTTCTCTGCTTAGAACAAGAACGAATCAATCACAAAGCGACAGAATAATAGATTGAACACAGAGAGGTAGAGAGAACTCCTGGTCTTTCTTTTATTGCTTCATATGCATTGGGTACAAAAACAGCCATATGGCTCTCTATTTATAGGAGAGGGTGAGGTGCCCAATATGGATAGAGATTCGTTTAAACGGAAAGAATCCGTTTAAACGGAAACCCTTATCTCTGGTTTCTTAATACTCCCCCTTGGGCACTCATCGGGCATACTCATGCCTCATTAAAACTCCATAAAAATCCAGTGGGAAAAATTTGGAGAAAGAGTACATGATGCATGTTATCTCTGCGATTACTTACAATTGCCTCATTAAAAACCTTGGTCGAGAAACTTGGAAAACTCGTCAAGAGAAAAAGTACAATTCACCGGTTCATTTAGCCTTGGGACTTTTATCCTCTGGGTACTTGATCTTGAGGATCAAGATTCACTATGAGCTTGAGATAATTCTCCCCAGATTCTGCACTTCTCTAAGTCTCATCATACCAATCCTCGCACGCACCTTTCAAAACTAGATGCGGGGAGGACTTTGTGAATAAATCTGCTAGATTTTCACAAGACTTAGTGTCTTGATGCTTTAATCTCGTCCATCTTTTGCAATTCATGAGCATAGAAGAACTTAGAGTTGATATGCTTTGTGAGATTACTCTTCACATAGCCCGTTTGTACTTGTGCAAGCATAGCGGCATTATCTTCATAGATAATAGTGGGGTTTGCACAATGTCCATCCCACATGACTGCTGGATGTGGTGAACCATTGGCGTAGCCAAGCGCATTCACGTGCGGCTTCATCTGACGCTATTATTTACGAGTGGTTCGTCGAGGTAGTTACAAGGCTTTGCTTAGGCGATTTCGAAAGTGCGGTTCCACCACACAGAATACATAGCCTGTTTGTGACTTTACTGTTATGCGGTCGACAGTACCAGCATCTGCATAGCCAATCAAGTTCAGATCTTGATTCTTTACGTAGAACAATTCAAGGTCCTTGCTTCCTTGGAGATATCGGAAGATGTCCTTTATGCCCTGCCAATGCCTTTTGGTGAGCTCTGCACTATAACTTGCTACTTGAGTTCACGGCAAAAACAATATCCGGTCTAGTGCGGTTTGCTAAGTACATGAGTGCTCCAAGCGCACTCAAATATGGGAATTCGGTCCCGGACTTCCTCCCCTTCTTCCCTAGGTCGGAAAGGATCTTTCTCTTGCTGCAAAGATCTCCGATCATCGGTACTGATAGGAATGCTTTCTCAAAGCCGAATCTTTCTAGCACCTTACAGGTGTAGGTTGGTGATGTACTAAGACTCCTCCAGGACATGCTCAAGCTGCGAGCCTAAGCGAGAACTTGGTCTTGCCCAAGTCCTTCATTTCAAACTCGACTCTAAGTAGGAGCTTGCTTCTTTTATATCATCCACTGTACGATGATATTGGATCATCTACATATCCGAGATTATCGAGAATCCGTGCAGGATCGCGTATAAATACACAAGGGCGATCTTCATTATTCGTGTAGCCTTTCTTGCAGAGAAAGTCGCTTAGCGATTATACCACGATACTGTCAGTTGCTTGATCCATACGAGGACTTTTAAGCTTCACTTGCATGATTTCTATTTGCTCTGTCTTGATTCGGAGAGTAATTCCTTGAGGACTTTCATATAAATCTCGAATCAAGTTACCATAAAGGTATGCGATTACAACATCCATCGATTTCATTTCTAAATTCAAGTTCACTTGCCATTGAGATCAAGTATCTAAAGGTAATTCCACTCATGACCGGGAGTAGGTTTCTTCATAATCAACTCCGGGGCGTTGAGTGAAACCTTGTACTACTGACCTTGCTTTGTATCTCACTACTTCATTTCTTTCATTTCTTTTCGAACAAATACCCACTTGTGCCCTCTGAGGTGCACATGGGGAGGAGTGCGACATCGGCCCAAACACTTCTCTTTTGTTCGAGAGATAGAATCGATTGCTATTACCTTCTTCCAATCTTCCCAATCTGATCTTTTCTTACATTCGTGAGCGTCTGAGCTCGGGATCAAGATCAATGATTGTGACAATTTTCTTTCTTGAAGTAGATATCGACATTGGTCGTTGTCTGTTCAGGACTCTCCGTGTGCACATAATTTATAGCTATTTTTCATGAGTTGCTTCTTACGGAGCTTCATCTTGCGCATCGCTTCTTTCAATTGCGGTGCCAAGCCCCTTTAGTTTTTCAGCTCGATGTGTGCGCACACATCCATGCCGACGAGGATATTCAGATCCGGTATGCCCTCTCTGGAGGTGTCATACTTGTGCGAGTCTCAAGCGGCTCCCCTTCTCGATGCGGGGACTTGGTGATCGGGTGTGATAAGTCCTTCTTATCCTTTTAGCGAGCGTCTCGGTTACTTTGGATTCGAGTGGCGGAGTTCGTCCTTTTATTACGAGGCCTTTGGATGGGATTAGGGAAACCTTCAATTTTCTTTGGTATTTCAACCCTCTCCGGTGCATTGCGTGCAGGCACATGCGACTTAGTCACGTTCTTCAAATCACTAAAGTGATCGAGCGATTGATTTGCTAATGCTTGCAAATCGATGATCTTCTGGACCTCTTTTTCAGTTTCACTAGTGCGCGGGTCATGTGCAGGAATTCCCGTGGCTTCCTACGTAATTTCCCGACATTTTTCATCAACGGGTTGATTTCCTCCCCCTAATGTCGGAAAATTATCCTCATCAAAAATGCAGTCAGCGAAGCGGGCAGTATGCAAATCTCCCAACATGGGTTCCAAATACCTGATTATGGATGCAGTCTCATAACTAACGTATATCCGATCTTACGGAGAGGCCCATTGCGGTTCATTGCGGAGGGGTATAGGTACATAAACCTTGCATCCAAACCTCCTGAGATGAGAAATTTTTGGTGGTGACCCTTGCGCTAGTTGCATAGGTGAATGGATGTTGTAGGCCGATGGTCTAAAGTTGATGAGATTTGCTGCATGTAAGACTGCGTGTCCCCAACATGTAGCTAGCAAATTACAATTCTGCAAAAGTGGTCGGGCAATAAATTTAATTCTCTTGATCAATGCCTCTGCCAAACCATTCTGGGTATGGACATGCGATGCGAATGCTCAAGCTGCAATCCCCATCGCCATGCAATAATCATCAAATGCCTTTGAAGTAAATTCTCCGGCATTGTCCATTCTAATGGACTTGATGCGATGATCAAGGAACACATTTCTGATGCGAATGATCTGCGAGATCAATTTGGCAAAAGTATGGTTTCTTGTAGATAATAAACCCACATATGACCACTTTGAGGAAGCATCAATGAGCACCATGAAATACCTAAATGGCCCTGAGATGGGCTGGATAGGACCGCAAATGTCTCCTGGATACGTTCGGGAATGCGAGGACTTCATCCCTCACTTTAGTGGAGGGTCTAGTGATTAATTTCGGTGGCACATGCGGGGCACACAAAATCTTGAGATTGGAAATTCTTCACATTAATATTATGCTCGTGAGAATTGTTAATTATATTTCTCATCATCCTAAGACCTGGGTGGCCTAATCTGTCATGCCATAGACAGAATAGTTCAGAACTTCTAAATACTATCTTCAGAACAGTGTACGCTGCAAGCGCTTTAATGTTGGTATAATATAGTCCAGTTTGTAGTGAAGGAAGTTTTTCTAATACCCTTTTGCCATTCTCTTCGCGCTTCGTGATGAGTAGGTATTCCTTACCGTACTCTTCTTCAGTCTCAACGTGGAAACCATTTGCGCGAATATCTTTAAAGCTTAAGAGAGTTCTAGTCGAATCTGGGTTCAATAATGCGTCTTCAATGATCAAAGTTGTGCCCATGGGAAGTATAATTGTGGCTCTTCCGGAACCAATTATACATGCATCGCTTCCGACGATTGTCGTAAGGCTGCCATTGCTCTTACGAATCGACTGAAAATATTTAGTCTCTCTTAAGGTGGTATTCGTGGTACCACTGTCGGCAAGGCATACTTCCTCCATAGGGCGTCACACGTGCTCTAATATAAGGTATTTTATTAATATGTATTAAAATACATACATCACGTAAATAAAACACACAAATATTAGAACATATCATGCCATTGTAAACTGAATAAATGAATGAATTATTTCATAATCATCCAACCATTATGAGAAAATAAAACTAGAGTACCATTCATGTAAGATCTAACTTGTCCATTTAATACAAAATAAATGACAATTAACGTCTCATGCATTCTGTGCATCAGACGGAATCAACTAGAAAATCGTTGACTTCTTCGGCTATCTTTTCAGGCGTGATGTTCTCTTGAGAGAAATCATGGAGTGGCTACCTCTAAGTCGTAAAGAAGTCTCTTGCTGCAGGATGGATTCAACCTCCATCATTTCGAGCGGCGGCTCATGATGCTCCCCTCAGCGACTGCAAAATGAGCTTGAGTGCCCTTTGCCATTGTTCTTACGGGCTTGGTGGGCATCAATGACATGTTGCGGTGCTTTTGAGATCCGCGACCAATGCCCCCACTTGCCACACTTGAAGCAACCTTGGTTACTGTGGCCATAGGTTTTGCCACTCTCCTTAGCCCTTTTGTCACTTAGAGCATCGACTTGCCTTTACGGGCAGCGGTCTTACCCTTCGTCCCGCCGTTTCATCAAGGGCTTTCGCACCTTATAGCTTCCAGCGTTGGCTTCACGGCGCGGAGCTGCAGTGGTGAGTGGCGTAATTCTTGCGGAGAAGTTCGTCACGAGCCTCGCAACTGCATCATATCAATCAATTCGGCGTACTCCTTGTAGCCGTCTTGGCGATAGTTGCGGGCGGATTGTACGACATTGGGGTGAAAGGTGGGCGGGGTCTTCTCAATCTTCGCTCATCGTGATGCGCACCACGAGTTGAAGATTGGTACAAAGTCTGTGCAAGGCGGTGTACTCCCGGCGAATCTTGAAATCGGCAAAACTTAGTCCGATCCACTCTGCTCGCTTGAGGAAGAATGGTGTAGTTTAGCCTCTCAAACCGCTTCTTGAGTGCGGTCCAGAGTGCTAGCGCGTTTTTCTCCACCATATACTCATTCTTGAGAGTAATGCAGAGGTGGTGCCTGAGGAATTGAAGTGCCTGATCATTTTCCTCAGGTGTGGGTTTGGCGTCATGCCGTCCGCCAATCCCAATAGCTGCGCAGAGCTTCTTGGCTCCAAGTACTATCTCGACATCGGATGCCCACGTCAGATAGTTCTTGCCATGCTGGGCAAGCTTCTCGAACTCCCGGTTCGTGATGCCAGTCATCTACATGTGATGAATGAAACATATAAGTTTACTTCAGGTAAACATGCATGAAATTATTTACTGCAGGTAAGTAAATGGTACAATAGGTTCTCATAATGTCTCATAAATTTTTATACATTTTTCATAATTTACTGCTAATTTTCAGTGATTAAAAGCAATTAAATAATTACAATAAATCAAAGCATAAATAATTGCAGAAAATACATAAAATAATAATGGCATAACGTCGGGAGCGCGGCCGTCGGGTCGGCGGCCGGCGGCCATGGGCAGCCGCTGTGAGGCGGCCATGCGGGGCAGCGGCGAGGGCGGCCATGCGAGGCGGCTGCCGTCGCGGCGGCGGCGACCGTCGCGGGGGGCAGCGAAGCGGTGGCCGAGGCGATCGCATCAGCGGGAGGCGGCAGCCGGCTGTTGGGCGAGAGGCAGCTGCGGACAGCGCGCGCGAGGCAGCGCAGCGATGCCATGCGGGCACATCGCGCGGCGCGGCGGGAGGCGGTGGCGGCGCGCGCGTCTGCGGCGCGGCGAGCGAGGCGAGGCGGTGGCGGCAGCGCAGCGGCGCGCGCGCGCGGAGCCAAGGCGGCGAGGCGACGCGCCGTTCGAAGCGCTGGCGTGGCGGCGATGGCGGCGCCTCGTGCGAGGCGGCGGTTGGTATGTGCGCGCGTGAGGCGAGGCCAACCAAGCGAAAAGGCAATGCAAAAGAAATTTTGTTTCTCATCTACGATGCAATCAACATCTACCCGTTTATAATCTACCGATCGACATTGTGTGGCGACTTCGTGTCTACTCGCGGTAGATTAGGGCGGATTGCATCGTTTTCTACGATGCAATCAACATCTACCCGTTCGCAATCTACCGATCGACATTGTGCCGCGACCGTGTACGCTCGCGGTAGATTAGGGATTTGCACCGTAGAAAAACCAATCTAAACGCGAAGAAAAAGCAAATTCAAAGCGATCTAGAAAACCAATCTATTAAGTGCCGATGATTACCTTCGTTCACCGGAGCGATTCGTCGCGATAACGTGTTGAGAAACCCTCGGCGACCGGTCAGAGATTTCTGCTTAGAACAGAACGAATCAATCACAAGCGACAGAATAATAGATTGAACACGAGAGGTAGAGAGAACTCTGGTCTTTCTTTTATTACTTCATATGCATTGGGTACAAAAACAGCCATATGGCTCTCTATTTATAGGAGAGGTGAGGTGCCTAATATGGATAGAGATTAGTTTAAGCGGAAAGAATCCGTTTAAGCGGAAACCCTATCCCTGGTTTCCTAATAGAAATATCACATATTTCAACATATATATTGATGCAACGACACCTTTGTCAAAATAAGGTAGATTATATACCACTTACATGAATGTGTTTTATATATATATATATATATATATATATATATATATATATATATATATATATATATATATCACTTTTGATATACTCAAATGCTAATTCTAAGATACTCTAATCTGACACAATTGAAAATGATTATCGGAGCCATTATTTCTGCAATTTACCATTTTCACATGTAAAATGAGTATATATACTTTATTTTTGTTATGTATTATTCACTACTATAGAAAATATCATCACATATAGTTCAAAAATATCATCACAGACGATTTTTTGAATCGTCTGAGTTTATAGGTTAGCAATGACATGAGGTCATGACATGCGAGAATCTAAAAATGTTTAAGAACCAAGCACAAATTGAAGCGCACTTAATTTAAAGGGGTTTCAAAAGGGGGTAACCAGTCATGGCGAAGAGGAGATTACACAGGAATGTGGTAATAATGACATCGTCGGTGAAGTCAATGATATACCACTGGATGATTCAGATAGGCTGCACGATGACAATCTGGATCAGATGCTTCGTGATGTAGAAGCAAACTACGGTGAGAGAAAGTATGTTAAATTTCAAGGATGATGCGGATACGCATGTGTCTTATTTTTCACATAAATATATTATTCAACTAGAAAGAATTATTGAGCCGCATGAAATATTGTCAGGTGAACTCATTCCAAATTAAATATAATGTTGTTATTCATAAAAATGGAATAATACCTCATGTTATCAAATGATGCATTCTTAGATTTGCCAAAGGCAAAGCAATGAAGAGGCAAAAAGAAGAGGATAACCGCATTAGGTGCCAAAGATATGAAGAAAGAAAACCCATGCAGTGGGAGAGCAAAAGGGAGAAGCCTAAGGACTTAAACTACAAGTTTTGAATAAGATTTTCAAGCCCAATTCGTACCTCTCACAAGGCTAATTGTATTCAAACTCGGATTCAACTCAGAATTCGATTCGGATTCAGTTCGGGACAGCCTGACAATCAGTTATTAAAAAGGTCATAACTTTCACAAACGGAGTCCGATTCGGGCATTCTTGTAGTCGTTGGAAAGATAATTTCAAGAGCTACGCAATGGATTTAGTCCCAGCATCAAATTCATCACAGATCAAAAGTTATGATCAAAATAATATAATAGTTGTAAAATCTAGTTTCCTTTTTTTAAGAGTTCGTATCTAAAACCATATAGCGTTGAGTTGTACTAGGTTTGTGGACCTTATGGACGTCCCAAGGGGCTATATAAGCCATATATTGGTAGCCTTAGAGCCAAGACCACCTTTTCAGATTGAAATTAGAACAGCATATTGCTTGTTTCATTTCACAAAAGTATCCATGCGAGGATTACTTGAAAGGAATTGAGCGATCGTTCTTGAATCAAGATCATATTTGCTTTTCCATTGGGGATTGAGGGCACGGCGTTTCTCCACTCGTGGAGAAAGCTCGGTGTATCTTGGCGATTTTCCAAAGACCTGTGAGTTCATGCATTGGCACGGGTGTATAGCTAGAAAGATTGGTTGAGAAGCACTAGTTATCGTGATCCTACGTCGAGAAGATTAGGGCTGCCTGTATCATCAAGGCTTGATGGAGAACTCAGAAAAACATTTGTTCACGTGCTGCAAGTCAAAGTACCCGAGATTGTTAGCCATGCTTGAATTGTTGAAATTGAAGGCAAACAACGATTGGTCTAACAAGAGTTTTACGGCGCTGCTAAGCCTTTTAGCAGACATCCTTCTGAAGGAAAACGAGTTGTCCAAAACCACATATAAAGCTAAGAAGGTTCTTTGTCCATTGGAAATAGAAGTGAAAAGAATACATGCATGTCTGAACGACTGTATCCTCTACTGTAAAGAGTATACCAACATGCATGTATGTTTGGTATGCAATATATCTCG
The DNA here is from genome assembly GCA_036346265.1 of Melocanna baccifera. Classification (NCBI taxonomy): domain Eukaryota; kingdom Viridiplantae; phylum Streptophyta; class Magnoliopsida; order Poales; family Poaceae; genus Melocanna; species Melocanna baccifera. The sequence continues at coordinate 6,176,093 of CM070680.1, forward strand.
ATACAAGCGTAAGAATCAATCAGATGACAGCAAAGGAATAGAGGTGAAAAAAGGACTTCATGCTATGTTGGCATGATATCTTTCTGTAATTTTTCGTTTGAAGTGGTCTTTTGTGAATCCAAAGGAGGCAAAACTACTGCATTGGCATTTGGAGGAGCGCAAGAAGGATGAAATGCTAAGACACCTTACTGATTCTACCTAGTGGAGAAACATCGATAGGAGGTTTGCAGACTTTAGTGTAGAAACAAGGAATATAAGGTTTGGATCGAGTATAGATGGAATAAATCCTTTTAGTAACATGAGCAGCCAACATAGCACTTAGCTCGTGACTCTCTGCATTTATAACATTTCACCTTAGTTGTGTCTGAAGCGGAATTATATTTTACTGTCGATACTTATCCAAGAGTCGAAACAACTTGAGAATAATATTGATGTGTACCTAGTACTATTGGTGGAAGATATAAAAGTATTGTGGAATGAAGGAGTACAGGTATGAGATGCATACAAATGAGAAAATTTCACTTTATGCTTCTTGCTGTTTTGCACCATAAATGATTATCCTACCCTTACTAACATGTTAGGCCAGAGTACAAAAGGGGCCACAGCTTGTACTCACTGCTTAAATGGTATTGAGAGTGTGTAGCTGAAATACTCATGCAAAAACCGTGTACATGCATCGCCGCAGGTTCTTTCGGAGGGCTCACCCATACTCTAAGATGAAGAAACAATATGACGGAGAGAAGAAGGACAATTCAACTCTATGGCATTTAAGCGGAAAAGAGATTTATAATATGGTTAAGGATTTTTATGTTGTCCTCGGAAAGAGACATAAATTAAGGACCCACGAGAAGAAATCTGGAAGAAGCGATCAATATTTTGGGATTTATCTTATTTGGAATACCTAGAAGTTTGGCACTGCATCGACATCATATATGTAAAGAAGAATATATGTGATAGTTTGATTGGCCTCTTACTGAACATTCATGATAAAACAAATGATTGTGTTAACGCACAGGTTGACTTGGTTGATATGGACATTAGGTCTGAATTACCACCGACAAAAACCGATAAAGGATGAACATTAGACCTTGGCTTTCATTCCACACTGAGAAGTTCGTCCTTTATCGGTTTTTGTCGGTGCTAACTCGAGCACGATGTCCATATCAACCAAATCAACGCACGTTGACACCATTCTTTGTTTTATCATGAATATTCAATAAGAGACTAATCATGCTGTCATATACATTCTTCTCTACGTGCATGACATCTATGTAGTGGCGAACTTCTAGGTGCTCTCAATAAGGTAAGTCTCAAAATATTGATATCTTCTTCCAGATGTTCTTCTTATAGACCCTCAATTTACGTTCATTTTCGAGCACAACATTTAAATCCTTAATCATGTCATAGACATCTTTTTTGCTTAAATGCCTTGGAGCTGAACTACCTTTCTTCTTTCTGGCAATACTATGTTTCTTCATTATGTAGTATGGGTGAGCCCTCCGAAGGAACCTACGGTGATGCATGTGCACGGTTTTGCACGAGTGCTTCAACCACACACTCTCGGTATCATCTAAGCAGTGAGTACATGCTTTAGCTCCTTTTGTACTCTAGCCTGATAAGTTAGTATGGGCAGGATAATTATTTATGATGCAAAACAATAAGGAGGATAAAGTAAAGTTCTCTCATTTATACGCATCCCGTAGCTATACCCCTTTGATATATAGTATTTTTAGATCTTCCACCAACGGTGCTAGGTACACATCAATATCATTCTTAGGTTGCTTCAGCTCTTGGATAAATAGCGATAGTAAAATATACTTTCGCTTTATACACAACCAACGAGGAAGGTTGTAGATACAGAGAGTCACGAGTCAAGTGCTTTATCGGTTGCTCATGTTACTGAAATGATTCATTTCATCTGTATTCAATCCAAACCTTATATTCCACAGTTTTGCACCGAAGTCTGCAAACCTTCTATTGATATTTCTCCACTGGATGGAATCACCAAGGTGTCTTAACATGCCATCCTTTTTACGCTCCTCCAAGTGCCAACGCAGCAATTTTGCCTCCTTTGGGTTCGTAAAAAACCGCTTCACATGGAAAATTACAAAAAGATATCTTAGCAGGATGTCCTTTCTTCACCTCTATTTTCTTGTCGTCATCTGATTTATTCTTACGTTTGTATCGGGATACGTTAACAAGACATACATGCATGTTTGCATACTCTTTACAATAGAGGATATAATTGTTCGGATATGCATGTATTATTTCTACTTTCATTCCTAATGGACTAAGAACCTTGGCTTTGTAGGTAGTATTGGGCAACTCGTTTCCTTCCGAAAGCATGTTCAAATAGCGCCATGAAATTCTTGTTGGACCAACTGTTGCTTGCTTTCAAATTTAGCAGTTCAAGCATGGTTGACAACCTTATGTACTTTCACTTGCAGCACATGAACAAATATTTCTCTGAGTCCTCCATCAAACTTTGGAATTTAACATACTCTCTTTCATCGCAATTCCCTTCTACATCGTGAAGTATCTGATCCAGATTGTTATCATACATTCTATCCGAATTGGAATCATAATCGACATCATCCAATAACATATCGTTGATTTCATCGATGATGTCATTATTACTACCTTCCTGTGTAATCTGTTCTTCACCATGATTGATCCAATGTGCAAACCTCTTTTTGAAACCTCTCGAATTAAGTGTGCTTCAATCTGCGCTTGGTTCTTAAACATCTTCATATTCTCATAGTCAATGCTTGGATAGTACATATATTCCACCCCCTTATTCAACATATCCTCTTCAGCAGCTCTTGTAAAAACAGATACGCCATTAATATACTCTTCACTTACACAGTTCTCAGTGTACATCCAGGTTCGGTCCTACGTTACGCATGTAACAATTTAGTATTAAATATTGAATTAATTAATTAGTATCCTAACTATATATGATCTAAAGTAGCTATATGTGGCAGGAATAATTAATTAAATTGAATTAAATAGAAATAGACTATGAATTAGTTAAACCCTAAACCATGCTAGATGTAAATAATCTTCTTTTTACATCAAGGTAGATCTAAGCCATATTCAATTCTCACTTTAGCAAATGCTAGATCTAAAGTATAATTCAATTACGAATAAATTACTAACTACAAAACAGGCTATACTGAACGGGTACATCACAGACGGTTCATACGGAACAGTTTGTATTTAAACTATCACGAGCGGTTCATACTACCAACGGTTGTGATATTTTCCTGACGATTTATCAACACGAACCGTGCGTGTTGTCTCGATATCACGAGGCGGTTCGTATTAAAACCGTGCAGCGAAAGTTCCTGACGGTTATTAACACGAACCATCTGTATTATCTCAATTATCACAGACGATTCGTGTTAATAACCGTATGTGAAAATATTACAGCCAGTTAGTAGTATGAACCGTCTGTGATAGTTTAAGCACAGACGGTTCATACAACCGTCTGTGATGTACCCGTCCAGTATAACATGTTTTTTAGTAGTGACTCTTGCCAAATCCGCGGTTTTCTTTCACCAAATGGGATCAAAATCCCAGCTACTCACAGCAGTAGCATGTGAGAACAGATATGCAATTTAAGACACATCTGTGAGGTCAATAGGTCTCCAATTAAGAAGTGAAATTATCACAGACAGTTATTATATGAAAACATAAATCATTCCAAGGAATTCAGCACCTACGAAGATAACAGGCTAGAAAAATGTGCGGTGAAATGCTGAATGCTAATAGAGGTTTAACGGGCTCTTTACAGTTCTCTCGACCTTAGCTCCCCTATCAACATGTCCAGAGGAGGCATGTTGGAAATGTTTCTTCGTTTGTCACCAAGTTATCATTGCATGCGCAAGCCACCTTGTAATCAACGCGACTGAGTTTCAATTGGACACAGCAAGTCAGCTGGACTTTCATGCGAGCGATTCGGGAGATTCCTTATTTAATGGTGTGTTTGCTTCCTCATTGGCCTCCATGTTGTCAGGTGTGGAACGAGATGGCGTAGGAGAGTAGCCACTTCTATCCATTTCCTCTGGACAGGAGCGCTCATTTTTCTCGTCTTGTTTTTTGAGCAGGCAATAAAGAACATAACCACCACGAAAGTACACGAGATATCACAACAAAATCATCGAGCAATGAGGACTGAAAGTGCAGTATTATATGAAGCATCGAGCGATGAGGTAGTGGTAACAATTCCCAATCGGTGAGAAGCAAAATGTTCATTTATCGTGTGCTTAACGTACAAAAATGTGAGTAAAGAGAGGTTATACTCTATGCGTGCGTTGCTTACGAGTTCAGTTTATTTTAGCAGCTAAAATCACACTGATTGTCTTTCGGAAGACATTCTTGTGGCGAGAAAGCGGTTATATTTATGGAAACGTCGCAACGAATCCGAACAACAAGCGTGCGTGTATCTACCAACATTGCCACTACTTGCGATCTGGCGTATCGAGAAAGAAAGATGCAGAACGGATAGTTGGAATACACCTTGCGGACTCAAACTCGGCTCGGTAGATGCGGTACTCGCGCGCTCGCCCGCCGGGCATGCCGCGGTGGAACACGAGGTCTTCTTCATGCGATGATGTCTTGTTTCTTCTTCTTGTCCTTGGACTTGATCACCCCTGTCCTTGCGATCGCCTTCAGTACCAGCCTCCGTCGCCTGTTTGACTGCTCCCATTCGGTACTTGCGGTCCTTGCGCGAAGAAGAACCACTCGGGTCATCAAGCGGATCAAAGACTTATCTGCAAGCACCGCCACCACACCCGCATCGAGAATAGAATCTTCCTCAAAAGAGTTTTGGCGGCGGGCGGGGTGGGAGGAGGAGGCGGAGGCGGCGCGTGCGAGGTGGGGAGGAGGAGGAGGCGAGGCGGGGTGGGGAGGAGGCGGGCGGCGGTGCGGGGTGGGGAGGAGGAGGGGCGGCGGCGCGGGGTGGGAGAGGTCAGCGCTACGGAGGAGAGGGCCACGGCGCAGAGGGGGAGGAGCCCGCGGCCTTGAGAGAAGCGGATCTGCGGAGGCGAGGGAGGCGGTGGGCGCGCGGGGAGAGCGAGATCTGAGGCGGAGAGAGTGAGGCGAGGGGCGAGGCGGCGGCGGGCGGGGGCGACCTTGCGGGCGAGGGGAGAGGAGGGCGGGGAGCTAGGAGGCGGGGAGCAGGGAAAGCGGCGGGAGTGGCCGTGCGAGGCGGGGAGAGGGAGGGCGGGGAGCGAGGGGCGTGGCGCCGGCGGAGGGTGCGGCCGTGCGGCGAGGAGAGGAGGGGGGGGGCGAGGGGAGGTGGCGGGGTGGCGTGTGGGAGAGTGAGGAGGCGGGGGAGCGGATCGAGGTGGCGGGGGGAGAGCGGATCGGGGCAGCAGGGGGAGAGCGAGTGGAGTGGATCGGGGCGGCGGGTGCGGAGAGGGAGGAGGGGGAAGTGGGGGAGAACGGTTCAGATTCTATCTCATAATCAGATCGATGGTTAAAAAAAATGAGAAAGGACTCATCAACCACCAACTCCTTCTTTTAAAGTAGTAAAGATCACTTCACAGACGGTGTTCACTATAAGACGTCTGCGATATTACCTCTTCACAGATGATTTTTAGCACTAGCAGCAATATAGACGGTCTCTAAACCAAAATCGTCTGCGATTGTATGTAATACTGACGGTTTTAGTCAACCGTATGTGATTTCACGTCTAATATTAGCCTTTTTGTACTTGTGATTTTCTATATATAAAAAGAGTATATATACATAAATTATGCTATAAAAATGTTTTTAATATATCATCTCTAAAGGGAAAAAAGAGAGAGAAAGCATATGTAGTTTTAAAGGGAAGCAAACAAGAAAGCTTTCTTCATATAGATCATAGACAAAGGGAGGAGGAGAGAAGAAATGGACAAAATAAGGAGGAGAAACAGAGCCTGAGGTCACTTTCAGGGGAATAGTAGGGGATGATATCTTTTGATAATCCCCTCACTAAACATCATCACTAAATCGATCATTAATTAGAGGAAAATTCTCATGACCTAGCGAGATGTGGTGACATGCTGCCTACTCGATCGATCCATCGCTCACAAAACAATCCGAAAGGTCAATTTATTACTTGATGTGGAAGTATATATTTTTTATGTTCAGCATCGACACGATGTAAAACTGCTTAAAATATTGTTGTCTAAAGCGAAGCAAACAAGAAAGCTTTCTTCATCTAGATCATAGACAAAAGGAGGAGAGAAGAAATGGACAAAATGAGGAGAAACGGAGCCTGATGTCACTTTCACGAGATATGCTATGATTCTGTTTTTTAGGCTGCGGATGATATTTTTTTATTACGATTAATAGTTTCTATTTATGTTTTTTGAAACGGTGAAGACGTCGATGTGGACAATGCATACGGTATTGAGCTTGAGAAATCATTCGGAGAAGCGACTTCGAGAAGAAATTTGAAGAAGTCGTCCCGTTTATTTCGACTTCCGAAGAAGTCAAAGCTAAAAACCAAAAAAACCGAAAAGAACATGATTGGATTGTAAAATAGTAAGCCTGACGATATCTTTTGATAATCCCGTCACTAAACAGCATCACTAAGTCGATCATTAATTGGAGGAAAATTCTCACGACCTAGCGAGATGTGGTGATTTGCTGCCAACTCGATCGATCCATCTCTAACAAAACAATCCGGCAGGTCAATTCATTACTTGATGTGGAAGTATATTTTTTTATGTTCAGCATTGACATGATCTAAAGACTGCTTAAAATAATGTTGTCTTGTTAATGGCGCGAAAGCTACTTTTGTTCTTCCTTTGTTTAAGACAGCGACGTCGTACTGTGCAATGTCTTGCGTAGCTAGAGCCATGAACAAGATAGTAGGAGCAAGTCTCTTTCTCTCTCTCCATTCCTTTTTTTCTTTTTTTAAAAAGACGGAATTATTGTGTTGGACACAAATGAAAGGTAGACATCGCTAAATTAAGCCACTCCAACCAATTTTTCACTCGACGGACTAAAAGAGCTTTCCTCTTATATTAGACTGTACTTGGAATCTAAAAAAATGTACTTGAATTAATTTCTACTTACGCGACCAATAAGAAGCTAGCATATTTAGAATCAATCGTACCTAAAGAAGCTTTCAGTCAAATAATCGTCAAAGACCGGTCATTCATGAGATCAATGTATTATACGTGTTAGCCTCGAGCAGATCGGAATACCTATAATGGACAATGGTCAATATCGTGTGATTGTATATTATACATGCGTGAGTATGGTCTCCCGGCCGGCCACCAGCTCTCAAGGCCTTACGTATACGTACAGTCCTATGCCAAACGAGAACGTATCATGTCCTCGGGGGAAAAAAATAGAGAACATACATTTCCTTCCTCTGTTCTTAAATAGATGCCATTTTAGAATACGTGCAATTAATATTTTAAAACGTTGACCATTAATACCTAAAAAATATTTAGATTTATTACAAGAAAATAATATGATCATATTTGTCATCGAATAAATAGGCAAAGGTATATACTGCGGACACTGACGATATCCAAAACAATAAGTAAAAAATAGGTGTAGTATATATCGTGTTGTTTTTTTACATAAAAAAAGACTATGCATATTAATCCATAGGAAAAATTAAAGTCCATTCTTGGTCTCTCAACTCTTCGTGTGCTTTAATTTTTATCTTTCATCTGTAAAACCGGGTAAAACATGTCCCTCAACTCTCAAAACCATTTAGAAACCATCCCTCCCACTAGCAAAAGGTGGTTTTGACCGAGTTTAACCTACATGGCATTCCACGTTATATCCGAGCTAGCTAAAATGAGGTAGGGCCAACATATCCATGGAGCAACGAGTCTACGGACAACTCATAGGGTAAGCTAGACACACGAGTCATTGAAATATTAAACATTTTATTTTCAATATAAAAATAAAGATGACCCCACCTCGTTTTAGCCAGCTGAGATCCAATGTAGCGTACCACGTAGGCCAAACTCTATCAAAACCGCCTTATGTTAGCGAGAGGGACAAATTGTAAACCATTTTAAGAGTTAGAGAATGTGTTTTTACCTGATTTTATAGATAAAAGACAAAAATTGAACTATATGAAGAGCTAAGGTATAAAAATGAACTTTTGCATAATCCTACGTGCAGTGGTGGATCTAAGATTTCACCACGCTCTGGCCGTAACTCTAACTAGCCAACATCCTGAAACTAACACCAATTTATACCCACACCATAGCGTAACAAAAGTATATTACAAATACATCATTGGCATGTGACAGATTGTCACAAATACACAGCTCAATGCTTGACATGAAAACATAACAACAAAACATAGCAAAGCTTAAACAATGTAGCATTGTTACAATGCAGCCCATTCATCATTCAACTTCTTAATTGGTTTCCCAAGTCCAAGATCAGAAACAATGTCATCTGGATTAAGTAAAGTATAAGGATTGTTTTGCTCGGTGTTATTGGCTCCTGGTGTTATTGACTCCTGTTTCTATTATTTCTGATAGGGATTGGCTAGATTATATTCATGATGAAAAATAAGATGACATAGTCTTGGTCAGTTGGTCCTCTTCATTCTGTATTTCTAACTCCTACACAAGACGCAGGTTGGGCTTATAGCTGCCTATGTGCATATAGCTACGTAGCACGAATGTTGTATAGAAATACTAGAGTAGTTAATTATTATTGGTAACGAGATCGATCCTACTGTTTTGTTTGGTAGAGTTTTACTCCAAATGGTTTCTGTTTCTGTCTTTTAAAACGTGTTATTTTCTTAATTTTAGTTTGTTGGCTTTCTGTCTTTATAACAGTGTTTGTTATTTTTTTTCTTATTTCTCGCTAATAATCATTACAATATATTTTCAGATGCAACAGTGTGTTTTAAGCACGAAACCAACAACTAGAAACTAGATTGAGCACTACTACCATAACCAGCCAACCGTATTGTTGCACATTAAAAACCGTAGAACGAAGCCACCCACGTGTCTTGACGCCACCAATCTACCAATCCATTAGCACGATACTTGAAGGCAGAGATCTACGGGCATGATCTGCTGGACCACACGGTGGGGGGCCATGCACGGAGAACGCATAAAGAGACTCTCTTGACCAAGTAGTTAAATACTTTAAAATAGGGCATTCAGTCGGCACGCAGTTAGCTAAGCCTAACCAGCAGCGATGGGACCAGGTATTTGGCACTAGAATATATATATAATATATGTATGAGTATGGCCAAACCTGGACCAGCAACGACTGGGCGTATCTCAGAACTGTTCATGCCTCAGCAGGAGCATGCAGCATCAACAGATTTCTTTTTCCGGAGAACAGTGCTCAGATTCAGTGAACGGCGACGCGATATTTTTGCCGGAGATTGTGGGCATGTTCTTTTTAGCTGTGGGTTATAGTTTTTGGTTGAAATTTTTGAATTTTAGCTGTTTATGACAGAGATTATGAAAAGAGATACTCGCTTGCGATTTTAGATGGTACAGATGTTGAGCTTTTAACGTGTACTATAATTAATTTGTAGACTCCATCTTAAAAAAATACTCTGTTTGAAAGTTAGGTACCGTAGCAAAAGGCAAAAGCTATTTTGAAAATCTGAAAAGAACAGACCCACAAACAAGTTAGCACCAATGGTATCATATTCAGTTCTATTCGATTATGTTCAGATTATTCATTTTATTTAGTATCCATATATAAACTATTTGATTCGTATTTAATACATTAATATTTAAATAGTGTCAATATGGATCGTGCAATTTTCGAAAAAAAAAAGAGGGACCGGGACGATTTCACAGAATTGGACGGCGTACTTTCACGTGCGAGCTAGAGCAGCTACGAATTGTGCAACGATGATTTTTCTTAAAATTATGTGAGCCAGATGGCAAACCCAAACTTGGCCTCTTGGCATACGGGCACGTTGGAGAATGATGGTGACCTGCGTATACGTACCTCCTGTTATGGGAAGCCACAACTACGCAGCCAATACCTTGACCAGTTGCATACATGGGTAAATTATCCACCCTTCCCATATATAGCTAACCGCTGTGTAAGCTGAGCATGCCGTGTGACGCCACCTCCCACTAATCGCAAAAAGATTAAGGTGGTGGTGGAGCAGTGGCTTTCGGAATTAGGCTAGTTTAATCATTGCGTGATCAACATCTAATGATTCGGCGAAATCCTAATCGGGTAATAAAACTTGGCGCGGGAGAACGCATCGATCGATCGCGCCAAAGGCCGTGAGATAAGCGGCGACGACGTACGGGTGCTCCCTGATCAACGATAGGATAGTGTTCCACCACGCCTTCCGCTTGTTAATTAATCCACTACCTAAACCGGATTAATTAAAAAGTTAATTATCAAATTAAGCCCACTCTTGCGCGCGAATGCAGCGGTCTGGTTGGTCCTTCCAATTGATTTAATGAACCTGCTGGGCATGATTGGGTTAATTGGCTCCAAGTGATCGGATACGTTGGCCTTTAATCTGCATATATACATTTTTTTTTAACTACTCGTCTGTTTCTAAAATAGATGTTGTTTCGAATAGCGACATGACTTCTCAATAGACACATCTAACGATTACATTTTCACAGTTATATGTTTCTAACAATTCCAAAAAGGGCAATACTATGGAACTTGTGATGAAAAACTTACTAATGTCATATATATTACACACACGCCCCTCTTTTCTACTCCCAGGTGTAATTACTACTTATGTCGTATCTCAGAACATAGGAAGTATCTTACGTAACGCAAGGTATGTATGTGTAGTATACGAGTATTTAAGACTATTTAGGTGGTATGTATATTTTTTAAAGGTGGTATATATACTTTTTAGATATACTTTTTTTTATGTGAGGATATCAAGATATTTACAAAATACGTTAAAAATTATGGACTTCCTTATAATTTTTTCATGTGACTCATATTGAAATATCTTATAATTAATATACGAGTATACCTAAAATGATAAAGGAGTATTTTAAATTTATTTATATGGTATATTAGATGTGGGAGTAATTACACTCAGGATAAAAGGTATTTTTCCTATATATATACATACATATATACATGTATATATATACATATATACGTACATATATATACACACACACACACATACATACATACATATAAATTTCATAAAAATCCACTTTTTATTATTATAGTTTGTGTTCATACAAATTTTATTTATGAAAAATGTATATAGCAAAAATAAAGAGCTCTGATAAAATTTTTTTTCAACCAAATTGCATTGGTGTATCTTATAATTAGTGTTCAAGTATGCAGAAAGTGATAAAAATGTATAATATGTTCGTTTACATGATATATTAGAAGTGGGAATATGTACTCAGAGTCTGAAAAGGTTTCATATATATATATATATATATATATATATATATATATATATATATATATATATATATATATATATATATATATATATATATATATATATACATATATATATATATAATTTTGATCGAAACTCTTTATTTCTGCTATATATTTTTATGCATAAAAGAAGTACATACACAAATTATGCTATAAAAGTGAATTTTTATAAAACTTTTCATGAAACTCATTTTAGAACATCTTATAATCATTATTAGAGTTTGCTTAAATAAATAAAGATGTATAATAACATCATTAAAAAGGTATATTAGAAGTAGAGGTACGTAATTCCAGGAGTATGTATATAACTATTTATATATATAGTATGATTTGATATTTAATTTGATGATTAAAGGCGTATGTATAATTTATTCGTACGTAGCTTGGTGTATATAACTACTCTAACTACCCCCCTTCAGAAATAAAGGGTTTTGTCCCTGTGCAGCCGTTGCAGAGCTGCAGTTGGGCAACGCCATGAATTCTCGTCTAGTTTTAGTACTGGTAGGTATGATGCCTCCTGCAACCCATCCAACCGATAAGAGAGAACTTTTCCCAAAAGTAGGCCACAAGAAACAGCATGTAATTCGAGCGGCGCATTGACATTTTGTTATTGCGGCTTCATTTCTTAATTAAGAGTTGTACATGTCACTATGATTCTGCATACATTAGAATGTAGAACAGTTTATTCAGGACCGGTCCTGAGATTTTAGAGGTCCGGGGTGAAACTAGAAATAGGGGTCCTAGTATAAATATCTAAATATAAATCTACATACACATACATACATATATATATATATATATATATATATATATATATATATATATCTAATTTTACCAACAAACACTTAAAATACGTTATGTATTAAAGAAAAATTCATATCAAAGAGTTTATAGATATTACCTTCTTCTAACATTTCTAGATGTGAAGTCATTGATGTTGTTGTGTTGGACGCCCATATTTTCCCCTCTCCTTTTTTAGTCTATTCCTTCACACACAAAAATTGAAAAGAACATGCCAACTACATACAGAGCGCAACTATAAGGATGATGTTACTCAAAACTGAACCGAGCATGCAGCCATCAATTTCTCAAACAAACCTTAGACACCAATAACATGGATGCCATTGTAAATTCGTAATGCACAGTAAAAAAATTATTACAGCATTGCAAAATTGTACAAAAGCTCGGCCATACCTGCACATTGCTTTCCTCCATCAATATCTCCTTCGCCTTCTCGCACAGCATTTTGACCTGCGAGGAGTCATCGAACAAAATTAGCAGCGCCACATACCCGGAAAAAACTAGCCGATTTGATGACAGGTACATATCTCCTGTGTGATAGATTCAACATCTAACGCAAAACCTGCGCCGCACATTCCGATCCGGCCACCGTGGTCCATGGGAGCTCGTAAAGCTCCGTTATTTATTCCACTTCTCCTCCATGGCTACCAGATTCCACCTGCGATCTACCACCGCGGACCAATCGAGCGCAAAGCCTCTGATTTCGCCAGAGCGATCTAATCCTAGGAACTCGTCGCGAAATTGACCAATCGGGCACGAATCCCATCTGGAACAACCGAAATACCAGTCGAGCGGGATGAGAAAACTAGAGGCGGTCTCACGGCCTCACCTCCGGCTCCGGGAGCGGGCGGCACTCCATGAGCTGCTCGATCTGCGCATCCAGGCCCCCGCATCCGCCGCTGCCACGCGAGCCCACACCCTCCTCCATATCCCCTCCAACGCCGCCGAGACGGGACCCTGATTTAACCCTAGCTCGAGGCTCGAAGAGATGCCTAGATTTTGAAGGCCCGGGGCCCCTGGATTTTGGAGGCCCGGGGCGGCCGCCCCTCTCGCCCCTCGGGCCGGCCACGAGTTTATTCTTATTCGGAAGAAGAGCGACGTCTACTACATGGCAACGTAGATGGTCGTGGAAGAGAGTGGATAACTGCAAATCGTGCTTTTCCTCCGTAATCTTACCGAACTTCAATGGAGCGTCTAAATCGAAGTAGTTAGTGTTGAGAAATCGTCGTTGTTGAGTTTAGTCCACGAGATTATTTTTAATGATAGGCGATCCATGGATCCTTTTTAATAGACGTACAAAGTTATATTTTGATATGATATTTAATTTATGATGCTATGAGAATTGAGAGCCATTGATGCTTCATGTACATGCTTTTATTATCTTTCACGACTTTAACTTTAGTTAGGACCTACCCTTGTGGATTAAACTTTATATTTTAACTATCATTTTTAGTTAAAACCACCCTCAGGATCTTAGTCTTTGGTGATATACCAATGATAGGAATTTAAACTTTAATAAGGCTGTTGAATGACTTATGAGATTCTAAACTACACGTTGGTTAACTTCTTATGTAAGCTCTACTTCTTTCTAACTTATTTCCTACGAAAAGATTATTGATTTAAAATGAATACTTCCATTTTAATTCCCTAGTAACGCAATGATTAATTTGCTAGCCTACTCTGGTCACCATCCAATATGAGTAGCCTCACTTATTTTTAATTCACATATATCTGTGTTGTTAAACAATCGTTTAATAACCAATCTCTAATTTCACACAATTTCAGTATTCTAAATATGAAATCTAAGGTTTATTTGTACATTTACTTTCATCTAGACTATTTTGCATCAACTCTTTATTTGTGTATTTCTAGTTCAATACATACTCTCACTAGTGTGCAATTTCGGTATGGTTTAACCTTTAATAATATTCCAATTTATCGATTCCTCAGCGTCCTGCCATTTGAGAGATAGATCATACCCTAATTTTTTATGTTAACTTACTAATCCCTTATATGGCACCAAGAGAATCAAAGTTGAAGTTAATTTAATCTACACAAGCCTTTTTATATAACTACATTCTTATACTCAAGCCTAATGTAATTTCCCATTTCTGATTACTAATTTCATTAGCTATTTAACCAAATCATCTATCATTTAAAAGCGGTCCCTCAAGATTTTTAAGACATGAAAATAATTGAATTATTTCTATATGGTTTATTCTCATCTTGATAATTAACTTGCCGTCTATGCAACTGACCAGGACTAAGCCTCTACTATTGTCATTTTACATAAACCATTATTCTAATGTCAAATTTTAATTATATCCTCATACCATCACATCTTTATTTTGGATTTTCCTATTTATTTGCATCTTAGTGTTGGTCACTCATACACACTAGTTAGTAGTTTATAACCCTGGCCTACCTGTCACTAAAGGAAGAAGAGAAGCAGAGGGGAACAACACTGGAAACAGGAAGGGCCGAGCCAGTGCAGGGCAGCGGTGGCGCCGGCTTGGGCGATGGCGTCGCTGGCAATGGGAGGCTGGAGGGGAGACGACAAGCTACAGATTGGAACCTCGAGGGCTAGAAGATGCCCAGGGAGGCGGTGGCTCGAGCGAGGCGACGCTGAGGAAGAGGTGGTGGCAGCTTGAGCGGCCAGCCAGGGAGGCCACAGGGGCGACAGTGGTAGGAGGAGGAGGAAAGAATTGGAGGTGAGCAAGAGCAAGAGCGGGTTGAGGGACTTATCGAGGCGGTGGTCGAGCGGAGAGGGTGCGTGGCGGACCAACACCGTGATCGGCGGCAGCCCAGGGGTCATCATGGGAGAAACTCGGTGAAGGTAGCATCGGCCGGTGATTGGGGAAAGTTGAGGACGGCGAGGAGATACTTTAATGGCGAGGAATTAGACAGGTGTGCTCTAGACGAGGAATGGCATCGGCGATGGCCATTTCGGCCGGAATAGGTAAAGTGGTCGGCATAAGCACAAGCCGAGTTCGGCCAGAGGGAGAAGTAGAGAGGAAGGGGGATGGTGCAGTATCACTTGGGGAGCTTGCTCATGTCATTTGTAGCGGGGAAAGGAGTGTTGGCGCTGTAGCCAGCGACTGGAGCACAGGGCGCGGTATGGCCTTGACGTTGCCTTGACACAGCCCGGTCATGGCGAGGGGATGGCTACTATGGGGCGTGGGCATGGCAAGTAATGGGCAAGGGCGAGGGCAGGGATGGTGATGGCCGACGTGACGAGGGCAAGTGGTGTCGTCACCCTTGGGCATGGGCTGTCGGACGCGGGAGCTGGCTTTGGCAGGGCAGGCGGCGAGGCGCAGGGCATGAGCGCGGCATGGAGGAGGCGTGTCAAGGGGAGCAGGGGCGCATGGGTGTGGACTGGCGCAGGGATGGCCATATGGGAAGAACAATGAGGAATAGGAGAGGCAAGTAAAACCGGGGCGGCGTGGGAAATACCGAGGCGGCGCGCGGGGAGGAGGAAAAGAAAGAAATGAGGGAGAGGGAGGAAGCGTTGGGACCCACTGGTAGTGAGGGGGAGAATGGAAAAGAAATGGAGGGAGAAGGAAAAGGAGGTGGGGTCTTTGTTGTGCCCATTGGGCGATGAGGGGAAAGTAGAGAGAGAAGGAGAAAGCGAGAGGCAACCCAAATGAGAAAACTGCATAAAATAGATCTTTCCAGGACAGAATATTTTCCATGTTACATTATTAAATCTCTACCCAGCTATTCTTAGTCGGTGACCTTGGGTGGTTTCTCACCCTCACCCAGTACCCACCGACCTCAAGTAGTTGTTGGTTGGGTCAGTTATCCTTTCACCCAACACTCCATGAGCTAATATATACACCTTGGATCCCCACTTCCGAACTCTATCTGGTCTTGGGTTCCTCCACTAATTACACTACTTGCCCATTATGGAGAAGAATAATAATGTAATATGGTAGCATTTTCTGCCTATAAAAAACAGAAATATGGATGACACTTGAGTACGGCTCCTTTTCTGAGTGAAAATTGGTTTGTCCTTATGTTATAACTATATGTAAAAGGCCCCAACCTTTTTCTCTCTTTCCTAACTAGAGTACCCGTTACCCTCCTAGTAATTATCTCATACAGCCAAACTGCTCCTCTCAGCTGGACTGCTCTTTTACTCTTGTCTCTTTCTTTCATCATTTAATCCGAAATGATTTTTAAATACATTTGTGATGCACATAAACAATATATGTTACAAGAATTTAGTTTTTACCAAGTAAGATAACTTGGTAGGTGATCAAAGAATAAGCTTGCCTTCGTAAGCATAGAAAGCCTCGGTGTCAACCGTGGCCAAATTCGCTATTTCTTCTAGCCCCGATTTGCCTTCTGTATTATAGAGCAAACTTACAATTTAAATTATTTAGTAGCAGGGCATTTTTTAAAAATTTATAACAATCAGCTCCATTTAGGGGTGGATTTTTAGCGGGTTTTATATAACTTAATTTTTATCAATCATCGATTTTTTTAATGTCACTAATTAATTTTGTACTTTCCTTGTTACTATTTTCTCCCTATTGGTTAGCTCTACTGGCATGGTAAACTAACCCGCGCTTGCACTCAACGCCCGACGCTTTTACACACGCAGGGCATACACTACCCTACACTCACACAACATAAAACACCAAACATGCTAATACTATTCACACAACACCACACACAAAACACCACGCACCCACACAACACCAAACACCACACCCTATCACTACACACACATGGCTACACAACACCAAACACATGCAAGGCTCAGCCACACACGCACACACAACACCCATCCAGCCACAACACACGCACACACACACTAGCACCACACCTACACACAACTCAATACCACCACGTACTCTTCCCTGGCTCTCTCTTCCTCTCAGATGCGTCAACGTCACTGCCTCGGGTGGTCTCGGGCATGCTGGCCACTAGCCATGACTTGCCACCGATGACCCTCCGCCATTCCCCTTGTGCTACTCTCCGATTCCCCTGGTTCTAAGGCTACAGTTCGGTGCCATCTGCCATGGGCTCGACGCCGGTAGGCTCCCCCACCACTGTCCCACATGCTCCCAATGCAGTTTTCTCCTGGTTTCTCCCCTCCTTGGCTCCTGGTCTCCAACTTCGGGAGGCACCACTGGCTTGCCCCAACCATGGCTCTCGGCTTCTATGATCGGTTCCTACGCTCCTCTTGTCCTCCTCGGGTCGACTCTGATGCTGGAGAGGTGGGAGTTGGCGCGGCTTTGCCGAATCACCTTATTCGCCCCGGGATGGTTCGATCTACTCACTATTTACTCATTTTTTTATGATTAGTTGCTTTTTTAGCTTTTCTCTACTCATGTACACACAATGGTTGGGAAGGTCGATAGTTGTTTCACTGTGATGGGACTTGGTGGGTTGCATGCACTAGGGAGCATGCAACTCACTAGGGGCACATGGTGGCTATCCATAAGCTCACTGTCATGGCGTTGCGGCCTTACCAACCGAGGTATAGGATGCTTCCCTTCTCCTCGAGCCATCCTACTTGGCCAGTGTAGCTTGCTGTGTTGTGTGTTGTGTTGTGAGCACAAAGGGCATGGTAAGGAGACCTACTTGATTTGTTGGGCTAGAAATAGAAAGTGGTGATGACAATGGTCATGGTGGCTGTGACGTTTCCCTCACGTGTTCTGTGGTTCGATTCCTCTGGCCTTGTCGGGTGTGGTCGGCATGTTGGTCCCCTTCTTGTCCGGGTCAGCCTGAAGTGGTCCCAGCGGTCGTTGATGGTTCTGAGCCTTTGTGGTCATCGTCTTCACTCCTTCCTCTACTCATTAAGCTCCTCTCCTCTAGGCTCTTTTCCCTCACTGCCTCGCTATGTCTGCCTCTAGACATTGGTTGTGGTGGGGCTTTCCTTGGCTTGGTTCTCTATCTTGGCCAAGAAAGGGAATAGCAATGTGTTTCTTTGCTTGGCTTGCTTGGCTCTCGATTGGAGAAGAAATGGGCTAGGGATGAGATGAGGAATGAATGCCCTCTATGGTTGGCTTGCTGAAGAGGGAGGAAATGGCTGGCTTCCCTCTTTGGCTGTGCATTGGTTCGGTCTTATGTCTTTGGCTCTCTTGGTTGGCTGTGCACTAGCTTTAGCCTTATCTTCTTTGCCCTCTCGGCTGGTTGTGCACTGGCTAAAACCTTAGGACCTTTGGTCCATAGGGTGGCTTTAGCACTGTATTTCGGTTTTCTACTTCGTGAGGTAAGTTGGTAAAAACTACAGTGGGTGTTGGCTCGATTTTCGCCGAATGATGAGACCCACTTAAGTGAGAGGTGTCAGCGGCCCCATACGGTCCTGCTATCACGATGAGCACTAATTGTTTTGGAATTCTAAAGTTGAATGGGTTTTAATGGCAAACTACACTTCTTACTTTTTATTCTCCCTTAGATGTTTTTGATCATATGTGTTTGGATTACAAAAGAAACAGCGCAAGGTTTTAGTTTGGTCATCGGAATGCTACTACTCACAGATGCATGAAAAAGAAGATGGTAGAACAATGAATGATGCAATTTGTAATTTTATTTTCTATTCTAATGCAATGCTTGTAATATATTTACTTCTAGATGCAAAATTTATATTTTGTAATTATTCAAGTTCAAGTGTTGTAATAAATTTATTTTGCTTGTAAGAACTTTGTTTAAATTGATGTAGTTCACTGTGTTGTAATTAATTTAATTGCTTATTAATTACTATTAATTGTGTCAATTTCACTGTTAGCATTAGTTAAAAACTTAGGCTATTTCAAATGAGTAATACCGACCAAATCTGAGCAGCGCTTAAATTTAGCGATAGGAACTGACTTTGTCATCATATCAACTGATTTATCATGAGTACTAGTCTTGCAAACTTTCACATCTACTTGAGAAATAACTCCTTGGATGAAGTGATATCTGATATCAATGTGCTTTATTTTCTCATTGAACATTTGGTCTTTGTAAGATAAATAGCACTCTAATTATCATAGTAGATGTTCGTGCAAGATATATTTCCATAGAGCTTAGTGTATAGACCTCTTAGCAAAACTACCTTTTTATATGCTTCTGAAATAGCCATGTACTTGGCTTCAGAGGTTAAAAGAGCAACAATAGTTTGCAAACAAGCTCTCCAGATTACGGCACAACCTTCAACATTGAATATATAACAAGAGATCTTCTCTTATCTAAATCTCCAGTAAAATTAAGATCCACATATCTAACTAGTCCAGCACTAGTCTTTCCAAACTACAAACAAGTGTTAGAAATGCCTTTCAAATATTTGAAGATCCACTGAAGAACCAGACCACATATGTCGAGACTCGAATATGCAAATTCGGTCTCTCTGTGTAAACTGCACTAGTCCAGGATCACGCTAGTGCACACAGTCAAACATAGATGTCATCATAGTCATACACACGATAATAATAAAGGAAGACTCGAATATCGATAAAATATCAAAGTGCGACCTTATGGCCAAGCTTACAATATCTCTAGCGGAAGGGCTTAACAAAATAACGTGAAAATCCAAAATAAAGCGTAGCGACCAATCGACAAGCCACAGGCTATCGAGTGGAGAACAAAGCCTAATCCGTGAAGTCGTCGTAGTACTCTCCTTCTGGCACCTCCTGCTGATAGTACTCCTCTCCCTCAACTGAGCAACATAGACGTAAAGCCGTGAGTACATTGGTACTCAGCAAGTCGTTTGTAACAATAAATGCAATATAATATGCAAGGCTTACCAAAGGAAGGCTGAAAGGTTAATTTGCATAAAGCCATTTATTGATGAAATATATTAAATAACTTGAAAGCGAAAGTTAACTGAAAACAGTAACAATAGATAATCAAAGGAATAAACATGAACCACTTGTGAACACCAATTCACAAGTTAAACCAACAGTGAACTACCTGTCCACTCCCAACATAAACCACCAAGTTATAAATGAAACACTAACCCTCGTGTGAAATCCCCGAGCATTGTCCATGACCGAGGACGCGGCTATTCGAATAGTTTTACACTCTGCAGAGGTTGCACAACTGTACCCACACGATGTGATTAGCCTAGGCCTAAGGAAATCACAACAAGGCCTTTACAATGCTCTACCTCAACCCAATCCTGCCCGCTAGGGTTTCGCATCACACCCCCCCTTGCGCCACGTGGAAATCAACAACCATGTCCATCACAATGGCAGAATTGAATTGAAATATTACAAATTAATCAGCCAGGTCCATCCCATAATAGACATGTGGTTTGCGATTAAGCTCGAGATCAATGGCGCACAAAGTTAAGTCCTTAACATTACAGGCGAGACTACCACATCCCTAGAGTACAAGCGTACTTCCCCCTTTCTTGCCACGATCACTGCGAGTGCAAAACCAATTGTATAACCAAGCCAACGTCACACCAATGACGTGGCACAAATTTTAATACACGTGGCACCAACCACAGTTCCATATGTCATTAAGTCAAATTAATAATTTATCATGTGCGATGAGATCAAACGTAAATATAAACAGGCTAAGCAATCTAATCGTACCAACCCATGTGATAAATTAACTAGCATCACTAATAAATTTCTCAACCTATGGTGACAAAGGCATCATGGTATTTCAAAGTGTCAAGGAGGTATAATTGCAATTGGGACAATAACTACGTACAGCGGTTTGAATAAAAATAGCAATGCAATGTAATTTAAAGCAAAATAATTAAATAATAGTTTGTAAAATTGGGTTCAACATGATCAAGGGACACGACTTGCCTTCGTTATGCTCGTGAGGTACTCCTGGTCTTACAGCGCGAAACTTGCTCCTCAGAATCGAATCTAACGAGAGAAAGCGACCGGAAACAAAGAAACACATAAAATGACAAGCAAAGAACTCAAAAATTCACAAAACCAGAACCAACAGCTAGAGCTCGATTTTAGATGAATTTAGAAAAAGAACGGGTCAATCGGAGCTAGGGCGGAGGAGAAGCGGGCTCGGAAAATTAATTCTAAAATTAATTCGGGAAAATCGGAAAAATTCTTGTCTTTGTGAACCGGTCCACGAAATTCGAGTCCACCGTGGACTCGGTCCCCACGCTGATGCACGGCGGCGGCGGCGTGGCGGGCGTCTTGGCGTGGCGGCGGCATATCTTGCCACGTGGCACATCTTGGCGTGGCATCGGCGTGGCGCCACGTGGCTCGGGGCGGCTAGGGCGGCGTGGCATGCCACGTGTCATGCCACGTGGCCTAGGGCTGGCGTGGCACGCGCTGGTGCTGCTGCTGCGTGGCTAGTGGTGAGCGGCTCGGGCGCGGCGGCGTCGGCGGGATCCGGCAGCGGGACGCGGCGCGTGGCGAATCTGGGCCTCGGCTCGAATCGGCGGCGGCGAGATTGCGCGGCGCGCGCGGCGAGGCTTGATCGGCGGCAGCGTGGCGGCTCGCGCGGCGGCGGCGGGCGCGTGGCGGCGAAGCGGGATCGCAGCGGCGGCGGCGCGTGGCGCGGAGGCGGATCGGCGGCAGCGTGGCGGGTGCGCGGCGTGGCGGCGAAGTCATGGCCTTGCGGCGCACGCGGCGCAGGCGAGCGGCGGCGGCGGCGCGGCGGCGGCGGAGGCGACGCGGCGAAGCGGCGCGAGAGCTCACCGGCGGCGGCAGCGGCGGCTCGCTCCGGCGACCTCGGGCGGCAGCGGAGCGCGGCACGGCGGCGGAGCGGCGCTCGCGGCGGCAGCGGCGCGCGGCGCGGCGGCGGAGAGGGTTTCGCGCGGCGTGCACGCGAGCGAGGACGGCCGGCCGGTTTTAACACGCGACAGGAGTTCGATCCGATTCTGGCGGCAGCGCGGACGCGGGCGGGTTAGACGGCTGAGATGCGCCACCGCGGCGAATCGGGCGGCGGGTTTGATTAGGGTTAGGGTTAGGGTTCGCGCGCGCGCGGAGCGAGCGGTGTGATCGCGTAGCGCGCGCGATCAGCGGCCGAGCGCGCGAGTGCGGCGTAGTTAGTGCCGCCGCTTCGTCGGCGATGTGGATCGCGCGGCAGCGTGGCCTGGCGAATCGAGCGGCGAGGCGGCGGGCGCGCGGGAAAGAAGTCTGGCGGTGCGCGGCGCGGGATCGGCGGCGCGTGGAGAGAGAGGGTGATCGGGCGGTGAGGTTAATTCTTTTCTTTTCTTTTTCAGAAATTCAAATAAACTTCTAAAAGCTCTAGAAAATAGCAAATAACTCCCAAAATTCACCAAAAATACCGAAAATTCCTTGAGACACAGGAATACAAATAAAATATTTTCACTTATGTTAATGTTTATTTTAATCATATTAAATCATTTAAAACTTTAAAAATTCATTTGAAGCTTCAATTAATTTGAGAAAATTCAGAAAATTCATTTTGAAATCAGGCTTTAAAAATCTCGGAAAAACAGGATGTTACAAACCTTACCCCTTAGCGAGATCTCGACCCGAGATGCTGGGCCAACTAAGAGAATAGGTTGGAAACTCCGCTCACGAGATCCTCTCGCGCTCGGTGGCTTCCTCCTCGGAATGGTTGCACCACCGAACTTTGCAAAAGCGGACCGCTTTATTCGGGTGACTCGCTCGACACTTCCAAGATTTTGACCGGTGCTCTTTGTGCAGCAGATCCTCCTGCGAGTTAACGGCCTCAAGCGGCACAACCTCCTGCTGCACGCGGAGCACTTCTTGGTGGGACACATGAAAGGCGTCATGTACCCCTTTGAAAGACGCAGTAGCTCAAGCGATAAGCAACCTCTCCCTGCGTTTGAGAATCACGAGCGGACCAACATATCTCGGTGCAAGCTTCCTTTTAGTGAAACCTCTTCACACCCTTGAATGGTGTGATCCTAAGATACACAAAATCATCGGCTCAAAACTCGGCTCTCGGCGTGCGGTATCTGCATAACTCTTACATGCGGCAGGCGGTTTTCAACCTATCTGTATCAAGCGGACCTTATCCTCGGCTTCTTTCAAGCGATGCGGGCCAAAAACGACCTTCCCGTCTCTTTCCAATTGAGAGGGTCACGCATTTCGCCATACAATGCCTCAAGCGGTGCCATCGCAAGCGGCACGATAAGCGTTATTGTATGAGAACTCGCAAAGGGTAAATAATCGTCCCACTTAGACCCATGATCAAGCACACGGGCTCTCAACATGTCCTCGAATCGATTAACTTCGCTCTGTCGACCATCATGCGGGGTGATATCTTTATCTTGAAATTCAGGTGAGTTCCATAGCCTTATGGAAACTACCCCAAAACCGGGAGGTGAACTGCGATCCACGATCTGACACAATCTTCTTGGGCACACCATGCAAACTGACAATCCTGGACATATATAGCTCTGCCAATCTGTCACCACTGTAAGTCGTCTTAACTGGAATGAAATGAGCAACCTTGGTCAATCGGTCCACAATGACCCAAATTGAATCATGACCCTCTTTGGTTTTAGGCAAACTGACTATAAAGTCCATACCAATTTCTTCCCACTTCCACTCGGGGACTTTCAATGGTGTAGCAAACTGCGCAGTCTACGGTGCTCTGCCTTTACTCTCTGACAAACATCACAAAGGGCTACATACTCAGCGATCTCACGCTTCATGCTTGGCCACCAATACTTATCCTTAATGTCTTGGTACATCTTGGTACTGCCTGGATGAATCGAATATAGTGACTCATGAGCCTCTTTTAATAACACATCCTTTAGTTCTTGCTTGTTGGGCACACACAAATTTGCTTGAACCACAAGGTTCACGATCATCCTTGAAAATCCTAACTCTTTACCTTCACTTAAATTCTTTACGATCCATTGAAATGCCTCATCATCGGTGAGCACCGCGAATCGACCATCAAAGTAGGTTGCATCTCCATAGTGCCAAAAATCTGACTCAACCAACTCAAGGCTAAGCTTCAAATTCCTCATGCAAAGTGGTGACTCTCTGAAACCATCACTGAATTGCGTTATACCTTTACGCTCAAGGCATCTGCAACAACATTAGCTTTCCCGGGATGATAATGTATGCCCACATTATAATCCTTTATCAGCTCTAACCACCTCCTCTCGCTGAGGTTAAGCTCGGGTGGGTAAAGATGTATTTGAGACTCTTATGATCCGTGTAAACCTCACATCTGCTACCCATTAGATAATGACGCCAAATCTTTAAAGCATGCACTACGGCTGCCAACTCTAAATCATGGGTAGGGTAGTTCTCCTCATGCGGTCTCAACTGGCGTGAGGCATAGGCTATCACTCTCTTGTCTTGCATCAAGACACAACCCAAACCTTTGCGCGAGGCATCGCAAAATATCTCAAAATCCTTGTTTATATCAGGCAACACAAGCCTTTGGGCTGTGGTCAAACTCTCCTTAAGTTTCAAAACTTTTCTCACATTCTGGCGTCCAAGTGAATTTCTTTTCCTTTTGAGCAAGCTGCGTGAAGTGCAGCCACTTGGAAAATCCTTCAATAAAGCGGCGGTAGTATCTGCCATACCAGAAAACTCGACTGGAGTAGCGAAGTGGTGATTTGCCAATCCAAAACATCACTTACTTTCTCTGGGTCAGCTGCGACTCTTACTGCTGTCAACACATGCCCTAGAAAGCGACTTTCTTCATCAAAACTCACATTTGCTGAACTTTGCATACAAGCGATTATCTCTCAATTTCTGCAATGCTAACCTCAAGTGCTCTGATGTTCCTCCTCATCCTTGGAATATATCAAAATGTCGTCAATGAATACAATGACAAACTTGTCCAAATATTCCATAAACACTTTATTCATCAAATACATGAAATATCTTTGGAGCATTTGTCAAACCAAATGACATCACCTTGTGAACTCGTATAGACCATAACGAGTCGAGAAATTTGTTTTGGGTATGTCCTCCTTACGTATCCTCATCGATGATATCACGATCTCAAGTCAATCTTGGAGAACACTCCTGCTCCCTTAAGCTGGTCAAACGGTCATCGATCACAGGCGAGAGGGTACTTATTTTTGATGGTGACCTCATTAAGTGCTCTGTAGTCCACACACATGCGCTGACTACCATCCTTTTTCTTGACGAACAACACTAGCGCTCCCCACGGGGATGAACTTGGTCTGATGTAACCCTTATCCAAAAGCTCATGAATTTGCTTCTTCAACTCTGCTAAGTCATTGGCTGGCATCCGGTAGGGTCTCTTGGAAATCGGAGCGGTACCTGGCACAAGCTCAATCAGAAACTCAACCTCCCTCTCTGGTGGCATACGGAAGATCATCCGAAACACGTCGGGTATTCTCGACAATGGTACACCCTCCAAGCTGGATTACCTTGCTCGGCAAATCATGGTAGCTCTGGCTGACACTCACTGGCTGCGAATCGCACCTTAACTCCATCTGAATTGGTTAAGGTCACTGCTCTGCTCCCACAATCTAACACTGCCTGCTGCTTCTGAAGCCAATCCATTCCCAAGATTACATCTAGGGTGCATATCCAACAAAATCAGTCGATACTGAACTCTATTCCACGAATGGTTATCCTAACTCTGGACAACCTAGGTTGGATCTCAACTCGGATCCGGGATTGGATTAAAAGAACAGATCCAAGAGCAACATTTTCAATTGTTGCTTTAAAGCAAAACCGAGAAACAAGCGAATGCGAAGCTCGAATCAAATAAAGCGGTGGCGAGGCCAGATATACGAAAGCGTCATCGATCACAACGTCGGGTGCTGCTGGGCATTCTCTGCGGTGGCGTGGTTCACGACCTCTCACCACCGGCGTCCTGGCGGCTGTTCGAGGCGGGGTGCTCCTCGTCTGCTCGGGGTAGAAGTGCGGACGGGTGTGGCTCCCAAGTCAAAGCGGCGGCATCGGGGCTGTCTCGAGGGCACTTGCTAGCATAGTGTCCCACCTCATGACACTTGAAGCAAGTGACGGATGCCGCTTGAATTATTGCTCTTCTGCTGCTGCTGTCCACTGGAACCACGGGACGATGTCTGGCCAGCTGGCGCGTGTATGCAGTGGGTCCGAAATCTGAGATCTGCTGCTGCTGCCGCTGCTGCTCTTGTGGCGCTCGTGCGGTGGTAGGAACCAAAGCGAGGCCTCGAGGCGGTGTGACCGTGATCCTGCTGGATCAACCTCCTCTTGCGAGACTCCTCGAGCTCGCGGCGACTCTCCTCGATGAGAATGGCCTTATCCACCAGCTGCTAAAACTAGCATAGTCGTTGCCTCGACTTGCACCTTCAAAGCTGGGTTCAAGCCTTTCTTGAACCTCTTACGCGAAGTGCATGCTGTCGCTCGTCCTGCAGCGCGTAGCGAGCCAAGCGAGTGAATTTATTGAGATATTCACTCACCGCGAGTTCCTCTCTTTGGAACTCCGAAACTCATCCTTCTTCATCTCGACCACTCCATCCATGACATGAGCGGTGTGGAAAGCCTTGCGAACTCCTTCCAAGTGATGTCGTCTTTGGTTCTCATGGGCGGCACAGTGGTTCTCCCACCACTCTGCTGCTTTGGTCCCTCAAGCCGATGTCTTTGCATACAAAACCTTCTCCTGTCGGTGCAGAGCCAAGTTCGATTTCTTCTCAATCGAACGGACCCAATCGTCGGCCTCAAAGGCTCGATGAGCTGGAGAAAACAGCGGTCTCGTCCTCATGAACTCTGCATAGCTGGTCTGGCGACGAGGTGCTTGGTGGTGGTGCGGCTCTGGTCTTTGTGGGCGCATCATAGTCTGCATACCCGCATCATGAGTGCGCATCATCAGTGCAGGCCATCAGAACCGGCGAGGCGGGATCAAGGTAGGTGGCACCGCTGCGCTGCCTTTGTTCTCTGGTCTGGTTCCCCGATTGCGGTGGAGGAGTTCTGGTATCAACCATCTTGCTCAAAAGAAAACAAGCTGGCGATGACCAAAGGTAAAAGACGAGAGGAAAAGCATAGATAAAGGGTAAATCGTCTAAGGGGTTTTGCTTAATGGAGACCTAACCTAAACAAACACTTAGCAAAAAGGCTAACTAAGAAACTGAACAGAAATAAACTCCATTAAAAGATTGACATGATCGCAATATAATGCTTTTAAGGCAATATTTGCAGCTCACATCACACACAACTGCAAATAAAATCCAACGTGTCTACTCGCACTATCTACTCTGAAGGCTCCCACTCGGGTCCTGACAAATAGGGTACATTGCTATCGTCCTCAGAATCGCTGTAGACAACCCACAAGTTGCGGATCGGCGCGATCGCTCTCGGCCCAGGGCTGGAGTGAACCGGCGAGGTAAGCGCGACGATCTCCGGTGATCTGACGTCTCTCCTCTGGGCTCGGCGGTGTAGGCGATGGTAGAGGTACTGGCGACTGCGGCCGGGGCTCCTCCCAGACTGGCTCTGGTAGTCTCGGGGTGGCTCCGTACTGCTCCTTGAACTTCCGGACGAGTCTGGCCATGTTGATCTTGTATAGCTTGCAAAGTCGGCGGATGGCTTTGTGCACAACTCCTGTCTTGACATCTCCCACCGCACGGTGTTCTTGAAAGCGTGATGTAGCACACGCTGCCGACTCGGGTGGTGAAGTATAGCACGGAGATGCTCCGATCGTTGACCTTTTGCTTCTCATCCTTGGTGAGGTAGGCAGGCGATCTCTTAAATCGAGGCTCTGCACAAGCAGCGTAGAAGTGACCTCCATCCTCACTGCCAGTTTGTAGGAAGTTTGGGACATCTAATGCATTTATAAAGGAAAGATCGGTTTATAACTTTAGAAAAACGAATTTTGCAAGAGTTGGGGCGAGAGACAAGAATCCTTAAGAATGAGGTAAGAAGATAGAGATATTACTAAATATCAAGTTTAGTTGGTTTGATTTAGAAAATAAATTTTTGGGTTACGACCAATTTAACTAGGGCTTCGTCCTCTGATCGATATGGCTCGATACCATCTCTGTCGAGACCGAATATGCAAATTCGGTCTCTCTGTGTAAACTGCACTAGTCCAGGATCACGCTAGTGCACACAGTCAAACATAGATGTCATCATAGTCATACACACGATAATAATAAAGGAAGACTCAAATATCGATAAAATATCAAAGTGCGACCTTATGGCCAAGCTTACAATATCTCTAGCGGAAGGGCTTAACAAAATAGCGAAAATCCAAAATAAAGCGTGGCGACCAATCGACAAACCACGGGCTATCGGTGGAGAAGCGAAGCCTAATCCGTGAAGTCGTCGTAGTACTCTCCTTACGGCACCTCCTGCGATAGTACTCCTCTCCTCAGCCCGAGCAACATAGGCGTAAAGCCGTGAGTACATTGGTACTCGACAAGTCGTTTGTAACAATAAATGCAATATAATATGCAAGGCTTACCAAAGGAAGGTGAAAGGTTAATTTGCATAAAGCCATTTATTGATGAAATATATTAAATAACTTGAAAGCGAAAGTTAGCGAAAGCAGTAATAATAGATAATCAAAGGAATAAACATGAACCACTTGTGAACACCAATTCACAAGTTAAACCAACGATGAACTACTGTCCACTCCCAACATAAACCACCAAGTTATAAATGAAACACTAACCCTCGTGTGAAATCCCGAGCATTGTCCATGGCCGAGGCGCGGCTATTCGAATAGTTTTACACTCTGCAGAGGTTGCACAACTGTACCCACACGATGTGATTAGCCTAGGCCTAAGGAAATCACAACAAGGCCTTTACAATGCTCTACCTCAACCCAATCCGCCCGCTAGGTTTCGCATCACACCCCCTTGCGCCACATGGAAATCAACAACCATGTCCATCACAATGGCGAATTGAATTGAAATATTACAAATTAATCAGCCAGTCCATCCCATAATAGACATGTGGTTTGCGATTAAGCTCGGATCAATGGCGCACAAAGTTAAGTCCTTAACATTACCGGCGAGACTAACACATCCCCAAAGTACAACCTGTACTTCCCCTTTCTTGCCACGATCACTCGCTTGAGTGCAAAACCAATTTGTATAACCAAGCCAGCGTCACACCAATGGCGTGGCACAAATTTTAATACGTGGCACCAACCACGGTTCCATATGTCATTAAGTCAAATTAATAATTTATCATGTGCGATGAGATCAAGCGTAAATATAAGCAGGCTAAGCAATCTAATCGTACCAACCCATGTGATAAATTAACTAGCATCACTAATAAATTTCCCAACCTATGGTGACAAAGGCATCATGGTATTTCAAAGTGTCAAGGAGGTATAATTGCAATTGGGACAATAACTACGTACAGCGGTTTGAATAAAAATAGCAATGCAATGTAATTTAAAGCAAAATAATTAAATAATAGTTTGTAAAATTGGGTTCAACATGATCAAGGGACACGACTTGCCTTCGTTATGCTCGTGAGGTACTCACGGTCTTACAGCGCGAAACGCTCCTCTCGAATCGAATCTAACGAGAGAAAGCGATCGGAAACAAAGAAACACATAAAATGACAAGCAAAAGAACTCAAAAATTCACAAAACCAGAACCAACAGCTAGAGCTCGATTTTAGATGAATTTAGAAAAAGAAGCGGGTCAATCGGAGCTAGGGCGGAGGAAACGGGCTCGGAAAATTAATTCTAAAATTAATTCAGGAAAATCGGAAAAGTTCTTGTCTTTGTGAACCCGGTCCACGAAATTCGAGTCCACCGTGGACTCGGTCCACATTGATGCAGGGGGCGGCCGGCGCGGCGGGCGTCTTGGCGTGGCGGCGGCATATCTTTGCGCCGCGTGGCACATCTTGGCGTGCGGCGCCACGTGGCTCGGGGCGGCTAGGG
This sequence comes from Melocanna baccifera, assembly GCA_036346265.1. Lineage (NCBI taxonomy): Eukaryota > Viridiplantae > Streptophyta > Magnoliopsida > Poales > Poaceae > Melocanna > Melocanna baccifera. The sequence goes on from CM070680.1 coordinate 6,206,021, forward strand.
CGGCGTGGCATGCCACGTGTCATGCCACGTGGCCTAGGGCTGGCGTGGCACGCAGCGGTGCTGCCACGTGGCCTAGGGCTGGCGTGGCACGCGCTGTGCTGCCACGTGGCTGGCTGGTAGCGGCTCGAGCGCGGCGGCGTCGGCGGGATCCGGCGGCGGGGGCGCGGCACGTGGCGGTCTGGGCCTCGGCTCGAGATCTGGCGGCGGCGAGGATTGCCGCGCGCGCGCGGCGAGGGCTTGATCGGCGCAGCGTGGCGGCTCGCCGCGCGGCGGCGTGGCGCAGCGCTGTGGCGAGATCGCGGATCGCAGCGAGGCGGCAGCGTGGGCGCGCGGGCGGATCGGCGGCAGCGTGGCGGGTGCGCTGCGCGAGCGGCGGTCGCGGGCCTTGGCGCGAGCAGCCGCGGCAGCGGCGCAGCGGCGGCGCGGCGAGGCGCGGAGCGACGCGGCGAAGCAGCGCGAGCTCACCGGCGGCGGCGGCGGCGGCGCTGCGCCGGCGGCAGCGAGAGCGCAAAGACGGCGGCGGCGGAGCGGCTCGGCGGCGGCAGCGAGCGCGAAGGCGAGCGAGGCGGCGGCGAGGGTTTCGCGGCGTGCACGCGAACCGAGGCGGCCGACCGGTTTTAACACGCGCAGGAGTTCGATCCGATTCTGGTGACAGCGCGAGACGCGACGGGTTAAACGGCTAGGATCGCCACGCGGCAGATCGGACGGCGAGGATTGATTAGGGTTAGGGTTAGGGTTCGCGCTTGCGCGCGGAGCGGAGCGGCTGTGATCGCTTGGCGCGCGCGATCGAGCGTGGCGCTTGGCGAAGTGCGAACGCGCTGGTGCCGCCGTGCGTCAGTCAGCGGATGCGACAGCGTGGCCTTGAAGCGGAATCGAGCGGCGCGGCGGTGACGCGGGAAAGAATCGGCAATGGCCGCGCGCGCGGGATCGGGCGACGCGTGGAGGAGAGAGGGTGATCGGGTGGCTGAGGTTAATTCTTTTTCTTTTCTTTTTCCAGAAATTCAAATAAACTTCTAAAAGCTCTAGAAAATAGCAAATAACTCCCAAAAATTCACCAAAAATACCAGAAAATTCCTTAAGACCTGAGGAACACAAATAAAATATTTTCCACTTATGTTAATGTTTATTTTAATCATATTAAATCATTTAAAACTTTAAAAAATTCATTTGAAGCTTCAATTAATTTCAGAAAATTCCAGAAAATTCATTTTTGAAATCCAGGCTTTAAATATCTCAGAAAAACAGGATGTTACAAAATATAAATCAAAGTTTTCTTGTCGATGGAAGTATTTGGTGATCGATTGATCAGACAACAAGCAGTTGAAGTGGCTTCAGCTCAAAAACTCTTTAACAGATCAGACATAGATAGCATGCAGTGCACCTTTTTTATGATAGTTCTATTCATGTGCTCAGTCACACCATTCTGCTAAGGTGTGCATGAAACTGTGTAATGTCTTACAATGCCTTCCAATCGGCATAAGGCTTTAAGTTCTCTCAAACAGAATTATAGGCCATTATCTATTGAGAGCTTCTTGACATGCTTGCCAGTCTATTTTTTATCATAATCTTTTACTCTTTAAATGTCTTGAACACTCAGACTTGTGTTTGATGAAGTATGCCCAAACTCTTCGCGAGTAGTCATCGATGATAGTTATCATATGATTGGCGCCTCCAAGGGATGGAACGTGGGACTTTCCCTACAATCAAAGTGAACATAATCAAATATACTTTTTGAAGAGTGATTTACAGAGCTAAAACTCACCCTCTTCTGTTTATCAAAGACACAGTGTTCACAAAACTTTAACTGTTCGATGCCTCGACCATCGACTAGACTTCTTTTGCATAACTCCTTTAAGCCGGCTTTACTCATATGCCTGAGACACATATGCCATAGACTTGTTCGATTAGTATCGGACAACCTAGCCATGGCAACGGTAGCCATTTTGACAAGGCTAGTGCCTCAAAGATGATAGAGGTGTGCTACCTTCATATTACCTTTCATCACAATAAAAGAGCCTTTGGAGATCTTCAGAACTCCACCTCCACCTGAAAACTGGTACCTTTTGGTATCAAGAGTACTCAATGAGATAAGATTTCTTTTAAAATTTAAAATGTGTTGGAAGATTTCTTTTAAAATTTAAAATGTGTTGGACGTCCAATAGGGTTCTAATGGTGCCAACAAACATCTTGATTTGGATGGAATTCATGTCTGCAATCTTGGACGAAGTATTATCTCCCATTAACACTGATTCATTCAGAATAGCCTCATAAATAACAAATCAGTCATTGTTTGGGCTCATGTGAAAAGTGGAAGGTGAATCAAGAATCCATTTATCACTGGTTTTGAAATCATTAGGAAAGGCAACAAGAATTTCCCCTTTAGAACCTTATTTTATGTGGCATAAACTTTATTATCTTGTTGATCTTTCTTAGAATTATTATTCATCTTCTCCTTATTATGGAGTTTCCAACACTCGGAGATATTATGTCTACCCTTCTTACAGAAGCGGCTCGACTTCTTGGTCTTTGAGTTTGAATGACCTTTGTATCTGCTTGAGTTTCTGCCTTTGGAATCGCTAGTCAAAGACCTCTCAACTTATGCGCCTGTATGAACAAACATTCTTCATGCGAACTCAAGCTCTTGCTTGAAACCATACTTTTTATATTTTCTTTATCATACAGAACTTCATAAATCTCCTTCAGAGTAAGAGTATCTCGACTGTAGTGAACTGAGTCTCTAAAAGCAGAGAACAAAACATGTAGCGAAGTGAGTAGAATAAGACCTAAATCTTCATATCATATTTGACCTCTATGGCTTCAAGATCGGTGACCACATCTTTAAACGCAGTTAGATGATCTTGTATCGATCCGTCTTCTGCCAACTTAAGCGAGAAAAGCTTCCACTTTAGATGTATCTTGTTGATCATATCCTTGGTCATGTAGATCCGTTTCAACTTTAGCCATAACACAGCAACGTTGGTCTCCTTCATAATTTCTTAGAGGATATTATTAGAAAGATGGAGATGAATTTGAGAGAGCGCCTTACAATCTCTCCTTTGGTTCTCCTCAATGGACCATGCAACGGATATCTTATTGATTCCCAATAAAGTATCATCCAAATCAAGCTGTAACAGAACAACTCGTATCTTATCGATTCCCAATAAAGTATCTTCCAAATCCAGCAGCGAAAGATCATATTTCATTGACATCATGATGAGTATGCTCTAGATTGATTGGGGAAGAACTAAGATCTGACACCACTTGTTACGACACAAGCGCTTTGAAACACTTGTTATATAACACATGACGAGATATAGAAAAACACAATGAAAAATAATTAGAAAAAACGAGATAAAGATTTAACATAAAAAACCGTACAAAAGAAAACCATAGACGCACAAATCACTATGTGAGGAGAAGTAACATAATATTCTTGGCGTATTATATATATTGATAACTTGTGTTGTGCACCCTTCGCTATCCTAAGGCTTACACGGGGAATCAATAGCCTTGAGAACAAAGTCACAGATGAGGAAGAAACAGAGTTTTAGTTAGCAATAGAAATAAAAACTTATTCAAAAATTAGAACAATAATCTGCTCGGAGAGAGGAACAACACCGTGCTCGGAGATGAAACAGAGCATGAGAAGATAACAGCGAAGAGTTGTAGTTGGAAGCACCTCGAGTAGTCACATCTGACTTCAGTTGGTGGAAACACCTTGGACACAACGATTATGCAAGTCGGTGGAGAGTCAATCACGAACATAGAGATGATCATAATCATAACCTTGATCACTCATAATACCGACCGATCATCTTGGTGAAATATATTTTTGAGCGAAATCTTATTGGATTCTTTAAGTGGTCAGACTCGACTAGATTCAAATTATAAAATATAATAGAAGTTTTGTCTTTAACATAGAAATTTTACAAGAAATTGTTTAATTTTTATTAAAAAAAGGGGGCCAAGTAATATTTGAGACGGTCGTTGGAACTACAAGGACACGCATGTAACGGTGGGGTTGTTGTAAACTTGTAATCCGATGAGGAGACAGCGAGCCGTCGCATCTTTTGCTCTTTCGGTCTTTCCCTTACGGCCGCATAAGTCATCCATGCAGCAAAGATTCTTTCCTTTTGGTTTGGTTCGATTTTATCTGAAGAAGCACTGTATGCACGCAATTGCTACGCTAACGGGGCTGCGTATGAACATTGTATGCATGGCGTCGGAATTGAGATGCCACCGGGCTCACTGGATGCTGTCCACGTGGCAGCCGGAGGCGATGCCGACAATCGCTTTCCCAGCTATTGCCTCCTTGTCGCGACGCTTGACCGAGACAGGTGTCTGTTCTCCTTAAACGTCTTCCTCCGTGGAAATAACAGGATGCAGGCTCCGTTTAAAACGGCATATTTTTCTTATTGGTTTTTAGCTAAAATAAATACTATAGTGGTTATTAGCTTTTAGCTAAGGCATTCATTAAAGAAAATAGAGGAATTAAAAAATATATCTCTAAAGACAATGAAAAAAGAAGAAAGAGAAAAAGGAAAAAACTATGCTAAGAAGCCAAAGCGTTTAAAACGTTTTCGACTTCTGAAATCTAGAAGCAAGTAGCCAAAAAACGTTTTGAACAGAGTCATAATCACTATACTCTCTGGGCCATAAAGGAACATTGTTTTGAATATTTACACCGTCTCCAAAATACAGCATAGACTATTATTTTTTATTACGATAGATTTATTAAAAATTAGTAGAATTGTACTATTATGGAAGTTCTTTACAAGATAAATCCATACATATTGTTTTTCAATGTTCAATCTAAATATTAGAAAAATATGGATAACCAAAGTTTAGAAAGTTTGACTAGACATACCCAAAATAATATTTTTGTAATTGGAGGAGTAACTTTCAAAAAATGTGATTCATTGTTAGTATTTTTTTTATATGACGTTCATTAATTAGCTGTGGTTGAGAAGTTTTTTTTGTGCGTGTGGATTTTATCTGGAATTAGAATCAGACCCATCGTTCCAACGGACTAAAATAGAATTTTTATTATGTTTTTAACATAGAATTTATAGTATGTTTGTAATTTATAAAGTTACATTTGTGTTTTTTATTTTTTTGAAAGAATATGGAAGGATATGGTGCAGAAAGATATCATTGTCCAAATAAGAAAACTGAAAAAGAGTTTAATTGTAGATATTTATCAGGAGAACATGCTAGTTCAACCCCAACTTAAGGTAGCGTTTAGAATAGCGATGGCTTATTGCTTTTTTACTGTAACTGACTGATTTTTTTACTGTAACTGAGTTGGTTTATTTGGTATAATTAAATTTTAAAAAATTTAAAATAGAAAAAAAAACATATTAACCAATCAAGAACAATACAAAGAAATACAGGAAAAAACACAAAAATAATAAAATAATAAAAAAGTGAATAGGGAAAAAAACAAAAACTCAACGTCAGCAAAAGCCAACGCTAAACACGGCCTAATATGGCCTAACCCAAATCTACCCTAAGTCCATCCTAACCTAAACTCGGTCTGTACCCAATCAGCCTAGCCCAGGTCCGACCCAACATGGAGCTCAACCTATATTGGGAAATATATTATCTATCGAGAGAATGTGCTATTTCGAGACCACCAAATACGACCCAAGCCAAGGTTGCCCTAAACCCAAGTCCGGTTTAGACCCAAGCCCGACCCAACCCAAATCCCGCCCAACCTATGCCTTACCTAAGCCCAGTCTAATACCCTACCCAAGCCTAGGTCCGGCCAGATGTCGACATCAACGTATATTAGGAAACGTTTAACGGTTGGATGTGCGTGTTATGTATGGTCGATCCAGAGGTAGAAATTAACTTGTGGTGTGGGGTAACGTACGAGGAAATCGGCTTGTTCTCAGTTTTAATATAAAGAGAAGGATATAATGTGTTTTCAACCTAGGTTATTAATTATTGAAGATCTATGCCCCTAGTACTACTGTGCATTTGGTTGACATATCAAAAATTAACAGGACATTATCATGATTTGGACAAGTTATTCCATCATCAATTAGTACACCAAAAAAAGGTTGCAGCAGCGAGCTAGCTAGCATTGCAGCTATGACATCTAGCTTGCCTCTCAATAGACGCTCGTGGACTAGGGTTAGATTGTTTTTCACTTTTAATCAATTTATATTTATATAGACTACAATAACTAATTTTTATACAATACATTTTTTAAGGTGAGGTTAACAAAAAGATTGTAATAAAAACGTACTGAGTTTAGTTATATCATCCAAAATCGTATACGATTATTTTCATATATATATTACTTCTTACAAATAATCAGAATTTAAATATTTATATTATAAGCTATAAGTTCAAAAAAAAATCATCCTAATTGCCAGCCTTCTTTCTGGTGGGCAGGCCCAGCCGGGCCCGGCTTTTGACGCGATGGGGTTGCCTTCAGGTGGTCGGGCCCGACTTTTGACGCGTGGGCGTGAGAGGTGAGATTGACCCGGCTTGACAAAATTCCCACGTCCACACCATGTCACGAAGTGAAGTCTGATATACACGCGTGGGCGTGTATATCGATCGGTCCTAGCTAGCTACCTTAATCCACACATATCTGTCACGAGGAAATCACGCATGAAGCATGTCGACCCATTGGTATGGTCGATCGATCGATCCAATTACCTCAACAAGGAGCAGCAAAAACCTCTCTAGCTAGCTAGCTGGAGCACTCAATTCGTTCAGAGATCGAACAGCTAGAACCATAGTAACTATGCATAATTACCTATAAGGTCATGTAGTGGTCACTCTTAAGGATGGTGATGAGTATATTGACTGTTTGGTAAAGTTGTTTGAGTTTGAGTTTGAGTTTGGTTTTGTACGAGTTGCAGGGTTTGGTTTTGCTGACTGAGTAAGGCCGATCTGGCCGGCTTTGGTTAGGAGGTCATACCAGTGTGAGCGGTTGCACCGACCAGGAGTTAGCGATTGTTTTTTACCAGAGATGAGTGTTTGGTGTTGGGGTCAAGCAGTCTGACTGACTTTTGGTTGGTGGTCTAACCGTTGACGGTCTAACCGGCAATGATTTGTGGTCAAACCGGTGTCCTGTTACCAGGGAAGTCTTGAGTCGGTTCAGGATGTAGTTGGCATGGTTAGACCAGTCAATGGTTGGCTATTTGACTAGTGGCAGTCTGATAGACATGGTGGTTGCGGTCAAATCAGTTGTGATATTCTAAGACATAGTGAGCCGTGTTTTTGAGCTGAAACTTGATAGTTGGTCCTAGAAGCATAGGATTGGTGCTTATGGATTGCATTATGCATATTTCGACTAATGTGAATCAAGTTATGAAAAACTTTTACCTGAAAATAGTTGTTTGGTCTATTGTTGTACAGGTAGTTTGGAGTCAATTGTGATCAACTACAAGGAAGACTAAGACTTAGTTAGGAGAACCAAGGTTTAGAACGATCATTGATACTAGGTGAGATAGTTAGACTTAAGTAAGGTGTAAAATGGACAAGAACCATGGAAGATAAAGCTTGAGCAAAGACCTTTTCAGCTAAAGTGATGCTTTCCAAAGCAAAGCATGGATGTATGTATTCTTGGTTCACAAATTGTGTCGATTGACGATTTTATGTATTATACGGTGCTATGTGATGGGTTTATGTGTTTGTGATGGTTGTATGACTCCGGATCCATGTCATGGTAAAATGGAGGGGACTGGGCCTTAGCTAAGAGAGCTAAGGTCCAGAACAGTCATGGTGCTTCTAGAAAGATGACCGAAGCTAGTATAGTGGACAGGACTACAAAGCTACATCATGGTGAGGCGAAAAAAATCGAAACTTAGCTAGGAAAGCTATGGTCTAGATGGTCATGGTGCATGTCAAAAGATGATCGAGGCTTATGAAGTGGTGGATATGGCAGGCAACACAAGGTGGAGTAGGACTAAGCTTAGTAGGAGCTGTGATCCGAAATAGTTAGGGAAGCTAGGTGCGGTCATGGTGTAAGGTAAGGCATGTGGCGTGCCAAGTAACTCGGGCTCGTTTTGGATCCGAAAGCAAAAGAGGCTTGGCGAAAGTCATTAGGGCTACATGGATGGTGACGGAGCATAGATGATGCTTCGAGATAAAGGATTCAGGAAATGTTAGTGGAATGGCAGTTTCGTCATTTATTCAAAAATAGAAAAGTGAGTGGTTTGAAAAACCGTGGCAGAAGACCTAAGTAGTTTAGGTTAAGGAGAGTGTACAGAGAACAAGACAAAGAAAATCGGGCAATTGGAGCCAACTAAAAGTGACGCTTTGAGAAGTGTGCATATGTAAGTGAAAAACCCATTATGTGTTGGGTCATCAAGTTCGCTCATGTGTTGATGGATGGAATTCACTTTGTATTCGGATTTTAGAGTTAAGAGTGGTAGGTAGGTGAGCCTCCACTATAAAAGAGAAAGAGGGGGAGGTGTGTCTCTCTAACTCACCATGAAAGAGTTCGAGAGATAGATATTTAGGGAGAGGTGAGAGCACTTGTGTGTGCTTCCCTTAGAGTTTTGTCCTCCATAATATTTATCTCTATATTTCAATAGATATCCAAAATTAATCCAAGTAAAGCTCTTCTTTGTTCAAGTGTCGAAATATTGATTTGGCTTGGTTTTTTTGTGTTTTCTTCTCCCCTCTTGATCTTGCTTTATGCCAAAGACATGTCTGCTCCCACGGTATCCTAGCTAGCTAGATTGGCTATAGGACCATCGAGCATGTACTAGCGTCGGCATTATGCAGTTGTAACTAACATCGCCTTAAGGGTGGCAACGGAAGGGGTACTTGGGGCCCGTGGCCCGTCCTGTTAAGCCTACCGGGGGGAGATGCCCCCCGTCCCGGTCCCCATGGGGACTTGACCCCCACAGGGATCCCCGCAAGGGATAAAAATGAGTTAAATATTTTAAAAAATAATAATATGAATTTATTTATTTATTTATTTATAATTATTTAAGTATACTTTTAAAAATATATATATAGCTTTAAAATATATATTCTAACAAATAGATTTAAGTTTTAGTTAAATATACAAGAAAAGAATATAATCTTCTATATTTAAAAACTACAACATACTATTTAAAAAGAATTTATTTTATATTTATCGGACCTCCGTAAAACCCCATGCGAAAAATGATTCCATCTCCGCTCCGCTAACGTAGCACACCCCGTTCGGCCCTACCCTGTTCCCCTCATGCGGGGAAATCGTCCCTGCCCCTACCTCCCAGGGATATTGCCCGGGGATCGCTCGCATGAGAGAATTGCCACAACTACATGGCACCGTAGTACGTTAATATAACCAGCTCCTGCTCGTCGAACCGGCCGGCCGGCATGAGCGACAAGCGTCGTCCGTCGCGACAGCTGGCTGGCAGCTGCCCATGAAAAGCTGCCGCGCGCCGAATCGCCCCGGGCGGCCCCCGGCGACGCGACGTTTTACGTGGACATGGCCAGCTGCATGGTGCAGTGACCAAATTGCCCGCCCTAATTGGAGTAACCGCAGGCTGTGGCTACCGGCTACTCGCCCGTCACCTCCTTGGCTCCTCGATTCGCACGGTACTGATCGCGGTGGTCGCTTTCCCGGCCCACTGCTCGCGCCTGCTTGCTCCCGGCCGGAGCAGAAACGCGTCCTGGAACTTACTATTTGCGAGTCTGTGCCTATAGTCGCTACTCACTGTATATAAACGGGTCCTGTTAATCTGAAAGTCTTGAAACCATCCACCTGATCCTTGTCCTCGTTCAGAAGTGTTATTATTTTTTGTTTTAAGCTGAAATAGTGATATAGCGTCTGTTAATTTTTTTCTTAAATATTTAATTAAAAAATAAATAAAATAGAAAAATAAAAAATACTATGAATAACGTAAAGAAAAAAGAAAAAAAATCGTGTTAAGAAATTAGCACGTTTCAAATAGCTTTGTCCTCGTTCAAAAGTGTTATTATTTTTTGTTTTAAGCTGAAACGGTGGTATAGCGTCTATTAATTTTTTTCTTAAATATTTAATTAAAAAATAAATAAAAATAAAAAATACTATGAATAATGTAAAGAAAAAAGAAAAAAATATCGTGTTAAGAAATTAGTACGTTTCAAATAGCTTTTAAAGTTAGAAACTATTTGGAATTAAGCCTTATTGCTAATTTGTCTCACTTTTTGAATCGAAAATTCCTATAAGAAGGAAACTGTTTCACGTGAAATTGCTGTGTTCCTAACGTGGGCTAAGGCCGTCTCTTACTACAGTTCTACGAGAGGGGTCTAACGTTATACGGCATGGTCCGATAGCTGCTGCTGCTGCTGCTTTTTCTTACGAAGCATTTGGTAGCAACTTGCTGGTTAATTAAACTGTGTTTGTGAATGTACCACTGTATGGAGTCGATCGAGCTACGTATACCCAAACTGTTACCTTCTCTGCAGGACGGTTGCTATCATGTATACACAATAGCTTTTCTAAATATTTTCTGGCTTTTGATTTTTAGAGACCGGCTTTTAAATAAAATAGCTTTGATTTTTATAAGTTATTTATACAAGTTATTACAGGAGCTATTTTAAATAAAATAACTTCTTAACATAAATAATTTTTACTCTCTTAATTTCTCTGGTAATCAACTAAAATACCACGACACTTTGAACTGGGCCAGTATACATATCATGCACAATAACTGTTTTGTGTATAGGGCCTGTTCTTTTTGGCTGCAGCTGATGGTTTTTGGCTGCGGCTGATGGTTTTTTGGCTGTTTACGACAGAGATTGCGGAAAGAGAGATACTCGCTTGTGATTTTTGATGGTACAGATATTAGTTTTTTAACGTGTACTACAATTAACTTGTAGACCCCATCTTAAAAAAATACTCCGTTTAAAAGTTAGTTACTATATCAAAAGCCAAAAACGCTTTTTAGAAATCGCAAAGAACAGACCCATAGTGTGGTATGTTTGGTACAATGCATACTGGCTTTTGATCCGCCCAGAGTGACAGTGACTTGATGGAAAGTCCAATAATGGCGCTGTCTCTCACTTTTAGACGTAGTAGCTAGGTAGCGTTAATTGCAATATCGAATAGCTTGTCATTTATTTTACTTTATATCAAATAAAATTTTACTTTATACTAGAAAATGAATTCTGATCTCAAACAAGGCAAATTAAATTGAACGAACATAGCAATTAAAATTGTATATACTAATTTGTTATTATGTAGAGCCGGTTTGAACCGAATAAGATTTAACTAGTGCAAAATAAAATTTTATTTAGTATATCCTGATGCAAAGTAAAAATATAAATTAATCCTAGTGCAAGTAGATTCGACTTCAACGTCTGACTTTTGGTTTCGAGTTTACTATTCCTTAATTTCATCTTTTCTAGCTTTTTGAATTTTTTGTGCTTTTTTTCCATATTTGTTTATATTATCCGTGATATGCTAATCTATTATCTCTATTTTTATTTTTTAAAAAAATTTAATTACATCAAAAAAGTCACTAACAATTACAGTGCAAAATAAGTCAGCTATAGTAAAAAAGCCATAAGTTGAACTGAACTGGCCACACAAGTTTTCTAAAAAAGCATCCATTTATGAACGGAGGGTGTATATCTTTTGCAGGGGCTTATTACTATAGCTTAGCTGCCTTTTTAACTACTGTAGCTGAGTTGATTTATTTAGTATAATTAAATATAAAAAATTTAAAAAAAATAAAAAACATGTTATCACATGACGGACAATGTAAAGGAATACGAGAAAAAAAAAGAAAAAATAGAAACCCAAAAAAATAAAAAACTAAAAAAAATGAAATTAATAAATAGTAAAAAAAAACAGAAACCAGAAGCCAAAAACTAAATTAAGCGGTGCCTAAATATTTGCAATCCAATTAGATTAGTTTGCTCAATCGGTCAGCAGGTTAATAGTGTCAACTTGGCATCCACGAGATGCTCTCACTCGTTTTGGCGCTGACTTCTGAGTTATACTTTTATTTCACTATTTCTTAATTTTGTCTTTTTTTGATTTTTTTGTATTTTAGGGTTTTTTTGTTTTTTCTTTTTTCTCATATTTCTTTACATTTTCCGTGACGGGTTAATTTTTTTCTATTTTAAAAATATTTAATTATATTAAATAAGTAATTTTAACTATAATAAAAAATAAATTACTTATAATAAAAAAAATTATAAATTATTGTTATTCCGAAAGTCTGACATGCAAGCTAGCTTGACTCCAACCAAACGCCACCAAATACGCAAGAGCAGTGAAATCGCAGAGCTGTCACCTCTGACAAACAGCACGGCCATAAATAAAATCAAACAAGCAAGCAGCCAATGAGCCAATCAATCGCAAGCCTAGTACATTTTAGCACGAAAGGCCGCCATGCATCACCTCTCACCAATAGCAAGCCAGCCAGCTCATGCACACTGGCACTGTGCACCACTCCTCGTACGAAAAGTACTCACGTACGTACACTCGTCAAGCCGTACACCGATCACAAACATGGGTCCTGCTTATCAGAGGTTCATCTTTGATTTTTGGTTTCTATTTTTTTTATTTCGATCTTTTTTGATAATATAATTTTTTTCTTTTCTATTGTCTGTAATAAAATAACTTTTTTCTTTATTTTCTTTTTTAAAAAAATTAATTACACTGAAAAGTTATCAATGAATCTGATGTATTTTTGGTCACTACAATTTAAAATGAACCATAAGACAAGTCTTTTAAACCTAAATAAACACTACCAAAAATAACACGTACGGTTGGGATGGAATATACTGTGGGATGGTAATGCCGATCCATCGAAATAGTAAGCCAGTGCATGCATTGCATGGTAATTGGTTCGGAGATGCTTGATCCGGCAGGCAGCTGCATATGTGTATGTGTGTGTGATTACACCATATATCATATCTTATAACGTAGAGAGTATCTCGCATAACGGAGGATATGTACGTGTAGTATATGAGTGTTTAAGACCATCTAGGTGGTATGTATATTTTTTTAGACATACTCCTTTTTATATGCGTATATGAAGATATTAATAAAATACATTAAAATTATGACTCTCTTGCAATTTTTTTCGTGTGGTTCATATTGGAGTATCTTATAATAAGTATACGAGTATACCTAAAGTGATAAAGGAGTATTTTAAGTTTGCTTGGTGGCATATTAAAGGTGAAAGTAATTACACCCGAAAGTAAAAAGGTATTTTTTTTATACATATGTATAGAGAGAGAGAGAGGATCCATGCCGTTGATTCTTTGACAGCCGTTCCATCCCAGTTTGTTTTGAGACAGTACTGCATGCATGTTGACCTACAGCGTGCGTGTAAATTGTTCTACGGGGGCGTTCAGAATAGCGATGGCTTCTGGCTTTTGGCTGAAATTTTACTATAGCTGGCTGATTTTTTTACTGTAGCTGAGTTGGTTTATTGGGCATAATTAAATTTAAAAAAATGTAAAAATAAAAGCGACACGCTAATCTCGAGCGGACGATGCAAAGAAATACGAGAAAAAAAATAAAACACAAAAATACTAAAAAACAAAAAAATTCACTAGAAGACAAAAATCGCTACAGTAACATTGAAGCCGGCCGATCGATCATCGCTGGCGCCCATCGCTCTTTTGAGCGGGGCCTACGTAGTGCTGTCTAGCTTCGCTCGTTTCGTGCACCATGCCCCGCTTGTTTCGGCTTTTTTTCGGCTTCAGTTTCTAGCTTATGTTTTTTTTACTATTCAGTATTTCGTTTTTTTGAAATATTTTTAGATATTTTAGGCTTTTTTGTATTTTCTTTTTTTCCCATGTTTCTTTATATTGTCCCTAATGGGTTACATTTTTTTTTCTATTTTTACATTTTTTAAAAAAATAATTATACCTAAAAAGCCAAATCAGCTACAGTAAAAAAATATTCTCTATAATTATCGTCCGATCACGATCCTTGCAGCGGTCGGATTGCCATGCATGGCGGGTATCCCCACGTGGCGACCGACAATGCCTGCAGAAATTCTCTCCCTAGTATATATATCTATATATCCATATATATGCGCTGTTGCTATACTTCCTTCTCACATAGCTTTTGGTAAGGCTATCTCTATACTTCTCTGTAATGACTGAGAGACGGAGAGAGGGAGGGAGGAGGGAGAAGACATAGATAGGGGTTTATACGTACTTACAGGCTGGTTCGAAAGCGTTTACGTTTTTTAGCTTATGTATAATGCTATAATAACTTCTTTTTAAATGATATTTTTTTATAGTAGGGTCTACAAATCGACTGTAATACACACTGTTCTAACTTTAGCTGTATCAGTAAAAAAGAATACGACTATTTCCCTCTTCATAATCTTTCTTACAAACAGTTAGAATTTAAAAGTTATAAGCTATAGTCTAAAAGAATTTACCTATGCATTGGCAGGGGCGGAGAGAGGGGCCAGGGGGGCCTGGCACCCCCAACAGGGGCGGACCCCTCGCAGACCCTGCACCCCCAGGCGCCCTCCTCCTCCTCCCCTCGCTCTCCCCCGCCGCCACCCTCCCCCTCCTGGCCTCCCCCCGCCGCCGCCTTCCGCCTCCTCCCCCTCGCGGCCTCGCCCCTGCCGCCCGGCCGCCCCCCTCCTCCCCCTCCCCTGCCGTCGCCTCCTCCTCCTCCCCCCGCCCCCCCTCCTCCTCCTCCCCACGCGCTGCCCCCCAGCCCCCCTCCTCCCCCTCCCCGCCGCCTCCTACCCCTCCCCGCTACCCTCCGCCTCTCCGCCACCTTGCGCCCCGCCGCCTCCTCTCCGGTAAGCCCGCACCTCCTCCCCGGTATCTAGACGCAAGGCCTCGTCCGCCCATCGATTCGCGTGGCGAATTGGGCTTATCCCCCGCGTGGTTTTTGTTTTGTGGGGTGCCATGTCGATTCCGCTGTTTCTGCTGGATTGATCAACACTTGCGCCCACCACATTTCCATTTGCTGAAATTAGGAGGTAAGATCAACACTTTGTTATTTACAAGTGGAACCTTATGCGTATAGTCTTTACTATGATAATGATGAAGCAACCACATGAAGGTTCGAAAGACTAGAGGAGCCATGGATAATTGTTTAGTTTCACTTAGTGTGTTGTTGAAGAATCTGCTTGGATAAGTTTGTTATGTGCAATTGAAATTCCTACCAACACATGACAAGAAAGTTGTATGGTGACTAATGAAGATATAGCTACAACAAATGATAACAACTGTATTTTCTAAACTGTTATTTAGATTTGTACAATCTAGATTATCTGCAACATCTTTGTTTAAAATAAATATTAATGTTTGATATTGTATGAACCTTGTCATTTAGATGTGCGCTTCATGGGAGGGCTTCAAGGTTGAGCCATTCACCACCGGGAATCGCGTGTTCTCCTTTGACGCACCGAGGTGCCAACTGCCAAGCACCCCAGGTCCCCAGCCACTCCGACGATGGTGCTATCCTCACTGGTAAGACCATTTATTCACATCTCTCACTGAATAGATGTGCATGTGTTTGCTCTGTGATTGACTGTGCTTGTGGGGATGTGGGGTGGGGAACTGTGGGTTGATGGGAGGCGGGGCGGGATGCGGGAGGGGGAGCGGGAAGCGCGGCGCTGGCGTGCAGCGTGGTGGTGGTGCGCTGGTTGCCTGGTCCGTCACGGTCGCGTGCCTCGTGGTGGTCGGGATGTCGTATCGTCGGTCGCCTGGACGTCGAGCCGTGAAGCCGCAGAGTTCAGACTGGTGACGACCTCCTATATCTAATTTTTGATTCCATCCCTGTGCATTGGATTACGCTGATACTAAAAATAATCCTTTGATTTGCCCAAAAAGATACGAAGCGAGCACTGCCAAGTAAAGCCCCAAGCATGTACAACTCTTTCTTGGTTGTACTATTCAAGTAATTAGCCTCAGAAGTTGGCATGTGGCCAGAGGGTTAGACGTAGAGTTATGCAATTAACTCGCAAGGGTTTAAGTCATAGACTGGGTACTAATATATGTTCATCAATTCTAGAGTATACTTGTGTATATGTGTTCAGTGTGAAAGTATATATTCATTCTGTGTGAGATCTTAAGTGCCTCTGATAAATTTTAAACGTGTATAAGAGACGTGTATGTATGTAGATATAAGTGTAACGTGTGTTAAGTGTGTACTGTACCGTGCAAGTTACTCTCGTTTTCTACTCACGGACGGACGACAGAAAAGTACGGTGAAATGTTGAGAAGTAGTAAAACAATTGTTTTTGTCACCAACGTGTACCGCATGCTATGAGTCCGTACACACACAGGTGCACACTGCTTGGAATTATTGCCCTCCTTTGTTTAATGAAGTATACTGCATGCCACAGGGTTGGATCCGATTGACCTACTGTTTCACTTGACCTCCACGTTGCGACGATCGGTACGTTTTTTTTATGCGCAGATGCGCTTATGATTTCTGCTGATAATTTATGATTTTAGTATAAATATTTATATAAATAAACTAAATATTGATAAGTCATTTTAAAAATAAGATCTCGATAAATCGTATCAAAACATCAAAGAAATCGTTATATTTATTTGTTCGAAAGAAGTTATAAATTAAAAATATTAGATCTATAATAACAAAAGTTAACACTTACTACCGATCAACTTGATCTCTGGTAAATCAACATCCATGGGAGACTTCTGGAAGGATGGTGAAGCAAGGCCGACTTGCTCCGTATAATTCTATACAGATATTTTTTTACTATTCTCGGTAGTTATCAAGCCACCCATTAAGTTAACACCAAGAGGTATCAAGAGTTTAAAGGTATTTTGGTGAAAAAGTAGCTTGTACCTTCTGGTATATACCAAGGATGGTAATGACGCTTCTAAGACATTCTACATCAGTAATATCCATAATATTAATTATCCTAATTAAAAAAAGAGAAAGAAAGAAGCAGTGTCTCATGTAAGATACTACTTGTGCACAAAAACCAACACACAAGAAACAATAAAAACTTGCATTGAAAGGAGATTAGTGTCTATCTATAATAATTGTTGCATTGGAAGGAGATTACTGATTTATTGTTTAGGTCTACCGGTAGAAAATATACACTAGAGTTGTAGTGTTAATATGATGTAGAGATTATAGATATTGTTGTGTAAAATCTACCACTGAAAATGCCATAAACAATCACTTCTTTGTATGCATCTATCGGTGCTCCCTTCTATACTACGTTATAAGAATTTTGACCATGCAAAAGTCTTCAAACCATAAGTCGCAAAGGAAACAGGACAAATATTAGATTGGCACACAAAAAGGGAAGGCGTGCGTCTGAAAAAATGTATCCATATTAACCTGATTCGCAATATATAGAAAAATAATCCAGGCTACTCCTGATTCGTCGAGAAAATGAAAAAAAAGAGATCCAGATTATTATTCCTAACGGTCCTTTGCATTCCTACCGGCTCCGATCCGCAGGAATCCGTCGGGAAAATTGAACTCTAGACTGGTTTAGTTCATGATAACCCTTATCAGTAGCAACACAAAGACACCCCTGTCGAGTGGATCACTGGCTAGGATTCACCGAGCACAAATGAACAAACTAGAGATCCATTCATGCTCCCAAATGTTCCTGCATGTCCAGTAAACTAATTAACTGTACACATTGATTAATAATATTTCTCGGTCGATCGATCGACATGTAAATGAGACAAGACGTACCAGATCGATCGATCTGCCAACGGCCAGACAGAGCGGTGGCTGGGCTCCCATCTGCACCGAGCTAGCTAGCGCGTACGATATATATATTGAATGAGCGAACGATCGTTTCGTTCACTGCAGCTGACGTTGAGCTCGCCATGTACGTGTTTCTAGCTGCTGGCATGCATGCATGATGCATGCATGCTAGATTCATCGATCGATCGTAGCAGCACAGTAGGATTGGCGAGCTTCTGCAAGTGTTTCTGCAAGAACGATGGCGATAGCTCTATGCAGCTGCTTGCTTGCGTTTATATAGCAAGCACCCATGAAACCGTGAGGTCACCAACGCGCAAAACCTTACGTGCGCGCTCAATTTATTTACCGTTAAGCTATTACGCGCGCGCACGCATCGTACGCATCTCTCACGGTAGATATTTATCGGACGCTTTTTCACTGACGTACGCATGTGAACTCTAAAATTCGGTGGACTCTAAAGCCAAGCAAGACTTGAAACCCGAATGGTTGGGCAAACAGAAACCGCCGCAAGTCTAACCATCTAGCTTCTGGCGCTTCCAATCTTGGTGTACTAGGTAAGCGGCAGGGTCGTCGTACTTACCACTTACCAGCGTGACACGGCGATATATTCATGAGCTGCATGAATGTACGCATGCATGTCCTTGGTCCTGACTCCTGACCTGATAGACGCCTGACACCGGTGGCGAATCTAGAATCGTATCACGTCCGGACTAAGCTTTAAATGACTAATATCATAGTTTATCTATTTACATCCAAAAATATAATAAGGACGTGTAGTATAGTAGTTGGTAGAGATATAAATTAAATACCTAAATAGTAAAGATTTGTTCTCTATCTTAACCCATCATTTCTTCATCTTTTCATCAATAGTAGGAGTAGGATAAGATTTAAAACCTACAAAGACAAAATAAAAAAGTTATTCATATATGAATAAATACAAATAATATGAAGTTCATATTTGCAATAAGCAAATTTACCACTTGCACGGAATAGTTATTTTTTATTGTCCTACGTATAGAAAATTATAATAACATCAATTTCAATTTTCATAGTCACTGAATGTCTGATTCAGAAATAAAATCAAATAATTCATACTCCAATAATTTTGATTTCCAGGTTCACAATTCACTGATTGTCAAAACTCAAATTCATACTCACTAACTCAGAGAGATGAAAATTAGCAACTTGCATTCATGATTCATACTCACAGTCACAGAGAAATTAGTCGTTGGATCTGGTTGGGTAGGTTGGCTGCTGCCTGCTCGTGCTCGGCAGCTTGACCAAAGGCGGGCTGCACCACCGCGGACTGTGGTGACCGCCAGGCGCCGGCCGACAGGAGCAGCTACGCTGCCCGCAGCCGCGCAATAGCGCAACTATGCAAGAACAGGAGAGGACACGATGGTAGCCGGCCACTGGTGAGCTGTGAGAACGAGCATACGAGGGAAGGAGGCTTGCCGCCGGCAAGCATGTGAGCCGTGAGGGGAGGGTGGAGGGCCAAAGGGCAGGGCTTGGCAGATGATGGCGGCGTGCGTGGTCACGATGCGGCCCCAACGGCGGCAAGTTGCAGCGTAGCGCGTGATGTCGACGGCAGCGCGGTGCCCGAGGATGAACGCGAGAAGATTCCTTGGAGGATGTGGTGGCTCGCTGGGTGGGTGCCGACATGCTGTGGTGGCTCCTGCCGGTTGCCGTGTTGCCAGGCGCCGGTGGCTAGGAGACTTGGGAGACGGGGAGGCAAGCTAATGGCTTCAGGCTTCATTCACTGGATGATGCGATGGGAAATTTTTTTTGTCTGGATCGTGGGACGGGCTCTATCGGGAGGGATGTAGCCTGCAGGCAATGGACTCGATTCGCTGGAAAAAAGTTAGATACTAAGAACAATATAGACTGAATTATATGATTTATATTCTAGATTAAATTGAAATTATCTAGTTATACATTAGTAATTTTTTCACATCTCAGACCAAAGCCCATGTTACTATGGACTCAAATTCACCCCTGCTTGACACCATTTCATAGGTTTTTGTTGTGCCTTTTGGCAGCCTTTTTTACCTGTTTGAGGTTTTGAAAGTACAAAGATAGAAGTACCGATACATAGCCTTTTTCACTCATCTAGTTTCCACCTCACTCCAAACATAAAGCAGAGGGGCTCACTCTTCTCGTTCCATCTCACATATATCTTTCTCTAATTTTTCCTATTACTCGTGTTCTTATGCTAAAAGCTATCTTTTTAGTCAGTACTATTTACTTTTAATAAAATAATAATTATCTACAACTAAAACTTATTAATCGTAATTAATACGAACGACCGGTCCGTGCGAAACTTACATTATCGGATAGGGATGGCAGAACTGAGCTAGAGGCAAATAGTACAGACAAGTTGCAGGACTTGACTGTGGATTCTTCAAGCCACGCATGACACATGCAAAATAACGCTGCCCCTTCGCTTTCTCTCACTTGGTTATCTACTACCAACGCCCTCCCCTCTCCCAACCACAAATCGTGGTGTTAAATCATTTGTGCAGGACACTCCCTAGCTGACTTGACTGCCAAAAGCGACAAGAAACAATGGAGGAAACGAACAACAAATTAATGGTCGGTGTCGATGCATGGCGTGGCGTGGCACGGCGTGCGTTTGAGATATGTGCATGCAAGGCTCGACACCATTTTGTTTTTTTTTTCCATTCCTCTCCCAAATGCGTACTAGCGTACATTAATTGTACCAACCAGCTGCCTGCTCCCGGCCATAACGCAAGAGGCTCTATCAGCAGTGTACTTGCTTAATTCAACAGTGCAACAGTACCAAGAGTGAAAAAGGTTATATTTTGCACCTAGTGCCGCGTTTTTCTTCAGAAGCTGCATGCATGCGCGGTACAAAAAGTAAGGCAGTACCACACAACAGTACCACTACTTTCGTTCCACTTGATAAGCAGAAACAGAAAGAACATCATTACTAGCCAATGGGGAGTAAAAGCCGTCATTTCTAGTTGCTTTCCCCCACTCTGTACATTCAAGTACTAGGAATATTAGATAGGGTTTAATTTGATATTGGTTTATAGTTTTTTTAACTGTAACTAGCTTATTTTTTTATATATTTGAGTTAACTTATTTAGTATAATTAAATTTAAAAAAAATTAAAAAACATAAAAAAACATATTTAGTTCATCACGATAATACAAAGTAATATGAGAAAAAAAAGTAAAAAAAATCTAAAATAATAAAAAAAAACGTAGAAATAAAAAGTAAAAGCTAACTTTAAACTGTTTTAAACGGCACGGCTACTTGAGGCTTCATTGTAACTGCTAATTTAACAACAATACATTGCATGCATCCACCTTTCTTTATTAGGCCACTAATGACTCGGCTTAGTAGGAGTACTAATGTGTTTGTATTGGCTTCGAGATTTGGAGCCAACACGAACATCCGGTATTTTGAATCAATTTTTACATCTCTTTTATTTTTGCCTTACTCTAATAATAAGCTTGAAGGTCATAGGTATATCATGAACCCTCTCTTCTCACTTTTGTCTCGAGCATGCATCTCTCTCACATTTTTCCTACCCACGTTTTCTTATAAAAGATATTTCTTTCAGCTAATACTATTTATTTTTAACTAAATACCATCAACAATCACCCGCCTGTTCTTTTCAATTGCCTTTTTGCTTCGACTTATTTCAATAATCACTATTTATTAAATTAATAAGCTATAACTAAAAGTCATAAATCGCAACATTAAAGATAGAGCTAAATTCTTGTCGACAAGAGCCCAAAACTGACCAAAAATGCAAAGCTTTAGGACACTAGAAATGCAAAAGAAAAAGAAAGCAGAGACAGAAGTATTAAACCCAGGAAATCAAAGGTTATACACAGATTTGAAAAAGAAAAAGAGAGAGAAGCGAGGACATTGAAAGGAGCTGTTAATTACTGGATAATAATTAGCAATTACAGGTTCCACAAGAGGGCGCCAACCGACTGGGCCCAGCCGTGGTGGTCGGCGTCGAGACCGAGGTCGAACAGGTCGGCGTGCGCAGCTGCCGCTGCGTAGCTGCCACAGCCGTCGTCGTCGATCCAGACCGGGTCGTACCACGAGTGGTCCGCCGGCGTGACGTCGCGGAACGACGCCGCGCCGAACACGAGCTCGGCGGCGTCCTCGTCAAGCCGCGGCAGCTCGACGATCGCCTCGAGCTCGTCGTCCCCCGCGGCGCCGTTCTTGGGCGTCGGCTTGTCCGGGGCGGACGCCGGGGGCAGCAATAAGGCGGCGGCGTCGGGGCACTGATGGAGGGAGGGCTCCATCGCCGCGGCGCGCGCGGCGGCGGCCTGGACGTCGCGCGGCGAGGCGGAGGCCGGGCGCGGGAGTGCCGCGGCCATGTCCGGGAAGTTGAGCACGGCGGCGGGGCCCTTGACGACGAGCGCCGCGGCGTCGTGCGCGCGCGCCGCCATCTCGGGCGTCGGGAAGGTGCCAAGCCAGATGCGCGACTTCTTGCGCGGCTCCCGGATCTCCGACACCCACTTCCCCCACGCCCGCATCCGCACGCCGCGGTACGACGGGTGCCGCCCCCGGTCCCGCGCCCTCTTCTCCCCTCCACCGCGGCCTCTCCTCGCACCCTCGGCAGGCGACGCCGGCGGCGAGGACGACGTCCCCCCGGACGACGCCGGGCTGCACACCTCCTGCTCCGGCATTGGCAATGGCAATATGGCACGTACTTGCACGCACTCGCGTATAGCTAGCTAGCTACTTAGCTAGTGCTGTAAAGATCGATCGAGCTGCGACGAGAGAGAGAGCTGGAATGGATAAGTGAGAGAGAAGGGAAGGGGAGGGTGGTCGTTTTAGTAGTGGCTGGTGGGTGGAGCGAGGAGGAGAGAGAAAGTGTTCACAGCGACAGCTGAGCTAACGAAGACGCATCCTTCGCGACCTTGCGCTCTCTCTGTCTAGCTGCTGCTCTAGACTGTTCATACGTACGTCACTGTAGTTATTATTTTTAATTTTTTTGATCCTATACGCCCTATTTACAAATCTAGACACTCCCCCGTTATTGTACAGGGCAAGTGGCTGATTAAGGAAGGGGTTAATTGAACTAGTGACATAATTAAGGGCCCTGTACTTTTTGCATTAGTTGGTATGGCTAGTTCGACGTGGTCCGTGTCGAGTTGTCCTCTAAAGAAGCCCTGTACTGCGTACGTGAGTTGTTCACCTCAAGTCGTCCGATCGATGGAAATCCAACGGTGTGTCCTCTCTCTCTCCTCTTGTTGATTTGTACGAGGGAAATACGACCTTGCGTTGCATGACATAATTGTATTGATCGGAATTTGTTTGCAAGTCTCTTAATTTTTCTAAAAAAAATAAACAAGAAGAAGCGAATTTCGTTGCATGCTTCAATCACAAATAGGTCATTTCAACCATGTCGAAATAGTGGATTGTGGTAAAGGCATGTGCACTCAGGTCAAAATACTTTATCATGATTGCACAAATTAAATGATGAATCATGTGATTGCTTGGTTGTTATGAATATGTGATAAGTTATTTTGGATTGGTCATAGGGTCTGTTCTTCTTAGCTTCTTAAAACATATTTTGGTTTTTGCAATAGTATCTAACTTTCAAACAGAGTATTTTTTTAAGATGGAGTCTACAAGTTAATTATAGTACACGTTAAAAGCCCAATATCTGTACCATCCAAAATCGCAAGCGAGTATCTCTCTCCGTAATCTCTGTCGTAAACAGCTAAAATTAAAAGTTTTCAACCAAAAGTCATAAGCCGCAGCAAAAAAGAACAGGCCCATAGTTCCAATTCCCACTAGCATGTACTACTTTGTTTTCACCCATCGTTTTAGGTATTGACATGCTCTATAATACACACATTTAACTATTACTTTTTAATTATATATTAGTAAACAAATTTAAAAATATAATGATATGAAAGTATTTCTGATGATAAATCTAGTAGCAATATTTCAATGTGACAAATCCAAATACTTTTATGTATATTGATGGTCAAAGTTTTAAATAATTGGATGCACGTATTCTAAAACGATATCTGAAAAAAAAAAGAGAGGGTGTACATATCACAGATACACCTGGTTATAGTTTTTTTCACTATGCTTTGGGTTTAGGTATGTTTCCAGTGCAGAGCTAGCTAGCCACTCAGTTCAACATTGATGTTTCGATGAACATAGTTGTGGATGATCGACAATCAGAGTCCGTCATCGAACTTAAGGAAAAATGAAATAAGAGATCACAGTCAAACAGACACTTTATTGCCATGGACAGAAGGAGAGTTACAAGAATGGATTTTTATGTATTTTTGGACACATAGGTCACCCAGTTTATGCATATATATAGCGGTGCCAGTTAATGACACTAAAGGAACATTTTGTTCTCATGCACATGTCTTCGTTTAGTCTTGAACCGTTGCGTCCTTGACTTGTTGGAAATGTAGCTAATATTTTAATTCCAAATTTTACCAGGAGACAAATATAATAAAAACTAGTGATGCAAGACTCACAACTAATAGCAGACTACTCATTATACTTCAGAAAATACGTAAGGAAAAATAGTATCAAAGTCGATTGACACACAAACGACTTACTATTGGACTTGATGAAAAACTGCAAGCAGCACATGATTGATACAGTGCAGAACATAGATGACGCAGTGAAACGAGCGGTCGTGTAGATATGCACTGCGTGGAAACCTTATTGCCGCCCCCCCATGTAGGTCTTTACGGCAGCAATGGCTCAGAGATACCGCTCCTCTTCTTTACGGTGCACACCAGGAAGAAGAGTCGACGAAGTTTAGACGGCGCAGCACAATAGCACAAGTTGGCAGGAGGGGAAAATGGAGGCAGTAAGATTCTTAGCAATATACTTTGGACGTCTCCAGGCATATATATAGACAAACTATGAACTGGCATAATTAAACATCAATTTACCTATTGGTAACTAACACATTTAACCAGCCATTTACCCACTAGTAACTGTCTATCTTCAAAACCTAATAAAACATCAAATTCAAACGTTTGGATCTCATTCAAATAGAGAGAGAGAGAGTGATGCATGGTTTAGGAAAAATAAAGGTGGACTTGGTTTGCCAAATAGTGTGCCATGTCACAGTTTGGTCACATATCATAAGTCACAAGTCATGCAATTTTCATGCAAAAATACATGAATAAGAGTTTGTACGCACGTATGTGATTATTCAAAGCCCTTCTCATGCCATCCCTGTCGATAATTTAAGGAGTGGCATTGACTCAACTATATAAATTAGTCTCCTCCATTTTACTTTAGCAATATAGTATTAAATCATACATACTTTAGAATTAAGAAAATAGGTCTCAATCATATGGGCCTATTTCTAACAATCCCCCACTAATTCCAAAGCAAGAAGCAAAAAGATGTCAAAGATATTGTGTTGAAGTACTGTAATATACTAGTCTTTTAATGTAACTCCCATACGGGTTGATCATGCACCTAGAATGATAAAACTCATCTTCTCACAGTTGATAAATGGACTATACCTTGAATTCATAGTTTTTTGTGATTAAATTTCACTTGAAATCTCAACTAATAATAGGCTGCCAATGAACCATGCCTAAACGGAGTGTTATATGGTCATGCTCCCTTATCTGCTGATGACCTTTCTAGAGAATGCCCCGTTTTTGTGAACTGCGACCACACAGTTAGGCTCAAGTAGGTGTATTCTTTTCAGGTATCCTGCAGATTAATATCTTTTCCTTATTTGGACAACAAAATACATTAAGATTTTATACCAACCTTCCATACAGTCAAAAGTACTTTGTTTATTAGGACACAGGTACAATGAATATGTACTATCTTGTTATAATATCAACTTATTTTTTTTCTATTGCCTAACTCACGGGATCTCCGATCAAGAAGGTATGGGTTACCATTGTATTGTAACTTAGATAGATCTCATTCTCATATCCATAGAAGAAACAGAAATCGCTTTTCGTGCTAATCCCTTTGTAAAAATGGTCTGTCAAATTTTTTGTAAAGTTAATATAGTTCACAGCAATCACTCTGAAGTTTCTCAATTTTATGACAAATTTAAGCCTACGCTTCACATATTTAGAGGACTTCATATTATCCTTTGTAATTGTGACTTTGGTCAACACTGTTTGATTATCATTGTACATCAGGATTGCCGATATTGGTTTATCAACCACTGATAGGTCCAACAAAAGCTCTCTAAGCCATTCAGCCTCAACAGTGACTGTGTCAAGTGCTACAAGTTATACTTTCATGGTTAACCTCGTCAATATAGTCTGTTTGCAAATGGTGTGATAAATGCGGTCTTCTCTTCATCTTCTGGTAACATACTAATTTGGTGATAACCAGAGTATGCATCTAGAAAACTTAACATTTCGGAGCCAGTAGTAGAATCAACCAACTGATCGATGTGAGGAAGAGAAAAATTACTGTTAGACTTTTTTTACGATTACAGGATTAGCCAACCACTCAGAGTGATTAACTTATCTTATGAAGCCCACTTTTAATAGCTTTTCCAATTCTGATTTAATAGGTTCTCGCCGATCTAGTGCAAATCTATGTAATTTCTGTCTTACGGGCTTCTTATCAGGCTGTAAAGCTAACCTGTGCTCGATCACCTCCCTAGGGACTCTAGGCATGTCGGATGTTGCCACACAAACATATCTGCGTTTGCCTGGAGGAAGGTGACAGGGCGTCTTCCGATGTAGAATTGGAAGTAACTCCAATCTGAAGAGTCTTCAAAGGTTTTGCTAGATTGGAGGAACTTTCTTGACTTCCTCGTTCGGCTTCGGCGTAGCTTTAGACTTCGAGTACTTGCTCAAAGGCTGCGTTGTAATAGCTTCTCGAATTGGTGGTTGACTGACCATCTGGAGGGACTTGCGGTCACATGTTTGCACTATTTTTTTGTCACGGCAAACTGTGATTACGCCCTTGGGACCTGGTAACTTGAGATATTAATATGCATAATTAACACCTATCAGAAAACATGCCAGAGTTAGCCGACCAAGTATGACATTATAGGCCTATCGAAATCAACTACTTCAAAGGAGATTTTCTCTGTCCTGAAGTTGTTCAGAATACTGAATGTTATAGGCAAAGAGACTTGGCCAATAGGTTTAGTCGAAGATCCCAGCACGATTCCATAGGTTTAGCTGACTTTATTCTGTTTCAAGAAACCTGTATTTCGTCTAGCACACTAATTAATAAGATATTTAAAGAACTGCCACCATCAATCAATACACAATTAACTCGGCAATTATTGATGGTGGGTTTGATAACAATCGAAAACCGACCGGGTCTAGCGAGAGGGACTGGACAGTCACCTTTCTCAAAAGAGATGGTAACTTTTGACCACTTAGGAATGTTTTTGATAGGGGAGAGGTTAACAGAGTTTACCTCTCGCTCGACAGCCTTATACTGCCTCTTTGACTCGTACATGGATGAACCCCCATAAATATTTTTAATTGTATGCTTCGGGTTATGGAAGGGCATATATTCGATCCACGCTGAGTGTTTTTGACAACTCATTGTCCGCTTTCTCGATTGTGGAAGTGGTCCCTTGCCAAAATAGTAATCCTTGAGCTTTCTTTGGAAAACTCGACAATTGCGAAGTGGGCACCACCTTGGCTTGTTGTCCCTCCGGGTAAATGTCTTGCCTTTGTCTTGATCGGGGCTATGAGGCTTCTCATCACCTATGACCAAGACTTTCTTTGAAGGATCACCCCCGGGCTTCTGACTTTTAGCGTTGTTCTTAGATATTTTAGATTTTTCCTTCTTCTTACCACCTTCGCCTTCCCTTTTATTGCGTCGATCAACTTGATCAAGTGTTTTAGTCCATTCGACTACCTCAGAGGCAGCCGTGTAACAATCAGCCATCTCAATGAGCTCAGCAACGATGGTCGGGGGACGTAAGGTGATGTCTTCAGTGATTCTTTTTATTTTGAACTCCCTGCTTGAATGATCTAATGATAGAGGTGTCAGAGACTTCTGGAATTGAGTTATGAACCTGGCTAAAGCACTGGACAAATTGTCGCAAGGTCACGTCGCTGTCCTGTCGCATTCGATGCAAATCATCCTCTTTCCCAGGGCGATTATATGTCTCTTAGAAATTGGCTAGTAGCAGATAACAAAGATGCCACCAGGAATGGATCGACTTGGATGGTTGGTTAAGTAACCAAAATTAAGCGGACCTCTCGAGCACCGTCGAAAGGTAATTTGCTATAATGTACTCATCACCTCCTGCTGCTTGTACCGCAGTTGTGTAAATCTAAAGGAACTCGATGGGATTCTAAGTTCCATTGAACCTCTCCATATTCATAGGGCGAAAACGTGGTAGCCAGCGTACTGCTCGGAATTCGGGTATAAATGCCTGACACCTGGTAATCATTTCTTGATGCCTCCTTTGCGAGAAAGGGTAATTTAGGTCATCGGGTGACCGTAGTCGATAATGCCCGATAGTAGATCGACCTGACTAATAGTAGACCTGATCCATACGAGGGTAATACTCCCCGTATTTCATCTGCTGCTGCAGATTCCTTGGCTAAAGTCTTCGCGCAATCCCTTTGGCAAAGTGGTCGTAACAAGCGCTCGAGCAAATTTTGGAGTCGGATTCATAAGAAGGTCATTGATTTGTTGGAGCTCTCATACTTCTTTAGACTGTTACTGGATGTGCCCGGGCAAAGTTTTCTGATTGGCCAGTCGTGTCCTCTGAGCGTGTCAGGATCTTCAATTTCTGAGGTGGGTTGCAACCGCCTCAAAGGAGAGTGATTATTTCTAGGATTTCTCTCATGCTCATAAGAGAATTGATCCTGTTCATTGTCGGAGGTCTCTGTGCCATCCTCAAAAGAGGTGGAAGAGCATGCTCGATGGGAAGTCTCGTGAAAGCCTCCATTGGGAATGCGATGAGGATCTGAAGGGCGGGCCATGACCTCCTACCTAGAATCTCGACTTCCGGTGGAGGTCGAATTGTTTGAAGAAACCTCGAGCGACAGCACATCGCGACCAGGAGTAAACCCTGCCAAACAGGGAAATTCAAGGTTATAACCGTCTTCGACGGGAGGAGCACTCTGCGTCCGGTTGGATGAATCCACAGTGTGCAAATCCCTTGGTGATTCCAGTGGAGTGTCACCACCAGCAGGCAACACCAATGTCCCAAACTCTAGTTCTCCAGGATTGACTGAAACTAGGTACGTCATTAGTTCTCCAGGATTGACTGAAACTAGGTACGTCATTGCCGTTGGTACACATGGACTCCATGGGGGCGGAGTCATGGTCACGTTGAGAGCCCTGCTCGCCATCAGACCGACTCTTGCCGCTTAGAGAAAATGGGCTCTCCCATAGGTTGCTGCAGAGAATTTGGATCCCACCATAGCCTTCCCCGTGGTAGAGTCTCTAGAATCCTCCGACGGATCTCCAGGAACAGCCTCACCATCAGAAGTAAGTAGGACCTGCTCGTAGTCATAGCAGACCTCCATGTTGATATCTGCGTAGTCCACCAAGTCGAACCAATTCTCCTCATTCCATTCTCCTACCATGATGGCATCAGAAGGCTGAGAATTTGCCGACAAGGAGTTCACTGGAGTCTTGGAAGAAACTTTCCCTACGGACGGTGCTAACTATCGATGCTTTAATATCGATCTTATGTATGATTTTTTGGATTCAGGGAGAAAGTTCTCAAGGCTCTTGTACGATCATGCAGAATATAGACACGGGGATTTTATTCAGGTTCGAATCTTCTCTTGAGAGAATAATAACTCTCGTCTTGTGCTATTGTTGTTGTGGAAAGGGGACAGTGCGAGGAATTACATTGCTTATAGAATTGATTACTCCCTACCGGGACCTATCTCTTGCTCCGACCTCCCATCTCTTCTCAAGATCTGTCGCTTATATTGTTGGTGAATCGGTGGCGGTTACTTCTTGTCAGGAGGCGTCTTGACACTTCGAAAGTAAATCACTAGATAGTGGTTATTGTCAAAGAGACGTGGGCTGTAGTTCACTGTAGAACGGTTGTTGTAAGAGAAATATAGGTAAGATCGTATGCGGTTATGAAGTATAAACACACGTCTTAACTGCCATGTCAGACTACCCTACTGTAGGAGTAGGTTGGTCGTTAATTGGAGAACAATCAGATCGTCGCAATAGGATTCACGGCCAAGTAGTCACGGCAAGTCTTACGACTAATTAGTCGTAGCAAAACTTACGAGTAGGTAGTCATAGCAGAACTTATGACTAGCTGGTCGTAGTAGAACTTACGAATAGGTGGTCATAGCAAAACTTATGACTAGGTAGTTGTAGCATAACTTACAACTAGGTAATCGTAGAAGAGCTTACGGAGTAGTCACAGTAAGACTTATAACTACTTTATGAAATTTTTTCTTTGTCGTTAAGAGGTATATTCGGAGAATATGATGACATAACAAATAAGAAGATTATTATATTCTCGTTAGAAGCATAACTATTTGCTATTATTTACTTAATAAAAGTTTTGCTAAGTTAGAGTTTTATGTTGGGTTGTGCAAAATGTCCCATGTTTCTCGTTTTGTCTTAAGTCTCCTCTTTCCTAATCTTCGGAAGTATCAAGCTCGAACACTGACCACCAATACCCTTTAGATAGCAAGCAGAAGGCCACAGAAGTTCATGAAGGGACGTCTGGACCAGATCATAGCTCAAGCCATGCAGAGTAAGATCTAAACCTATTTCCTTGCTAGCCCGTGCGTATCTCGGGGATGAGTTTCTTTTTAAGTGGGTAGTTTGTCACAACCCTGGTTTTTTTAAAAAACAATAAAATAAATAAAATAATAATTAATTTATTTTAAAATAAAAAATCAGTGCTCTTGGGTTGCTAACATTTTAAAATTTTAACTGACCTGATTATCTGCTTTTAAAAAGGTCTTTCTTTAAAAAATATTTTATAAATAAAAATATCAAACTTTTAGTTGGAAATATTTTTCTAAGTCCAAAATAGCTTTAGAAATCTCTATGATTTTTTCTAAATTTTTTAGGCTTTATTTGTAATTTATTGGATTTATTTAAAGTTAGAAAAATAAAAATATTTTAAATAATTAAAATAAACTTTAATTAAATACAAAATTATTTTATTTGACCTTTTCAGGTTCCAAAGTTTTTTATGGATTTCTCTTCAATTTTCTTTTTTTCTTTTTCTCACTTTTCTCTCTCCTCCCTTACTTCTTCTTCCCATCGTCTCTACCCCGAGCGCAAGGCACCCTTAGAGCTCCTTTGAGCTTTTCAACTTTGATGGTTTTCTCCCTGATTTTTCGTGCAATCAAGTGCATTCTGTGAGACTATGTGGAGGTCACTCCATGGTTGTGATGATAAATTGATCTTTGGGTTAGAGTTTTCGTGGAGGTTGAGTTTGGTTTTTGAGGAGTTTTCAAAAGATCGCTTTTTCTCTATTGACTTCGTTGCTTCGAGTTAGTCTGGTCGTAGCGATCTGCGTGATGGTTATAGAGTTTTGTGGTGCTGGTCATAGGATCTTTGGTCGGTACTCATTGGCCGAGTGCACGATTTCTTACGCACCGAGTACTCGGTTTAGACTCTTTGAGTTTGGTTTGGGTGTTTTCTCGATCGTAGCCCTAAGAGTGGTCGGGCGCCATTTACGGCGATGTTGTTCTGATCGAACCTTGTAGAAGCGTTGAGCGAGTGGTCGAAAGACATTACGACCACGTTGGTCGTCGTCGAAGCGCGTCGCGCCGTTTACGACCACGTTGCGGCGTTCGACCACATTGGGCATGGTCGGAGGACACCGAAGGGTTCGACCTCCTTGGCCATAGTCGAAAGTCATTACGACCACGTTGGTGGGATCGAACTATGCTACGACAACGCGGCGTGGTGAGCGCTACTCGACCACGTTAGCGTGGTTGGAAACACAGTTCCTTGTTTACGACCTTGTTGACACGAGATGAAGTCGGAGTCGAGGCCCGATCGCCGCGGTCGAAAGTCAGCGCTGGACTTATGACCACGTGGGAAGTCGGCGGACTTCGATCATGTTGTGAGGCGGTCGAGCGCGGTCGGGCGTGGTCGATTCGCGATCGAGCGTAGTTAAACCGGCGGAACTTCGATCGGATGTGGTGGAAGGCCTTATGCGCGATCGGTTGTGGTCGATGAGCGATCGTAATCTCTTGGTAGCGGTCGTAACTTGGTTTTGTTTGGTGCTATGTGATGTTTTCTTATCTATGATGGCTGCAGGACTTTGAGGCTATGTCATGGCAAGGCATGGGGTGGCCAGACTAGGCACAGGCGGTGTTGAGGTCGAAGCGGTTGGTAGATGCCGAAGACGATGAGGCGTTCAAGGTGGTTGCAAGGCTTGGACAGCAAGAAGAGGAGGAAGCACGGGAAGGCGCGAGTGGCATTTTGGAGAAATGCGGAAAGGCTGCAAAGGGAAGTTGTGTCTCGCAAAGCAGGAGTGGTTGGCGCTAATGGGCAAGCGGTGAAGCCGTTAGTGTTAGCGGGTAAAGCACTGGAGTCCATTTTATTTGGTGGATAAAGCAATGGTAAAACCGGTGTTAGATGGGGTTAATGGGTTATCCCTGGTTTGGCCTAATGAGTGGATTCATTAGGTTTTGGTTCAGGTTGTGAGATTACATAAGGGGAGGAGAGGCAAGAGTTAGGGTTTAAGGAGGTTGGCTAAACCTTTTGGTGGCTAGCTCCTCCTCTCTCCAATGGGAGATAGTTAGAAAGTGTGTCTGTGCTCTAGGCTTAGAGCTTTCTCCTCCTAGGTGGAGTGACCGTAAAACCTATCTCTTCAAGTAATCATTCATCGATCTCTTTGTCTATTATGCATTTTTGATTGATTTACCCTTGATTTGATTGGTTTTGATCCTTCCTTTCTCCTTGTGATCTTGCTGTGCCAAGGACATGTAAGAGGTAGAGATAATCCTCGAGAATCTATATCCATCCATCTAGGCACTTTGATAGCAAGATCCACGAGAAAACTCGATTTTGCTTAATTTTGGTATCATCAAGTGACTTCTTGTTTTAAGGGTTTTTGGGTAGTGATCCTTGGTGTTCTAGCTTGTTGTGACATGTGGGAATACATCCAGAGCCATCACGGCCATCTTCTACCCACGAGCATGTCATTTTCACCAATTGGGGTTTTGACCCGATTTTGATGCAACCTTCCAACAAACTGAAAAAGGTCCCATTTTTGGTCATATTTTTCATGATTGTTTATTGGAATAGGTTCACAATAACCTAGAGAACATCCATACAAAATTTCATATCATTTGGATCTACGGATCAAAAGTTCTCCTGGTTTTTGGATTTGAAATCGGGCTAAAAACACTGTTCATCGCTTGATTTTACTATAGCAGCGGTCAGAATGCCATTATAACACCGGTTTGACAGCCCGGAGCGGTCAGACCGCCCTTTGAACTCTGGTCAGACCGCCGGGGTGGGTTTAGTTCCAAATTTTGTTGATTTGGG
This sequence comes from Melocanna baccifera, assembly GCA_036346265.1. NCBI lineage: Eukaryota > Viridiplantae > Streptophyta > Magnoliopsida > Poales > Poaceae > Melocanna > Melocanna baccifera. The sequence continues at coordinate 6,239,103 of CM070680.1, forward strand.
CCAATTGGATTGATTTTTAGCTGGAGATTCTATGTTCTATACCTCTGTAGGTGTTTGAGTATAGAATCATGAATACAAAGAGAAAAATCTGAGTTGGCATCATTCACTGTAACATCCTGTTTTTCTGAGATTTTTAAAGCCTGGATTTTAAAAATGAATTTTCTGGAATTTTCTGAAATTAATTGAAGCTTCAAATGAATTTTTAAAGTTTTAAATGATTTAATATGATTAAAATAAACATTAACATAAGTGGAAAATATTTTATTTGTGTTCCTCGGTCTCAAGGAATTTTCTCGGTATTTTTGGTGAATTTTTGGGATTTATTTGCTATTTTCTAGAGCTTTTAGAAGTTTATTTGGATTTACGGAAAAAGAAAAGAAAAAGGAATTAACCTCGCCGCCGATCACCCTCTCTCCTCCGCGCGTCGCCGATCCGCGCCCCGCCGCCGCCGTACCTTTTCCGCGTGCGCTGCCGCCTCGCCCTCGCCCTGCGCCTCGCCTCGCCTCGCCTCGCGCGTCTGCGCCGCGCGCCGCGACCCGGCGCCTCGGCGGCGGCGCCACGCGTCGCCGATCCGCCCTCCGCGCCCGGCCACGCGTCGCCCTGCGCCGCGATCCCACCCTCGCGCGCGCGCGCGCGCGCGCCGCCAACGCGCAGCGCGGCGCCGCCACGCTGCCGCCAATCGCCGTCGCCGCGCGCCGCGCCGCGCGATCCGCCGCCGCTTCGGATCGGCGAGGCTTAGATACGGCGCGTGTCGCGTCCGCCGTCGGATCCGCCGACGCGCCGCGCCGCGCCCGGCGCCCGGCTCGGCCTAGCCACGTGGCGGCAACGGCGCGTGCCACGTCGGCCCTAAACCACGTGGCATGACACGTGGCATGCCGCGTCGGCGCCACGTCGGCCGAGCCGCCCCGAGCCACGTGGCGGCCACGTCGGTACCACGTCGGCATGTGCTGCGTGGCGGCATATCTTCGCCGCCACGTCGCAGCGCCCCGCCGCGTCAACCCGCGCCCCGTGCCTTTATTCGTGGACGCGTCCACGGTGGACTCGAATTTCGTGGACCGGGTTCACGGCAAAGACGATAACTTTTCCGATTTTTCCGAATTAATTTTAGAATTAATTTTCCGGGAGCCCGTTCTCCTCCGTCCTAGCTCCGATTGACCCCGTTCTTTTTTCTAAATTCATCTAAAATCAAGCTCTAGCTGTTGGTTCTGGTTTTGTGAATTTTGGAGTTCATTTTCTTGTCATTTTATGTGTTTCTTTATTTTGGTCGTTTTCTCTCGTTAGATTCGGATTAGGAGGAGCGGGTTTCGCGCGAAGACCAGAGTACCCGCTGAGCATAACGAAGGCAAGTCGTGTCCCTTGATCATGTTGAACCCAATTTTGCAAACTATTATTTAATTATTTCGTTTTAAATTACATTGCATTGCTATTTTTATTCAAACCTTTGCATAGGTAGTTATTGTCCCAATTGAATTTATACCTCCTTGACACTTTGGAATACCATGATGCCACTGTCACCATAGGTTAGGAAATTTATTAGTGATGCTAGTTTATTTATCACATGGGTTGGTACGATTAGATTGCTTAGCCGGTTTATAATCACGTTTGATCTCATCGCACATGTTAAATTATTAATTTGACTTAATGATATATGGAACTGTGGTTGGTGCCACGTGTATTAAAATTTGTGCCACGTCATTGGTGTGACGTTGGCTCGGTTATACAAATTGGTTTTGCACTCGGGCGAGTGATCGTGCGATAAAGGGGAAATCTGGTTGTACTTTGGTGGATGTGGTAGTCTCGCCGGGTAATGTTAAGGACTTAACTTTGTGCGCCATTGATCGAGCTTAATCGTGCAAACCACATGTCTATTATGGGATGGACTGGCTGATTAATTTGTAATATTTTAATTCAATTACGCCATCGTGATGGACATGGTTCTTGATTTCCATGTGGCGCAAGGGGTGTGATCACGAAACCCTAGCAGGCAGGATTGTATTAAGATAGAGCATTGTAAAGGCCTTGTTGTGATTTCCTTAGGCCTAGGCTAATCACATCGTGTGGGTACAGATTGTGCAACCTCTGCGAGTGTAAAACTATTCGAATAGCGCGTCCTCGGTCATGGGCGGTGCTCGGGGATTTCACACGAGGTTAGTGTTTCATTTATAACTTGGTGGTTTATGTTTGGGAGTGGGCAGGTAGTTCCTGTTGGTTTAACTTGTGAATTGGTGTTCACAAGTGGTTCATTATTACTTTGATTATCTATTATTCTTGTTTTGATTAACTTCCGCTTTCAAGTTATTTAATATATTTCATCAATAAATGCCTTTATGCAAATTAACCTTTCAGCCCTCCTTTGGTAAGCCTTGCATATTATATTGCATTTATTGTTACAAGCGACTTCTTGAGTACCAATGTACTCACGGCTTTACGCCTATGTTGCTCGTTGAGGAGAGGAGTACTATCGGCGGGAGGTTCGGAAGGAGAGTTCTACGGCGACTTCACGGATTAGGCCGTTCTCCACTCGATAGCTTTGTGGCTTGTCGATTGGGCCTACGCTTTATTTTGGATTTCATTTGCTATTTTGTTAAGCCCTTAGGCTAGAGATATTGTAAGCTTGGCCATAAGGTCGTACCTTTGATATTTTATCGATATTCGAGTTCCCTTTATTATTGTCGTGTGTATGGCGTGATGACATCTATGTTTGATTTGTGTGCACTAGCGTGATCTGGACTAGTGCGGTTTACAGAGAGACCGAATTTGCATATTCGGGTCTCGGCGAGAGATGGTATCGAGCCATATCGTATAGGACCAAGCCCTAGTTAAATTGGTCGATAGCCTAAAAATTTATTTTCTAAATCAAACCAACTAAACTTGATATTTAGTAATATCTCTATCTTCTTACCTCATTCTTAAGGATTCTTGTCTCTCGCCCTAACTCTTGCAAAATTTGTTTTCCTAAAGTTATAAAGCGATCTTTCCTTTATAAATGCATTAGATGTCCCAAACTTCCTCTGACCGACGGGAGGATGGAGGTCACTTCTCTGCGTTACATTGCGGAACCTCGGTTTAAGAGAGCGCCGTCTACCTCACCAAGGATGAGAAGCAAAAGGTCAGCGCATCGGGAGCATCTCGGGCTATACTTCACCACCGAGTCGGCAGCGGGTACTACATCACGGTTTCAAGAACACGGTGCTAGTGGGAGATGTCGGCCTGAGGAGTTGCGCACAAAGCCATCCGTCGACTTTGCAAGCTATACAAGATCAACATGGCGGACTCGTCCGGAAGTTCAAGGAGCATGCGGAGCCACCGAGACTACGAGCGATGCAGGAGGAGCCCGGCGCTATCGCGATACCTCTACCGTCGCCTACACCGCCGAGCCCGGAGGAGAGCGTCGTATCACCGGAGATCGTCGCGCCTACCTCGGTCGGTTCCTCCATTGATCGAGAGAGCGCGCGCCGATCCGCCTTTCGTGGGTTGTCTGGCGATCCCGAGGGCGATAGCGGTGTACCTTATTTGTCGGGACCGAGTGGGAGCCTTGAGTAGATAGTGCGAGTAGACACGTTGGATTTTATTTGCGATTGAGTGTGATGTGAGCTGCAAATATTGCCTTAAAAGCATTATATTGCGATCATGTCAAATCTTTTAATGGAGTTTATTTTTGTTGAGTTTCTTAGTTAGCCTTTTGGCTAAGTGTTTGTTTAGTTAGGTCTCCATTAAGCAAAACCCCTTAGACGCATTTACCTCTTATCTATGCTTTTCCTCTCGTCTTTTACCTTTGGTCGATCGTGATTGTTTTCTTTTGAGCAAGATGGTTGATACCAGAACTCCTCCATCCGCAATCAAGGGAACGGGACCCGAGAGAACGATCTTTGCGCGGCGGTGCCACCTACCTTGGATCCACGCCTCGATCGATTCTTGATGGCGGACTCGGATGATGCGAGACCATGATGCGGTATGCGGACTATGATGCGGCAGCGGCACGAGCGATACCACCACGGCAACTTCGTTAGCGATCCGGCTATCACGAGTTTATGAGGGCGAGACCGCTGTTTTCTCGGTTCGTCGAGCCTTTGGAGGCGGCGATTGGGTCGTTCGATTGAGAAGAAAGCGAACTTGGCTCGGTCTGCCGGCGGGAGAAGGTTTTGTATGCGGCACATCGGAGAGGACCCGCAGCGAGTGGTGGGAGAACTCTTGTGCGCCCATGAGAACCGGCACAACATCACTTGGAAGAATTCGCCAAGGCCTTCCATACCGCTCATGTCATGGATGGAGTGGTCGAGATGAAGAAGGATGAGTTTGGGAGTTCAGGAGAGGAACACATCGGTGAGTGAATATCTCAATAAATTCACTCGGTTGGCTCGCTCTGGCGCGGGAGGATGTAGCGGCAGATGCAGCTCGCGAAGAGGTTCAAAAGGCTTGAACCCGGCTTTGAAGGTGCAAGTCGTGAAACGCGACTATGCGATTTTCAGCGATTAGTGGATAAGGCCATTCTCATCGAGAGAGTCGCGCGAGCTCGAGAGTCTCGCAAGAGGAGGTTGATCAGCGAGGATCACGGTCACACCGATCCCGAGAGGCCTCGTTTTGGTTCCTACCGGCTGCCACAGCGCCACGGCGAAAGCAGCGGCGATCTTGAGATTTGGACCCGGCTCGAACCGCGCCCGATTTGATCGGGCGGCGTCTGGTAGTTTCGATGGACAGCGGCGCGGAAGAGCAATAATTCAGCGGCGTCCGTCACTTGCTTCAAGTGTCATGAGGTGGGATACTATGCTAGCAAGTGCCCTCGAGGTAGGCCCCGACGCCGATTCGCTTTGACTTGGGAGCCACACCGGTCGTACCCCTACCCGGGAAGCGGGGCGAGAGCACCCGGCATCGAGTCGAGCGGTGGGGCGCCGGTGGTGAGAGGTCGGTGAATCACGTCGCGCGAGAGGATGCCCGAGCAGCACGAGCGTTGTGATCGATGCGTTTCGTACATTCGATTCTGCCACCGTTTTATTTGATTACGGAGCCGCATTCGTTTGTTTCGGAGTTTTGCTTTAAAGCAACAATTGAAAACTGTTGCTCTTGGATCTTTTCTTTTAATCAATCCCGGAACGAGTTGAGATCCAACCTAGGTTGTCGGAGTTAGGATAACCATTCGGGAGTTGAGTTGGGGCCGACTTGATTTTGTTGGATATCGGTCCCTAGATGTAATCTTGGGAATGGATTAACCGAAGCGGCGGCGATGTTAGGCGTAGGAGCGAGCGATGACCTTAACCAATTGAGGCGGAGTTAAGGTGCGATTCGCGGCGATGAGTGTCGGCGAGCCAATCATGATTTGCGAGTAAGGTAATCGGTTGGAGGAGTACGGTTGTTAGAAGTACCGGCGTGTTTCGGATGATCTTCGGGTATGCCACGAGAGAGGAGGTTGAATTTCGATTGAGCTTGTGCGGTACGCTCCGATTTCCAAGAGACCCTACGGATGCGGCCAATGATTTAGCGAGTTGAAGAAGCAAATTCGGGAGCTTTTGGATAAGGTTACATCGGCCGAGTTCATCCCGTGGGGAGCGCCGGTGTTGTTCGTCAAGAAAAGGATGGTAGTCGGCGCATGTGTGTGGACTCTGAGCACTTAATGAGGTCACCATCAAAAATAAGTACCCTCTGCCCGGGATCGGCGACTGTTTGACCAGCAAGGGAGCAGGAGTGTTCTCCAAGATTGACTTGAGATCGAGGATATCATCGGATGAGGATCGTAAGGAGGACATACCCAAGACGGCCTTCTCGACTCGTTATGGTCTATCACGAGTTCACGGTGATGTCATTTGGTTTGACTAATGCTCCAGCATATTTCATGTATTTGATGAATAAGGTATTTATGGAATATTTGGACAAGTTTGTCGTTGTGTTCATTGGCGACATTTTGATATATTCAAGGCGAGGAGGAACATCGGAGCACTTGAGATTAGCATTGTAGAAATTGAGAGATAATCGGTTGTATGCAAAGTTCAGCAAATGTGAGTTTTGGATGAAGAAAGTCGCCTTTCTAGGGCATGTGTTGTGCGGAAGAAGTCGCGATTGACCGGGAAAGTAAGTGATGTTTTGGATTGGCGATCACCCACTTGATTACAGTCGGGAGTTTTACAGGTATGGCGAGGATACTACCGTCGCTTTATTGAGGATTTTCGGTGTGGCGGACCCTCACGCGATTGCTCAAAAGGAAAAGAAATTCACTTGGGCGCGAATGCGAGAAGAGTTTTGAAACTTAGGAGAGTTTGACCACAGCCCGGTGCTTGTGTTGCACGATATTAATAAGGATTTTGAGATATTTTGCGATGCCTCGCGCAAAGGTTTAGGTTGTGTCTTGATGCAAGACAAAGAGTGGTAGCCTATGCCTCACGCCGATTGAGACCGCATGAGAGAACTACCCTACCCATGATTTAGAGTTGGCGGCCGTAGTGCATGCTTTAAAGATTTGGCGTCATTATTTGATGGGTAACGGATGTGAGGTTTACGGATCATAAGAGTCGAAATACATCTTTACCCGTCAGAGCTTAACCTCGAGCGAGAGGAGGTGGTTAGAGGCGATAAAGGATTATAATGTAGGCATACATTATCATCACGGAAAAGCTAATGTTGTTGAGATGCCTTGAGCGAAGGTATCTGCAATTCGGTGATAGTTCGAGAAAGTCGACCCGACTTTGCATGAGGAATTTGAAGCTTAGCCTTGAGTTGGTTGAGCAGGATTTTTGGCGGCTATGGAGATCTGACCTACTTTGGATAGTCGGTTCGCGGGCTCGGTCGGATGATGAGGCATTTATTGGATCGAAAGAACTTAAGTGAAGGTAAAGAGTCGGGATTTTGGTGGATGATCGGGGAACCTTGTGGTTCAAGCGGCGTTTGTGTGTGCCCAACAAGCAAGAACTAAAGGATGTGTTATTAAAAGAGGCTCATGAGTCACTATATTCGATTCATCGAGCGGTACCAAGATGTACCAAGACATTAAGGATAAGTATTGGTGGCCAAGCATGAAGCGTGAGATCGTGAGTATGTAGCCCTTTGTGATATTTGTCGAGAGTAAAGCGAGCACGAGAGACTGCGGGTTTGCTCTGACCATTGAAAGTTCGAGTGGAAGTGGGAAGAAATTGGTATGGACTTCATAGTCGGTGCGCCTAAGACCAAAGAGGGCTATGATTCGATTTGGGTCATTGTGGACCGATTGACCAAGGTTGCTCATTTCATTCGATTAAGGCGACTTACGGTGGTGACAGATTGGCAAAGCTATATATGTCGAGATCGTCGGTTTGCATGGTGTGCCCAAAAAGATTGTGTCGGATCGTGGATCGCGATTCACCTCTCGGTTTTGGGGTAGTTTCCATAAAGCTATGGGAACTCACGAATTCGATCTGACATATCACCCCAGACGGATGGTCGACGAGCGAGTCAATCAGTTACGGAGGACATGTTGAGACTGTATGCTCGATCATGGGTCTAAGTGGGACGATTGTTTACCTTTGCGAGTTCTCATACAACAACGATTATCGAGCCGGTTTGCGAGATGTCACCGTTTGAGGCATTGTATGGCGAGAAATGCGAGACCCCTCTCAATTGGAAGGAGGCGGGAAGGTCGAGTTTTAGCCGGTATTTGAAAGAAGGCGAGGATAAGGTCCGCTTGATCTGAGAAAGGTTGAAAGCGGCCAGGCAGACAGAAAAGCTATGCGAGATACGAGACACAGAGGCGAGTTTTGAGCAGATGACTTTGTGTATCTTAGGATCACACCATTCAAGGGTGTGAAGAGATTTCAGCTAAAGGAAGCTTGCAGAGATATGTTGGTCCGTTCGGGATTACAAAGCCTTGGGAGAGGTTGCTTATCGGTTGGAGCTACTGCGTCCTTGATGGGGTACATGGCGTGTTTCATGTGTCCCGGTGAAGAAGTGCTGCAGCGTACGGAGGAGGTTGTGCGGTTGAGGCCGTTGACTGCGGGAGGATCATGCGTACAAAGAGCACCTAGTCAAAATCTTGGAAGTGTCGGAGCGAGTCACCGGAATAAAGTGGTCCGTTTTGCAAAGTTCGGTGGAGCAACCATTCCGAGGAGAAGCCACACAGGGCGCGAGGAGGATCTCGGGCGGAGTTCGAACCTATTCACTTAGTTGGCGGATCTCGGGTCGAGATCTCGTTTAAGGGGTAAGGATTGTAACATCTGTTTTTACGAGATTTTTAAAGCACGGATTTTAAAAATGAATTTTCTGGAATTTTCTGAAATTAATTGAAGCTTCAAATGAATTTTTAAAGTTTTAAATGATTTAATATGATTAAAATAAACATTAACATAAGTGGAAAATATTTTATTTGTGTTCCTCGGTCTCAAGGAATTTTTGGTATTTTTGGTGAATTGTTGGGATTTATTTGCTATTTTCTAGAGCTTTTAGAAGTTTATTTGGATTTTTGAAAAAGAAAAGAAAAAAATTAACCTCGTGCCGATCACCTCTTTCCTCCACGCGTCGCCCGATCCGCGCCCGCGCCGCCGTACCTTTTCCGCGCGCGCGCTCGCCTCGCCCTCGCCCTCGCCTCGCCTCGCCTCGCCTCGCCTCGCGTCTGCGCCGCGCGCCCGCGACCCCGCGCCTCGCGCGGCGGCGCGCCACTGCGTCGCCGATCCGCCCTCGCGCCCGACCACGCGTCGCCTGCCGCGCGCGATCCGCCTCGCCGCGCGCGCGCGCGCGCGCGCGACGCCGCGCGCGAGCCGCCAGCGCGCGTCGCCAATGTCGCCGTCGCCGCGCCGCGCCGCATCAATCCCGGCGCCGCTCGGTCTGGCGAGGCGCCGAATCGGCGCGTGTCCGCGTCCGCCGTCGGATCCGCCGCGCCGCCGCGCGCCGGCGCCCGGCTCGGCCTAGCCGCGTGGCGGCACCGGCGCGTGCCACGTCGGCCCTAAACCACGTGGCATGACACGTGGCATGCCGCGTCGGCGCCACGTCGGCCCGAGCGCCCCGAGCCACGTGGCGGCCGCGTCGGTGCCACGTCGGCATGTGCCGCGTGGCGGCATATCTTTGCCACGTCGTAGCGCCCCACCGCGTCGACCGCCGCCCCGTGCAGCATTACGTGGACGCGTCCACGGTGGACTCGAATTTCGTGGACGGGTTCACGGCACGATAACTTTTCTGATTTTCCCGAATTAATTTTAGAATTAATTTTCGGAGCCCGTTCTCCTCCGTCCTAGCTCCGATTGACCCGTTCTTTTTCTAAATTCATCTAAAATCAAGCTCTAGCTGTTGGTTCTGGTTTTGTGAATTTTGGAGTTCATTTTCTTGTCATTTTATGTGTTTCTTTGTTTCGGTCGTTTCTCTCTCGTTAGATTCGGATTAGGAGGAGCGGGTTTCGCGCTTGAAGACCAGAGTACCCGAGCATAACGAAGGCAAGTCGTGTCCCTTGATCATGTTGAACCCAATTTTGCAGACTATTATTTAATTATTTTGCTTTAAATTACATTGCATTGCTATTTTTATTCAAACCTTTGTGCAGGTAGCTATTGTCCCAATTGTAATTATACCTCCTTGACACTTGAAATACCATGATGCCTTTGTCACCATAGGTTGGGAAATTTATTAGTGATGCTAGTTTATTTATCACATGGGTCGATGCGATTAGATTGCTTAGCCTGTTTATATTTACGATTGATCCCATCACACATGTTAAATATTAATTTGACTTAATGACATATGGAGCGTGGTTGGTGCCACGTGTATTAAAATTTGTGCCACGTCATTGGTGTGGCGTTGGCTTGGTTATACAAATTGGTTTTGCACTCGGGCAAGTGATCGTGCGATAAAGGGAAATCTGATTGTACTTTGGGGATGTAGTAGTCTCGCCGGGTAATGTTAAGGACTTAACTTTGTGCGCCATTGATCCGAGCCTTACGTGCAAACCACATATGCAGTATGGGACGGACTGGTGACTAATTTGGAGGTTTCAAGCTGTAATCTTGCCATTGAGATGAACATGGTTCTTGATTTCCATGTGGCGCAGGGGGTGTGATCACGAAACCCTAGCGGGCGGATTAAGTTGTAAGCTGAACTTTGTAAAGGCCTTGTTGTGATTTTCTTTAACGTGAGGATTATCACATCGTGTAGGTGCATTGTGCAACCTCTGCGAGTGTAAAACTATTCGAATAGCCGCGTCCTCGGTCATGGGCGGTGCTCGGGGATTTCACCACGAGGTTAGTGTTTCATTTATAACTTGGTGGTTTATGTTTGGGAGTGGGCGGGTAGTTCCTTGTTGGTTTAACTTGTGAATTGGTGTTCACAAGTGGTTGAGTTATTCCTTTGGTTATCTATTATTCTGTTTTGATTAACTTCGCTTTCAAGTTATTTAATATATTTCATCAATAAATGCCTTTATGCAAATTAACCTTTCAGCCCTCCTTTGGTAAACCTTGCATATTATATTGCATTTATTGTTACAAGCGACTTCTTTGAGTACCAATGTACTCACGGCTTTATGCCTATGTTGCTCGATTGAGGAGAGGAGTACTATCGGCGGGAGGTTCGGAAGGAGAGTTCTCGGCGACTTCACGGATTAGGCTTCTTTCTCCACTCGATAGCTTTGTGGCTTGTCGATTGGGCCTACGCTTTATTTTGGATTTCATTGCTATTTTGTTAAGCCCTTCCGGCTAGAGATATTGTAAGCTTGGTCATAAGGTCGTACCTTTAATATTTTATCGATATTCGAGTTCCCCTTTATTATTGTCGTGTGTATGACTATGATGACATCTATGTTTGACTGTGTGCACTAGCGTGATCCTGGACTAGTGCAGTTTACACAGAGAGACCGAATTTGCATATTCGGGTCTCGACATTCACCCCCTCTCTGTTGCCATATTCGGTCCTAAAATTGGTATGAGAGCTATATTTGCTCTTTGTTTGATCTTAACCGATCTTGAGCATGGTAACTTGTTGTGAAATTCTTGAGCTCTTCTTTGCAACTTCAGCTTTGTCTTCACGTATTCTATGTGGTGCACCCCTTGCCTTCGTTGGAGCTTCACCGGAGAATTGACGCCATTGTGGGCCAAATCGCATCGCTGTTTCTCTCCACGCAGCTGGTCGACCATGCATATTCCGCAACCACCAAAGTGAGTATTGTGTTCTCTACGTTCCCCACTTCGTTTTGCTACAAACCCCACCCTCTATCCCCTCTCCATTTGCCTGGAATGCCGATGTTAACCCGCCGACTGTCGAAGGTCTTCTTCGTCACGTTTCTCCTGTCCTTTGGCCAAGCTATCTACACCATTGAGTTTGCCTCAACATGTTCTATGTTGTGCTTCCATCACCATCGCCTGAAGATCCCCAAGTCGCCACCAACCTTGTTAAGCCATAACACTAAACTGTTTCTTCACGTACTCTGCTTTTTCCATAAGTTTCCTAATTTTTGTTCATGTCATATCGTGTGCTAGCCTCTAACAAATTCATCCACTATTTCTATTTAATTTTTCGTGGAGTCAATCGACAGAAATTGAGCATTTCGTGGAAATAGCCGTTTTTGGTTTTCCGACATCGATTCATTACCTCTGATGAGTTTTACCCTATGCCGCGACCTCCGTAAAACTTGTCTCATCATGTTCTATGCCATGCTTCCCTCCTTTTCTCGAAAAAAACTTTCACAAATTTTCGCCACCGACACCTAGGCATGTCCGCCTATGGCACATCGCGTTTTCATCTATCTGGTGATGTTTTCTCTAATTCTTTCACGTCAAAACATGCCAAACCATCCCAGGCAGCTACCTTCAAGATGATTTTTGATTTGCTTAACCGAACATCAAGATATCAAGTTTTTCCTTTTTTCTACCATCGTCGTTCAAATGACGATTGCGTAACCTCCAACGAGTTTTAGGCATAGCCGATAATTTTTCTAACTTCACCACACCATGTTCTAGGCCGTGCTCACCTTACTTCTTCACATTCCATGCTCGGGTATTATTCCTCTCTCCTACCCATGTCGTTGTCGTCGCTCATGTTGTCACCGTGGTCCGTTTGATGTGCCGTCGCATTCTACGTATTCCTCGGGTCCATAGCACCCATTTTGCCAGTTGGCTTCACTTCCCATGCCTTCCCTCACCAGCACCATGGCGAAAACATTGGTGTGACTGCTCTATTGGTTTTGCCATTCACAAAAGAATATTACTTCGGAATATTCGCTTGTTTTTCTTTTTCACTAATTTCTCATCCGGTTGTTTTTAGATAATTCGTTCTCTACAGTCCAAACTTCAAATCAGGTGATTCAATTTTCTAAATGCATCTAAATTCATAATCTATATCTGAGTATAAATTTTATAATTTTTGGATTTTATTTGAATTTAGTTTATTCTAGTTTTTTTGCGTATAGACTACGACTATTTTGGAGAGTATAACTTCGGCGAACCTCTGCAGACTTCTAGCATGGCAAGTTACATCTTTGATCATGTTGCTCCTAGTAATTTAAATTATTTATATTATTTTTAAATTATTATGGGTGCATACTTTTTTCAAATGTAGTTTAAATTCAATTTAAATTCTAGTCATTCCCAATTCCTTTGTATATATTTGAAATCTAGTTAGTGCACTAGCATTAGCTGAAAATTTTATTGAAATGCTTAGACATGCTTAGAATAATTTAGATGGTAATATTTGTTTCACATAAAATAATGATTTTTAAAGATATATTCTTGACTTTAGTGAGTCAATATGGTATATGAAATATTTTGAAATAAAATATAAAATTTGGTTTGCACCTAGGCTAATGGTTAGGTAGTGGGTGTTAGCATACATTATTATTTGATGACATAATGTTGATTGTCAGACGCATAGGGTATGTAGATTGAGCCTAAGTCAAGTTAAGGGTCGGTCTGTGGGCTACTGCTACAAAGCTCTATCGTACTACTACAAGGTTGGTAAGGGACAGTCCAAATAGATTAATTTATGAAGTCCCAACTTTGGTCTCTCTATAGGTTGAATGTGAGCGTGGCGTAGGCCATGAAAAGACTCACGACACAGAGGGATTCCAACTTGTGGATTCATGTTGTGGTGAAACCTTAGTAGCGGCGTGTCGGGTTGGCGGCTTAGCATTGTAAAGGCCTTGTCATGAATTCTGTCACACACGAAGGAAGTGTATTTATCGGTGGAAATATGAGATGACCATGCTTTGTGGGTAAAAGCTATACAACATCTGCGAGTGTGTAAACAATCCTGAACATCCGTGCTCACGAGTCATGGGCAAGGTGAGTAAAGTTTTCCTGATTGGACTTTCTATTTTAAAAACTAGTTTTGATGAAAATTGTTGAAATCTTTTTGGAGAAAGATGGACCAGGTGGGATATCTATGGATATGTTATTGTTTGGTCATGATCCGTTCTAACGATATTATTTTGTTAAATAAGCTGTTTCTATCTATTGTATCAAATTCAGCTTTTGAATCTATTTCTGATATTTACTTCAATTATACTTTACACTCAATTAACCCTATTATACCTTCCATTGTCAATCCTTATGCATGCATGAATTTTGTTAAACCTCCTGGTGTAACTTGTGGAGTACTTTATGCGCTCATGTTGCTTCATTCACTATTTTCAGAGAAAGACTTCATCAACCGTGAGGATAACGGCGAGTAGTCCCGTCTTATAATCATTCGTGCGTAGGCGGGCGGGATGAGCTCTTTGCTTTGTTGTTCTTCTTTCGCTACTTATATTTAAATTTTGGTCTATAAAGTATTGATGTAAACTTTGGTAATGAGGCCTATATTTAATAAATATCAATGTGCATGATATGATTCTTTGTTATCCACTATATGCACTAGCTTGATCCTAGACTAGTGCGATTACACGGAGGATCCTAGAGTCATTGCTTTGGTGTCAAACGATTGTAGCGAAAAATACCAACAAAGGACGAACGTACCTTTCCTTACTTGTTACACTCTGTCCAAGGCTGAGAGAACTGAACTGTGCCAGTGCTTGCATGGTGTTAAAGTTCTGTGTGGTTACTTTGGCAACATGAAGAACCTTGTTTTGATGGAAGATTTGAAGTTAATTGGTATGAAGTCTCATAATTGTCATGTGCTGATGACGTAGATGCCCTCTATTGCAATTAGATATATTTTGCCAATCAAGTTTCGAGAGATAATCACGAGGCTATGTTATTTCTTTAACACAATTGTTCAAAGGGTTATCGATCTCGAAGGACTAGATGCTCTGTAGGACGAAGTGGTGACGACTCTATGTCATCTTGAGATGTATTTTCCTCTGTTGTTTTTTGATATCATGGTCCATCTCATAATTCACATTATGTGGGAAATAAAAATGTACATGTCCGTATTTGTACGTAGCATGTACAAGTTCGAGAGGTTCATAGAAATTCTCAAATCCTATGTACAGAATCGATCTTAGCCAGAGGGCAACATTGCCAAAGGTTATGCAACCGAAGAGGTCGTTGAGTTCTGTGTAGATTACATAGCTCAGGTTGAATCGATAGATGTGCCTCAGTCTCGCTATAAGGGGAGGCTCAAGGGTATCGGGACCATAAGAAGAAAAGTAATTACTCCACATATGGATGTGTATGTTCAAGCCCATTTCATGGTCTTGCAACACATGACTGAAGTGTCTCCGTATATCAACTAGCATAAGGACATGCTTCAGCAATATAATTTAGAGCGGCCAGATGTTTGGATCACAAGACAACACAGCAATTGCTTCAATCAATGGTTGAAGGAGTGAGTCGCTAGGAGCTCGTCAAGTGAGATGCGGACATGGTTGGCAAAAGGGCCAATATTTATTGTTGTGACATGGCAAGAATATAACATAAATAGGTACACATTCTATAGACAGACTCAGGATGTAAAGAGCATTAAATAGAATAGCGTTATTCACATAGATGCATTCGGTACCGATAGGTTAAGGAACTTGTACTATGAGTTCATAGAGGAAATTTGGGAGCTCAATTACATGCTTTTCAAGATCTCCTTATTTTGGTGTTGTTGGGTCCATCTCATATAGGTGAAGATCGACAAGTACGGTATCACTACCGTGGACCTCAAATGTGTTGGATACAAAGACGAACCATTCGTACTTACTAACTAAGTTGTTCGAGTTTTCTATGTATCTAGCCTGGCAAATAAGAAGCGCTATGTAGTTCTTCATGTAAAAAAGGAGAATTGTCGGAGTAGAGAATGTAATGGACGAGGAAGAATACAATCAATTTAACGAGTTGCCTCCTTTCGGAAACGGCATAAGGGCCGAGTAAGAAAAATATGAGAAAACTAGCTACATATATGTCGACATCATGAAGGGCTAATTTTTAAAAGAAATAAGCAAGTGGAACGATGAATGAAAATTTTATGTGTAATATCTTACGTATTTGCATTTATATATATATATATATATATATATATATATATATATATATGTGAATGTGTGATATATATGTGAATTTGCATTTATGTATATGAGAATGAGTCATGTATATATGAATTTGCATTTATGTATATGAGAATGTGTGATATATATGGTTTCTGAGAAGTATTATCACAGAGCAGTTGTAAAGTAAAACGATGCAGTGATTCATTATTATAAACGGTTCAAAAATATAGCTGTCTATAATAATTGAACATCATAAACAGTTTGTAAATAGACATCTATATATATTGCGCTAGGGTTTGCTTTGTACTAACGCTACACCCAAGCCCCAGCCAGACACTTGATGTCCCCGAGTCCGTCCTTGCCTCCTCGACTCGGTGGCCCTCGTCCCTGTGCCGGCGCCCTCCTCCCACTGAGCCGATCTGCCTCCCTAGACCCGACGCCGCCTCCCCTGAGTCCATCACTACCTCCTTCGAACCTGTCGTTGTCTCCCCCGACTCCGACTAACCTCTTCCCCTGAGCCCGTCAACACCTCCCTCGAGCCCATCACCACCTCCCCTGGCTCTGACTACCCTCATCGCTCGCGCTCGGGGCCCTCCTCCTCCCTCGTGCATGCTGCCTTCCCCGAGCCTTTTGAGTACCTATTTTGCCATCTTCCCCTAGCCCTATGTAACATCCTGATTTTTTGGGATTTTTAAAACCTTGAATTTAAAAATAAATTTCTAGAATTTTCCTGAATTTAAATAAAGCTTAAATGGAATTTTCAAAAGTTTTAAATAATTTCATATGAATAAATTAAACTTCAAAATTAGCTGAAAATATTTTTAATTAAGTTCCTTAAGTCACAAGAAATTTTCTGGAATTTTCTGAAATTAAATTGAGCTTCAAATGAATTTTAGAACTTTGAAATGATTTAATCTGAGTAAAATAAACATTAACATAAGTTGAAAATATTTGATTTATGTTCTTCAGGTCTCAAGGAATTCTCTGGTATTTTTGGTGAATTTTTGGGATTTATTGGCTATTTTCTGGAGCTCGTAGTATTTTATATGAATTACTGGAAAAAGAAAAAAAAAAAACCTAAATGCTTTTGGTAGAAACCTCCCAACCCACCCAACCTCGGCCCATCCCCGCCTCGGCCCATCTTCCCCGGCCCAACGCCCCACCTCACAAACCCTAACCCCGTAGGCCGAACCCCACGTGGCGGCAATCCTGCCATCCGCGCCTCGCTTGCATCACGGCCATCGCGGCTTCCCGTTTGCCGGCCAGCGACCGGTGGGTCCCCACAACGGCCGGACCCTACCGGTCTCCTTCTCCCTCCGTTCCGATCGGAAAACAGCCCTGCGCCGCCGCCATAGGAGCCGGCTCTGCCGCGCCTCTGAGGCTTTAAAACCGCCCCATCGCGCCGCAACTCCACCCCCAGGCCACCGCACGATTTGCCCTAACCCACACCCCGAGGTTGCCCCTATCCGCGGAGGAGCGCTGATTTTCGCCGCCGCCCAATCCGAACTCGGCGAAAGTCGCGAGCCGGTGAGTCATCCCGGCGCGGTGCCTCTCCTGCTTCCTCGCCGAGCTACACCTCGAGCCACCTCACCGAAGGCCTGCCGCTGGTTGGCCTTCGACGTGCGCCCATCCTCTCCGCTGCCTCTAGCTCGCCGCCGGCCGCCCGGTGGGTCCCCGCACCCAGCGCTCGCGCCTTTAGCCTCGCGGCATCCACGGGAGCCTTGTGCGCCGTCCGCTTCATCTCCTCATCGCCTCCTCGCCGGAGTTCCTCGTCGCCATTTGCCGCCGCCTTGGATGGCCAATGAGGATTGCCGCGCCGCCCCTCCTGTGTAATCCGAGCCGTTGAGGAGATTCGCCCTCGCCCGCTGTAGCCCTCGCCAACCTCGCCGGAGTTGACCTCGCCGTCCAGAGCTCGCCAGCGTCGACCAACCTCAGACACCGACCCCGCCGCCCGCATCCTCGGTGGCGGCCACCGTAACGCCAGAGGCCCACGTGTGCGCCACCTTGGCGGCCACATAGGCCCTAGGGCGCCACCCCCTCCAAAGCGCCTTGCCCGTCACGGGGCGTCCCGAGCCACTTGGGCGCCACGTCACCAACCGCTGCGTGTCGGCCATCTAAGCACCCGCACACTGTTCCAAAGACCAAGTCCACCGCAGACCCCACAAATTCGTGCACAGGTCCACAAAGCGGTGCCCCCTCGGAATTTTGGTATTTTCAGTAAATTCAAACTTCAGAGAGCCCGTTCTCCTCCGTCCTAGCTCCGATTGACCCGTTCTTTTTCTAAATTCATCTAAAATCGAGCTCTAGCTGTTGGTTCTGGTTTTGTGAATTTTGGAGTTCATTTTCTTGTCATTTTATGTGTTTCTTTGTTTTGGTCGTTTTATCTCTCGTTAGATTCGGATTAGGAGGAGCGGGTTTAGCGCGCGAGAAGACCAGAGTACCCGTGAGCATAACGAAGGCAAGTCGTGTCCCTTGATCATGTTGAACCCAATTTTGCAGACTATTATTTAATTATTTTGCTTTAAATTACATTGCATTGCTATTTTTATTCAAACCTTTGTGCGGTAGCTATTGTCCCAATTGCAATTATACCTCCTTGACACTTGAAATACCATGATGCCTTTGTCACCATAGGTTGGGAAATTTATTAGTGATGCTAGTTTATTTATCACATGGGTCGATGCGATTAGATTGCTTAGCTTTGTTTATATTTACGATTGATCCCATCACACATGTTAAATATTAATTTGACTTAATGACATATGGAAGCGTGGTTGGTGCCACGTGTATTAAAATTTGTGCCACGTCATTGGTGTGGCGTTGGCTTGGTTATATAAATTGGTTTTGCACTCGGGCAAGTGATCGTGCGATAAAGGGAAATCTGATTGTACTTTGGGGATGTGGTAGTCTCGCCGGGTAATGTTAAGGACTTAACTTTGTGCGCCATTGATCTGAGCCTTACCGTGCAAACCACATATGCGGTATGGGACGGACTGGTGACTAATTTGGGAGGTTTCAAGCGTAATCTTGCCATTGAGATGAACATGGTTGTTGATTTCCATGTGGCGCAAGAGGGTGTGATCACGAAACCCTAGCGGGCGGATTAAGTTGTAATGGCGAACTTTGTAAAGGCCTTGTTGTGATTTTCTTTAACGTGAGGATTATCACATCGTGTAGGTGCAGATTGTGCAACCTCTGCGAGTGTAAAACTATTCGAATAGCCGCGTCCTCGGTCATGGGCGGTGCTCGGGGATTTCACCACGAGGTTAGTGTTTCATTTAAAACTTGATGGTTTATGTTGGGAGTGGGCGGGTAGTTCCTTTGTTGGTTTAACTTGTGAATTGGTGTTCACAAGTGGTTCATGTTTATTCCTTTGATTATCTATCGTTATTGTTTTGATTAACTTTCGCTTTCAAGTTATTTAATATATTTCATCAATAAATGCCTTTATGCAAATTAACCTTTCAGCCTTCCTTTGGTTAGCCTTGCATATTATATTGCATTTATTGTTACAAGCGACTTCTTTGAGTACCAATGTACTCACGGCTTTACGCCTATGTTGCTCGATTGAGGAGAGGAGTACTATCGGCGGGAGGTGCGGAAGGAGAATACTCGACGACTTCACGGATTAGGCCGTTCTCCACTCGATAGCTTTGTGGCTTGTCGATTGGTCGCTACGCTTTATTTTGGATTTCATTGCTATTTTTGTTAAGCCCTTAGGCTAGAGTTATTGTAAGCTTGGCCATAAGGTCGTACCTTTGATATTTTATCGATATTCGAGTTTTCCTTTATTATTGTCGTGTGTATGGCGTGATGACATCTATGTTTGACTGTGTGCACTAGCGTGATCCTGGACTAGTGCAGTTTACACAGAGAGACCGAATTTGCATATTCGGGTCTCGACAGAGATGGTATCAGAGCTATATCGACTGTAGGACGAAGCCTTAGTTAGACTTGTCGTCTTAGCCAATTCCAAAATATATTTTCTAAATCAAATCAACAAATGAATATTTAGTGATTCTCTATTCTTACCTTATTCTTAGGATTCTCAATCCTTATCATCTCTACAAATTTATTTTTAGAATTTAATTTGACTTCTTATCTCTATAAAATCCATAGTTGTTTCGAGTATCGCATAATTAAATAAGAGGTCAACCAGCATTGCGAAGATTGGATCGAGCAACCAATCAATTTAGTCCAAGACAAGACTGAAGATTATCGTGAAGATTAGGAGCTGTCAGATTGAAGCCCTGTTATAGTTTTAGCGTCGTGTAGATCGATTTGCTTCTTCTTGCCGTTGTGTGCGATGTGAGCTGCAAATATTGCCCTCAAAAGCATTATATTGCATTCATGTCAACTTTTTATTTGAATTATTTTCCTCGGTTTTGTCGTTAGCCTTTTCGGCTAAGTGTTTGTTTAGTTTAGGTTACCATTAGAAAATCCCCCTTAGATGAATTTACCTCTCCTCTATGCTTTTCCCTCTTATCTTTAAACCCGGCAAAGGCAGTGAACAGTTGTTTTCCATTTTCAGAGCAGAAGCAAAATGGAGAAACGAGAACTCCTCAGTCGTGTGCAGACGAACCGGATCAGAGAATAGTCTTTGCGCGGCGGTGCCACCTACCTTGGATCCGCCCTCGATCAATTTTGGTGGCGGACTCGGATGATGCAGACTATGATGCGAGAATATCACAGACTATGATCGGCGGCGGCACGAGGCAGCACCACCACGGCACCTCGTCAACGATCGGCTATGCGAGTTCGCGAGGGCGAGACCGCTGTCTTCTCGATTCGTCGGAGCCATTGGAGGCGATGATTGGATCCGTTCGATTGAGAAGAAAGCTGAACTTGGCTCTGCAGCGAGGAGAAGGTACTCTATGCGGCACATCAACGAGGACCGGCGGCGAGTGGTGGGAGAACTCTGTGCGCCCGGGAGGATCGGACCGCATCACTTGGAAAGAATTTGCTAAGGCCTTCCACAACGCCACGTCATGGATGGAGTTGTCGAGATGAAGAAGGGCGAATTCCGTGAGTTGCGGCGAGGGAACATGTCGGTGAGTGAATACCTCATGATTCACTCGGCTCGCTCGCTTCTGGCGCGGAGGATGTAACCAGATTCAGCCGTCGAGAAAAGGTTCAAGAAAGGTTTGAACCAGCGTTGAAGGTGCGGTCGTAGGCAGCGACTATGCCGTTTCGGTGTTGGTGGATAAGGCCATCTGATTGAGGATTCCGTCGTGAGTTGGGAGAATTTCACAAAGGAGGATGAGCGGACAAGGAGTTCATTCACGGCGATCCGAGAGGACAAGACTCAACACTTATCGGCTGCACGAGTGCCACGGCGGCGGCGGCAGTTTTCAAGACTCCGGCTCAATGACCCATTATGAAAACTTCGGGACCACGCCCCATTAATGTCGACAATCAACGGAAGAGTGCAAACCTGCGAGATCGGCTAATTGTTACAATTGCAAGGAGCGAGTCATTTTGCTCGCGATTGCCCGCGAAGCGTCAGCGATCACGCCGATTCCGTTCAATCGGAAATGCGCGGCCAGACCCTTCCTCCGAGAGCAAGCGTGGTGGCCAGCGATCTCGAGCGTTGCAAGGAAGCTTTGAACCACGTCGACTCGTGTCGCACCGGTAAACCCATCTCTCCTAGTTAGCCGGATCTCGGGTCGAGATCCGTTTAAGGGGTAAGGTTTGTAACATCCTGATTTTTGGGGATTTTTAAAACCTTGAATTTAAAAATAAATTTCTAGAATTTTCCTGAATTTAAATAAAGCTTAAATGGAATTTTCAAAAGTTTTAAATAATTTCATATGAATAAATTAAACTTCAAAATTAGCTGAAAATATTTTTAATTAAGTTCCTTAAGTCACAAGAAATTTTCTGGAATTTTCTGAAATTAAATTGAGCTTCAAATGAATTTTAGAACTTTGAAATGATTTAATCTGAGTAAAATAAACATTAACATAAGTTGAAAATATTTGATTTATGTTCTTCAGGTCTCAAGGAATTCTCTGGTATTTTTGGTGAATTTTTGGGATTTATTGGCTGTTTTCTGGAGCTCGTAGTATTTTATATGAATTACTGGAAAAAGAAAAAAAAAGAAAACCCTAAATGCTTTTGGGCCGAAACCTCCCAACCCAGCCCAACCTCCCCGGCCCATCCCCCCCCGCCCTCGGCCCATCTTCCCCCGGCCCAACCGCCCCACCTCACAAACCCTAACCCCGCAGGCCGAACCCCGCGTGGCGGCAATCCCGCCATCCGCCCTCGCTTGCATCACGGCCATCCGCGGCTTCCCGTTTGCGACCAGCGGCCGGTGGGTCCCCACAACAGCCGGACCCTACCGGTCTCCTTCTCCCTCCGTTCCGATCGGAAAAACGACCTGCCGCCGCCGCCATAGGAGCCGGCTCTCGACGCCTCACGAGGCTTTAAGAGCCGCCCATCGCGCGCAACTCCACCCCCGTGCCACGCACGATTTGCCTAACCCACACCCGAGGTTGCCCCTATCCGCGGAGCGCTGATTTCGCCGCCGCCCAATCCGAACTCGGCGAAAGTCGCGAGCCGGTGAGTCATCCCCCGCGCGGTGCCCTCTCCCCGCTTCCTCGCCGAGCTACACCTCCGAGCCACCTCACGAAGGCCCCGCCATTGGTTGGCCCGTTCGGCGTCGCCCATCCTCTCCGCCGCCTCTAGCTCGCCGCGGCGCGCTGGTGGGTCCCGCACCAGCGCTCGCGCCTTTAGCCTCGCGGCATCCACGGAGCCTTGTGTGCCGTCCGCTTCATCTCCTCATCGCCTCTCGCGGATTCCTCGTCGCCATTTGCGCGCCTTGGATGGCCAATGAGGATTGCCGCCGCCCCTCTGTAATCCGAGCCGTTGAGGAGATTCGCCCTCGCCCGCCGTAGCCCTCGCCAACCTCGCCGGAGTTGACCTCGCCGTCGAGCTCGCCGGCGTCGACCAACCTCGACACCGACCCGCGCCCGCATCCTCGGTGGCGGCCACCGTAACGCCAGAGGCCCACGTGTGCGCCACCTTGGCCGGCCACATAGGCCCTAGGGCGCCACACCCTCCAAAGCGCCTTGCCACGTCACGGGGCGATCGAGCCACTTGGGCGCCACGTCACCAACCCGCTGCGTGTCGGCCATCTAAGCACCCGCTGCTGTTCCAAAGACCAAGTCCACCGCAGACCCCACAAATTCGTGCACCGAGTCCACAAAACAGTGCCCCCTCGGAATTTTGGTATTTTTCAGTAAATTCAAACTTCCGAGAGCCCGTTCTCCTCCGTCCTAGCTCCGATTGACCCCGTTCTTTTTTCTAAATTCATCTAAAATCGAGCTCTAGCTGTTGGTTCTGGTTTTGTGAATTTTGGAGTTCATTTTCTTGTTATTTTATGTGTTTCTTTGTTTTCGGTCGTTTTATCTCTCGTTAGATTCGGATTCCGGAGGAGCAGGTTTCGCGCCAGAAGACCAGGAGTACCCCGCTGAGCATAACGAAGGCAAGTCGTGTCCCTTGATCATGTTGAACCCAATTTTGCAGACTATTATTTAATTATTTTGCTTTAAATTACATTGCATTGCTATTTTTATTCAAACCTTTGTGCAGGTAGCTATTGTCCCAATTGCAATTATACCTCCTTGACACTTTGAAATACCATGATGCCTTTGTCACCATAGGTTGGGAAATTTATTAGTGATGCTAGTTTATTTATCACATGGGTCGGTACGATTAGATTGCTTAGCCTGTTTATATTTACGATTGATCCCATCACACATGTTAAATATTAATTTGACTTAATGACATATGGAACTGTGGTTGGTGCCACGTGTATTAAAATTTGTGCCACGTCATTGGTGTGACGTTGGCTTGGTTATACAAATTGGTTTTGCACTCGGGCAAGTGATCGTGCGATAAAGGGAAATGCTGTTGTACTTTGGGGGATGTGGTAGTCTCGCCCGGGTAATGTTAAGGACTTAACTTTGTGCGCCATTGATCTGAGCCTTACCGTGCAAACCACATGTCGGTATGGGACGGACTGGTGACTAATTTGGGAGGTTTCAAGCGTAATCTTGCCATTGAGATGAACATGGTTGTTGATTTCCATGTGGCGCAAGGGGGTGTGATCACGAAACCTAGCGGGCGGATTAAGTTGTAAGCTGAACTTTGTAAAGGCCTTGTTGTGATTTTCTTTAACGTGAGGATTATCACATCGTGTGGGTACAGTTGTGCAACCTCTTGAGTGTAAAACTATTCGAATAGCGCGTCCTCGGTCATGGGCGGTGCTCGGGGATTTCACACGAGGTTAGTGTTTCATTTAAAACTTGATGGTTTATGTTGGGAGTGGGCGGGTAGTTCTTTGTTGGTTTAACTTGTGAATTGGTGTTCACAAGTGGTTCATGTTTATTCCTTTGATTATCTATCGTTATTGTTTTGATTAACTTTCGCTTTCAAGTTATTTAATATATTTCATCAATAAATGCCTTTATGCAAATTAACCTTTCAGCCTTCCTTTGGTAAGCCTTGCATATTATATTGC
The DNA here is from genome assembly GCA_036346265.1 of Melocanna baccifera. Taxonomy (NCBI): domain Eukaryota; kingdom Viridiplantae; phylum Streptophyta; class Magnoliopsida; order Poales; family Poaceae; genus Melocanna; species Melocanna baccifera. The sequence goes on from CM070680.1 coordinate 6,262,973, forward strand.
ATTTATTGTTACAAGCGACTTCTTGAGTACCAATGTACTCACGGCTTTACGCCTATGTTGCTCGATTGAGGAGAGAGTACTATCGGCGGGAGGTGCGGAAGGAGAATACTACGGCGACTTCACGGATTAGGCCGTTCTCCACTCGATAGCTTTGTGGCTTGTCGATTGGTCGCTACGCTTTATTTTGGATTTCATTGCTATTTTTGTTAAGCCCTTAGGCTAGAGTTATTGTAAGCTTGGCCATAAGGTCGTACCTTTGATATTTTATCGATATTCGAGTTTTCCTTTATTATTGTCGTGTGTATGACTGTGATGACATCTATGTTTGACTGTGTGCACTAGCGTGATCCTGGACTAGTGCAGTTTACACAGAGAGACCGAATTTGCATATTCGGGTCTCGACACCCTAGTACCTCGGCCTCACACCGCATTCCCCTAGCCCCTTTTGCCATCAAGGTGGCTTAGAGTGCTGCCACTTTGTGAGCTTGATTTCTACTCTTTCATATCTGCTGTGCTCTGGTCAGCCATGCTAGTATTTCTAATTCATTATCTCTAAGACTTGTGACTGTTGTAGCACTGTGGTGCTTTGCATGATAGATTGTGGGCTTGTGAATTGCCCGATGAGGATATATGTCAAATTGAAATCATAGTGATACTCAAGTTGTGGTGATACTCTCGATGAGGATACATGTTATTTGATTATCTCTATTGAGTGTAGCTTGTGGTCTTGTCAATTGCATTTGCTATCGTTCTTGCTCAGTATTGCCTCTTGTTGTGGTTAGATCTCACCAAAATCATATTCTTGTGTTTATAATGCAATTCCTAAGTATAAGTTAATCCCTATAGTAGCTTATTTGATCTCTATTATGCGATTTCAATGAGATCTTTTGTTTGTGATTCTTTGTTGATATTTATGCTACACTAAGGTACTGTTGGATTAGATTAAACTAGTAGTATCTTTGAAGATTGCATCATTATGATAATTGAAAACTTGACAAGAGTCAAAGAAGGCCAAGTTTCTTTTAACTTATGCGACTCCTCCCTGAGAGCAGTACATTTAACATTATATTTGTGCAGTATGCCAAGTTTCATTAAGCTGTGCATTATACTAGATTTATATGCTCACATGCTTTTTCTATTGAATATATTGCAATATGTCAATGTTTTTAATTATAAGTGATTTAAAATGGAAATATTGCTAAAATCGCTCAAATTTGGAATTAATATATGAAGGCCAACATGTCGTCTACTCATTCTTCATCATCGTCGCCGGATGCATGTAATACACCGTCCTCTGCAAAATTCAAACACCATGGAAGAGGACTATCGAAAAAGTCCAAGGGCCGATTTACCATTACAGATGTTGATGCATCTGGACCCCTCAAAATCCTCGTCGAGCAGTGTCCACATTCTAGAGAAATAGTTGCACGCGAATGGATTGAGATCACGTTCGATTCATGGAAGACCATGACTGAAGCTCAAAAAAGTGAGATGCTAATAGAAGTTTTTTTTGCATCGTTTGAGATCCCAAAGAACACAAAGACTCTGTGCAACGACATGCATTGTGCAACGACATGCATTGCTAGCGGTGTGCAAAGCATGGAAGAATTTCTAGAGTCTACTTGTCAAGCAATGTATAGAGAAGGATCTGTATCCATTCTTGGAACTGCAAAGGGAGGAGTTTGAATTTTAGGCAGTCAGGGAGAGAGATATACTCTCCATAGCCCTGAAAACAAGGAGCACCTAGGTCGTACTAGAGGTTTTGCTCTTTATGTTCCTTAGAAACATGGTTTTGCAGAGGACTCCGAATCATACCGGAGTAGGAAGAGAGCTAAAACTGAACGCAAAGCACAGCTACAAGATGTGATTAAGGCTTCCTTTAGAGTGGAGCTCATTGATTATTTCAGAGATGAGATGCAAAGGTATAGGAAAAATCAGTAGGAAGCCCCCGGCGCTCTTGTGCCAGCCAGCCTCCCAACCATCTGAGATGGTGTGCATCCAACCCTACCTTGGAAAGCAACCATAGATTTTACATTGATGATATCCTAGAAATAATTATTATCTATAGAATGCTTGATCCATTAATAGGGCTGTTGGAGTAGCTAATTTTGTATCATTATGTAGGTAGCTACGAAGTGCAAGTTCTAAGTGAGATATGCCTCTGTTGCCCTATCTTTTGCTTGGGGCTAGGCATATCCGTCAGTCCTAGGGCCTTAGTGCATGGTGTAACTCTAGCACGAGGTTTTAGAAAAGTGAATGTGGATGGTGTTTATGCCAATTTTGAGGTCATCCCGTCTGAAGTCCTCGAGCGATAAGGTCGTGACTCTAGGGCAAGCCATTAAACATTCATCCTATGGCCCAAATGGGATATTTGCCTTGAGGCTCTTACAGGTGCCAAGTCCACGGGGCTATCCGCACTAGATCTATCTGCACCAATGCCAAGTCCACAAGGACTATCCGCACCAAAGCTACTTGCATCGGTGCCAAGACCATGGTGCGACTATCGTGAAGTCGACCTACAACCGAGCGGCAAGGGCAAGTCAAAGAAGGCGGCGATGATATTCCACCTTCACCGTTGGCCTAGAAATTTGTGCTAGGCAGGCGATGGTCATCCCAAAGAGTGCCTCCTAACCCTAGGTCTAGGTTGCGAGATTGCATATATGGTACATAAAACAGGCCAACAAGCCAGAGAGACAACGGCGCTCGGGTTTCACCATCAAGTTTAGGCTGCATCATTTTTAGCACGATGTTTAAGACTGTGTCTTTACGGTGACCTTCGAGGACTTATTCGATCTCTTCACACTCAACGCCCTCGGCGCCTCACTCGTTCAATCTTTGGACAACGTAAGTGTGTACAATCACGGTCTACGTTCATATAATCTTGATAAATATTATATATATAACTCATTGCTTTTGTGTGCATATATATGGATATATGGTGACCAAAGCGATTATTGAAATCACCGATTGGTTTTTTCGATCCACGATTGGTCGCCTTAAATACCATCGAGGAGGATGCATCCTTCTTGAGAATTACATTGCGATGGTATTGGTGGCTCACGCAACAAGGAATTTATACTTATGCCCTACAACTAGAGGCAAGTGCGGCACTAACGGTTATACTTGTTGATTTGTACTTTATAAGCAACACAAAATTAGGTTTAATAACCATAACAACAGATCTATGTAGGTTCCACTGGATTGTAATTATAATTATACCAAAATAGAACATGGTAATATAACTTTATTCCCTAAAGAAGAACAAAATCAATATCATAATTGTCCAATGATTAATCGACAGGTAAACACATTTTCTCTATAGATAACTCTATTGTAGTCTTTCCTTCCTACCCAATAACTAAGGCTACCTTTCTGGAATCATGTAGGGCGTTTGCCACGTACGTTGCAGAGGTAAGAAAATCTAAGTGAGGGATCAACACCCTGCGACACGACCTAGATTTCCCGGTATTCACTAGTACACATTAATCCTATATATATAACACTTCATAGTAATGCCTCTTGAATTAACAAATTTTATTTTTCTTTGTGCCTCTAGCAACCAGGACAACACCTATGGATTCTATGTTTGCCACCACATCCAACGACTCCTCGATTTCTTGAAGACCAATGATCCTCAAGTTTATCAATCTTGCAATAATTATTTCATACTTATCTAGTTATATATGTATGCATGACATTGATATTCCTACTGACAGGTTGCGTCCATCACTACAACTGCGTTGGAACAGATCGACCTCACAAAAATTCAAGGTTAGTGTGCGTACTTCTTGATATCTTAAGTCATAAAATCAGATGGGGAATTCCACAATGTAGAATGAATTTGATTAGGATAAAATTGACCTTAACAGTACATGTGTGACTTATTAAAGGATAATTTATTTCATTTCGGTTAATTGATTTGTGAAATGGATGTCCTTGTTTTCGAAATGAATGAATGTGAATTGGATATATACTGTATTGATCTGCTTGTTTTAGAGGGCATGGCTAGCATTTCATGAGGCTAGCCAACAAACAGAAATAGATTTAGTAATAGAAATAAATATCAGAGATTATTGCAACTACATACCATCTATGATATTGAACAATCACAGACGGTTTTCAATTGAAATCGTCTTGATATATAATGTATCACAAACTGTTTCAACTACAAATCGTCTATGATAGTTCACTATCACAAATGATTTGTACTTGAAACCATTTGTTATACATTATATATCACTGAATAGTTGTAGTTGAAACCGTCTATGATACATTATATAACATAGGCGGTTTCAACTGAAAACCATCTATAATAGTTCAATATCATAGGCGGTATGTAGTTAAAATTATGCTGTGTGATTGCATCACAGATGGTTGAAAGCTATCTGTGATGACCTCATGTTATTATTGACCCATAAATTCGGATGGCTCATGAAAATAGTTGCATCACGGATGGTTGAAAGCCATGCAGGATGACCTTATGTTATTAGTGACCTATAAATTCAGATGGCTCACAAACCGTCTATGATGATGTTTTTGTACTATTTGTGATAACCTTTTCCGTAGTAGTGTGGCCTTGGCTTCTTCCTCATTGATCCTTCCTCGTTGCATCCTCCTCCCGGGCCAGCTCACCGCTAGTCGCCATAGCACACTTCCTCCTCCCTCCACCAACACCTCTAAACTAGATCCACTGCCAACCACCATCGCCACCTCATCACCACCTCCACGCTCCCCTCTACTCCCAATCTCAACTCCGGTTGATAGGTGGATGTCACTGGCCACCATGAGGACAGCTCAACACTTTGGTGAGGAGGAGTGAATAGAGGAGGATAAGAGCAGCGACGGCCATGGTTTGAAGGTGACTACCGTGGGTTCGGGGTTGTTGGATCCAGATCTTGCAATCCAGAATCATCTGTGATTTCACCGAACTATTCCCTGGATCAGTAGATAGTGCTTACAGATACAGTACCGTCTCAAGTCATACATCGCAGAAAATAGATCAAACTAAAATATTACAAGTCAGAGTTTAGAATACACCACATTGGGCGACAGTTTTACATAAGGGCCAACCAGGCCAAATATTTATATTACAAAAGATAGAAGTGAAAAGTATAAATAAAAGTAGAACCATTAGCCACAGGCAAGCGACTGGGGGTAAATGGCTACGATAAATATTATCTAAAACTAGATAATAGACATGCACACATCACCATCGAGTCTATTTGCCTAGGACCCGAACTTGACAATGACATCTAATTCTCAACCTCGGCTCTCTCTTCCATGGCATGTGCATCTTTGTATGCATAGTGATCTTGGTTTTCGGGATTTTGGTAATGCGAGAGTGAGCACAAACTATCGTATTCCGTGAACCAATACACAGGATGCAATTAATTATCATGCAAGACTTACCAAGGAAGGCTAGGGTTGTTTTTCTTTGCCAAAAATTACTTTTGAGAATAGGGTATATAGAAAACTTCGTGTGATCTAACAGTTTGGACTAAAATATGTTATTTGAACAAATGAGTGCAATAACAGCCTACCTTACTACTGGGACGACACTCAGGACAACATCAAATCAGGGCTTCCTGTAACCCGTCGTTTTGCATTTCCATCCACAAAGTTTTTGAAATGGAACTATCTCAAGTTAAGTTCCCATGCCCGCCCATGACCGTGGGCATGACTGATCAAATAGTTTTGACTCTGCAGTGTTTGTACACTTTCACTACAAGAGAGAATCCGCTCATTGCTCCACACGATTCCTTAGTCAAGCGGTTGAGTAGATCATCACAGTAACTTTTGAAATATCGGCCCCTTTTATCATCTCACTCTATGGGCTTCTCCCACGTGCGATGGGTCCCATACGTTGCTCGGGATGCTTGCCGCAACAACTAGCAGAACGGGACCTCGCTCCCCCAATGTCTAGCGTAGCTGGCAAACATCACCATGCCCTTGGTGTCCCTTTATGCCTCCCCTTGCCCTTGCAATATTCTACTTCTTTTCACTACATATGAGATGAGTCCAAGGGTTCGATAGATTTACTTAGACAAGTTGCAATTTGCAGACTTGCGGTTGTACCGTTTTACAATAAAAGGTCGATTCAGTCTTTAGGGTTATTTGGGTGGTTCTACCACAATCCACATGTTCTCGTGTATCTACTGCATCGGCCCCTCTTATCATCCGCCCACATAAAATACCATATTAAAACTAGCTATTTTCCTCAAATCAGTTTTCATGATCAAAAGTGATGCTTGGGGCATTCTGGTGTCCTTGAGTATCTAAGCAGTACTAAACATGGTGTATAAATATAGAGTTACTTTCAAAATTTATCATTATAATTTTTCCTGTGGTGACAAATTTCACATATTCAGAATATCTCAACAGAATGTAGTACTAAGAAGTTCAATAGTGGGTATGTAGCTAGTACTCTAAAACAATAATAGATTTGTATAAAAATATTGGCATGCAATTTGATAATTTAAATTGAAATAATTTGCTGAAAAATGTAGGTTCAACATGATCAAAGTATTGAATTGCCTTGATCACAGTTGGCTTGGTCTTGCTGGTCTTGACTTGCTTCGGCTTCGGTCTTCTCTTCCTGAGCCTCGTATGCTATTTTATGTTGCACGAAAAATCGGGTAAAGAAAATTAGCAAACCAAATAAAGCCATATATAAAAATTTAAACAAGCTCTAAAATCCTTGGTTTTAGTTCCATTAGGTAGATATTGAATTTAGATGAATTTAGAAGTTTGTTTCACCAAATTTGGAGTTAATACAAGTAAGTTATGCCTATTTAAAATTCTCTATTTGAATTAAATCCGAAAATGAGAGAGGAGAGAGACATCTCTCACTGACAGGTGGGCCCAATTAAGTTCAGACCGGTCCGAACATTTGAGAGAGTTCGGACCATCTAAACGGGTGGGATGCGAGAGCCATCCGTTTAGCTAGGGACAGCCTGATCTTCCGAGTGGTTCGGATTGTCGAAGGTTACGACATGTGAACCGTCCGATCGGCAATAGACTGCTCGGATCGAGTGAAAGATTTAGACTGTCCGAATGGCTAAGACACGTGAACCGTTAGATCAACGATGGACCGTCCGATCGAGCGGAAGGTTCGGACTGTCCGACGGCTGAGACACATGAGCCATCTGATCAGCAATGAACTGTCCGATCGAGTGGAAGGTTCAGACTGTCTGAACAGCCAAGTCGTGCGAGTCGTCTGATCAGTGATGGACTGCTTGGATTCACTCGGGAAAGTTTAGACTGTCTGAATAGCTGGAAAACATGCACCGCCCGATCAGCTGATGAGTCGTTCAGACCGTCTGATCATTTGCTTGGACAATTTGAATGGTCACCTTTTTCAACCTAGAGCTCTCGCCTCTCCTCGGCAAGCACCAAAAGGGCTTGCCGCCGGCGATAGAGGCAACGACCGGACATGAGCTTTTCAAAAATAGAATGCTCAAGCCTGAGAGCACAATTGGGCTTAGTCCCGTCGACTAGTTTGATGGTGGTGGCGGTCGGCGGCGATCAATGGTAGTGGTGGAATAGGGGAGGTAGGGGAAAATTATCTACAGTGTTCTAGCACAATTCATGGATAGGGAAGCATCTACAGGGAACTCGACTTCATCTGAATGCTTGGATAAGCTCGGGGATGTTGATAGTGGTCTTGCGGCGTATGGTGGTGGCGGGTAGAGTAGGCTCACGGCACCAGCGAGGTGCAAGCATCGATGTGTCTGGCCGAGGGTGGGGATCGTGTTGCCTTCCTCCGAGGGTGCTCCTGCTCAGTAGAATTGGCTTGGCGAAGCTCCAATCGACTGATTGCTCGATGACTTGAGTTAGGGAAGAGAGTGTCGCCGGTGCTCCAATGGGCGGCGACAATGCAATTCTTTGCTGTGGGAGGAAGAGAGTGATGATGCAATGAGGGTGGAGGCTCGGGCGAGGCTTTATAGCCGACAAAAATTGCTGGCCACATGAAGGGGGTGGTTGGCGGTCATGACGATGAACGTAACACTGGCATGGCTACAGGGCTTGGTGATTCAAGCTTGGCGTCACGACAGCGATGCGCTGCAGGGTATGGCGGCGGCTGTCGCACTTAATGGCGAGGCGCTCATGCCAAGAAGCATGGGCATTGTTTCAGTCTGCACCAGAGAAGTAATGGTGATGTGATAGGGCAGGGCCAGCGGTACAATAGCCGATGGGAGCTAGGCCGAGTAGACTCTTGATGGAGGCAGTTGTCGTGTCAAGCTACGACGGCGAGGGCGTGTACTATGGCTAACTCGAGTTGTTATGTCACGACTGACCGATCGGCGCTTTTCTGTTCTTCGGCCACGTGGCGAGTCAAAAAGGCAAACTCAAATGTGATGGCGTTCTTTGTGGTGACGCAAAGTAGAGCCGCAGCGCAGAAGGGCAGCAACGGCATGGGAGAAGGGGAGGCACGCTGGCGACCGATGGTCACCGTGAATCACGGTGGAATGATTGCCGTGGTGGAGTCGGCGAAGTAAATTTTCTGCCGAGGCAGTGCACGACAGAAGAAGCAGAGAAAGGACCGGGTTGGCTTGGCTAGGCTGGAAGGCCAAGAAGTTTTTGGGGCTAGGCAAATTTTTATTTCTTTTGATATTTTTCTAATCCTCTATTATTCAACTTTTCTCATTCCAATATTTTGCATTAGCCTATGCCTTTTTATTGTTTACCTTACAACCATATTGCTAGTAATTCTCCTACCCTACCTTGCTGGATCATCTTTTTAAATTCATCTTTCATTTTGGATTTAACTTCTATTAATTGTATTGTTTCTTTTTGAATTTTGTCTTTTTATTATTTTTACTTATTGGAACCTTAACCAAGAATCACGAAAAACCAATAAGATCAATCTGCAAAGAACATATATTTCAAAAGAATTTTTTTGTATTTACATATTTTCAGAATCTAAATTTTTAGGATGTTCTGAGGTGCCTTGGTGGACAAGACATGCAGAACTTCGGACACATACACACACACATGTGTGTGTGTCTTTATCCATATGTATAGTAAAAATCTATATTTTGAGACATCATTTTGAACATCTCTCTGCACATTGTTCCTGCTCTCCTCGACGACTTGATGAGCCAAGACCTGTTTTTTTGGGCTACAATTTTTTGCTGTGACTAATAACTTTTGGATATGTTTTTTGAGACAGTGGCGGACGATGGAGACGCATGTGACGACATTGTGTGTCGATGGGCCCAAGAGCCGTTTAAAGCGGTTTCAAGCGGTTTGAAGAAGTTATTACATTTATTTCGGCTTCTAGAAGTCAAAGCTAAAAACCACCTCAAAAGCTCAAAAGAATAGAGGTTCTTTTTAGCTTTGGCTTATCACTTTCTGCTACAGTAACTAGTTTTTATATGGTATGTTTTTTAAGGTGGGATTTACAGGTTGATTGTAGTAGACACTGTATCGATTTTAGCTACACCAGCTAAAATTGTATATGACTATTTTCTCTACGTACTGTCACTTACGAACAACTATATTTCAAAAAATATAAATCAAAAGAGAGTCATATAAAAAACCCACCATGCATGCACGAACAAAATTAAGCGTCCAATCAAGTCTCTGTGCATGCAGCCCCAAGCATGATGTTATCATGCTAACCTGGTGCCACGTAAGGGCATAGTGTCCATTTGGATGCAGATTACTAGTAACACAGAAGAAACTGCAGGGCATAGTCAGGGACGGATCTACAGTGATTCAAGGGTATTCAGCTGAATACCCAAATTTTTTGACCAAAAAACTAATATATATAAGATATAATACATACATATATATATATATATAGTTGGGCCAAAATTACTTTTTCAGTATATTTTAGGCAAAATAGCCCATCCGGCCATCCCCTCATCAGCGTTCTCGTCCGGCGGGCCATTTCCGCACACTCGCAGCCCATTTCCGCGTCTCGCCCAGTGGCTTGGCCCGGCTGACGGCTGTTCTCTCATCCCTTCCCTTCGCCATTCGCCCTGAGCGCCCCACAAGCCCCTGATGTGAACTCCAAACTCCAGGCTGCAGTCTTGAGTCTTCCCCTCCGTAGCTCCGCCCTGGCGACCTCCCTTCTTCAGTTCTTGCTCAATCGACTGCGGCGCCATCAGCCTCCGGCCCGGTCCGCCCTTTTTCCAGATCTGCGCCAGCGCCATCAACTCGCTGGCCGCTGCGGCGCCGCCTGCATCTACCCCTCGTGGCTCCGCCTATTGACCCGATCCGCCCTTTTCCTTCCAGATCTGTGCCATCAGGCATCAGCTTGCCAGCCGCCGCGGCGCCGCCTACATCTACCCTCCGTGGCCGCCGGTCCGCCCTTTCCAGATCTGCCGCTCTGCGCCATCAACTCGCCGGTCGCCGCGGCGCCGCCGGCCGCCTGCATCTAGCTACCTCACTACAACACAACCGAGATTCGAGGGCGTTTAGCAAACCCGGCGTTTATACTTAACCCGGCGTTTATTGAGATTTAGGGGCGTTTGTATAGCAGGGCAGAAGTAAATGCCAGCATAGACATTTTTACTGGCGTTTCTAAGTGCCGGCTTTGATATAATAATTAGGGGCATTTGTAAACGCCGGTAAATATTTTTTACCGGCATTTGTAAACGCCTAGTTTACTTTTATTATTACCGGCATATGTAAATGCCGGCATATATCGTCCCTGGTGCTTAGCCCAGCAACGCGCGCGGGAATTAGTCTTTTGGCGCGCGCGGGATTGGTAGTGGGTGGAAAAAGTGGCGCCGCCTCAAAGCCCTAGCCGCCAATTAGTTTTGCGATCGATCTCCCCAATTCGCCCCCAATTCTTGTTTCCTCCTCCTCCTCCTCCACTCTCGGCGCCGGCGAGGCCGGGCCAAAATCGTCGGCGGCCACTTCATCCCTGCGCCCCCCGCGCCGCCACTCCTCTTCGTCCCTGTGCCCCCCGCGCCGCCACTCCACTTCATCCTGCGCCCAGCGCGCCACTCCTCTTCGTCCCTGCGCCTCCGCGCCGCCTCCACTTCATCCTCGCCCCGCGCGCCACTCCTCTTCGTCCCTGCGCCCCCCGCGCCACTCCACTTCATCCTCGCCCCGCGCGCCACTCCTCCCCTTCCCCGCAAAGTCATCTAGCTTTCCGCTGCCTCTCTTTTTCTTCTCCAGCAACGGCGCCGGCACTCACCTCACTTCCGGCCACCCCTGTGCCCCCACTACCTCGGTGCCGCCGTCTTCATCGCTCTCTCTCTGCGCGCCTACTCCGTGCCGCGCCTTCTTGCTCTCCTTCCCATCTCTTCCTCCACCACCAACGCCACCTCTCACCACCATCCACCGCACCGCTTCTCTTGACCCACCTTGGCGCGCGGCTCTTCGGCTACCACCGCAGCGCCGCCCTCCGAGATCCACAAGTCGCGCCAACGCCATCGCCGATCTCCACGGATCTTCTTCAACCCGGTCGGCCGCCCCTGTCTCCGCCACCACTGCATCATCCCCTTCATCGGCGACCCGACCCCAGCTTCCTCTTCACCGACAACTTCACCTCGGTCTGACGGCGACGACTTCTCCAGCGACGCCGGCGAGCTCCGACTTCTTCCTCTGCCTCCACTTCACCTCGGTCTCCTCTGCTACATCTTCTTTGGTTATGTCTAATTCCTCTCCATTTTCTAATTGCTATTCTCGAGTATTGTTAACTAAATTGGTACTAATTCACATTAATTGTGCCTTCGTTAAATTGATGCTTTATGATCGTGATGTGTGTCTATGAGATGTGGTGAGAGAAGTATTGTTCATCTTCTTTGCTTTGTGAGAAGGTTGACAAGGTGCTTCGACAAAGGTTGATGAGGTGATTCATTTGCTACATATTGGTGCTTCTGTGCTGGTTGCTATTGTCTCCTTACTCTCTTTTCAGGTTAGTTTTGCAAGCTGAAACTTTTTATATGTTTGTGAATTCCATGCCTCCATGTGCATCTTGGGAGAACTAATAAATTGGTGCCAATGATTAGGAAACATGGACAAACATTGGATGCTTTCACCTAGGTAATTAGATTTCAACACAAAGCTAAAAGTTAAAAGATTATTTACTCTAGCTCCTGGTTATAATTGTTAGTAGTAACTTGATATTATAGGTACATGCAGAGCAGTATGAAAGCGGTCTTAAGAATTTCATTGAATTTGCCATTTCCAAATCAGCGAGAGGCAACACAATCCTTTGTCCTTGTAGAAAATGTGTGAATCGGTATTGGTTCAGGAAAATGTTGTGTATGACCACTTAATCTGTCATGGATTTATGCCTGGGTATAATACATGGATTTATCATGGTGAGAGTTGGAACAATTCAGCAGCTGTTAGTTCAACTCCATCAGTTCAAAATGACAAAGATGATGAAATAAATGATATGCTAAGAGAAGGTCTTGGATTTTTTGATGATGTCAACATAGATGTGACTGCTAGTGATGACGAGCAAGAGAATGATATAGATGCTGCGATATACTATAAGTTAGCTAATGAAGCTAGTCAACAATTGTATCCAGGTTGTGAGAAGTACTCCAAACTACAGTTTATTGTTCGACTCCTTAACATAAAAAACTTGTGGAATATGAGTAATGCTTGCTTTGATGAACTTATTGTACACTTAAAGGATGCACTACCAGCCGGTGAAAATTTACCAAAAAACTACCATGAGGCTAGAAAGTTTGTTAGGGATGTTGGCCTTGGCTATAATAACATTGATGCTTGCATAAATCATTGCGTACTCTTTAGGAAAGAATATGCCAATTGTACTTCTTGCCCAACATGTAAGGCTCCAAGGTGGAAATCAGAGAAGGTAGGAATTGATGGGAAGCGTGTCCATAGAGTTCCTATGAATGTTCTTCGCCATTTTCCTTTGAAAAGAAGGCTTCAAAGGAGGTTCATGTCATCCAAAAGCAATGACGACCATAGATGGCATAGCGAAGGCGTACCAAGGATGGTTTATTACGACATCCGCAGATTCTCTGCATGGAAGGATTTTGACTTTCGGTTCCCGAGTTTAGTTCGAATGTCGTAACATTAGATTTGCTTTGGCAATGCGGTTTCAGCCCATTTCGTACATTAAGTGTTGCTCACAAAGACATGGCACGTTGTTTTGATTCCATACAATGTCCCTCCATGGGAGTGCATGAAGCGATCAAATTTCATTCTATCTCTACTCATTCTGGTCTATCCTCTCCTGGAAATAATATTGATGTTTACTTGCAACCACTAATTGATGAACTTCTAGAGCTATGGCATGTAGGCGTTAGAACATTTGATGTATCTGTTGAGTGGTTTCACTACGTCTTTGCACTTATTGCAACAATTAGTGACTACCCAGTAATGCATATTTGTGCGGAAGAAAGACAAATGGGGAGGTAGGCTGTGCTAGTTGTTACCTTGGAACTGCTCATTCAAATTAAAGCACAAAGCGTGCTACATGGGCCATCGAAGATACCTACCCAACAATCACAGTTTAGGTTTGATGCACATGCATTTGATGGTACTCAAGAACTAAGAGATGCACTGTGCCTATAAGCTGGATTTGATGTGTCGAACAAACAAAAGACTTGAAAACTATTTTTGGAAAACTTTGAGATACAAAAATGCTCAAAAAAGGGTAAGGAGAATGTGGTCGAGCCCAAGTGGAAGAAAAGAAGTATTTTTTTCCAATTACCGTATTGGGAAACTCTTTTAGTATGCCATAACTTAGATGCAATGCATATTGAGAAGAATGTTTTTGATAATATAGTGAATACATTGTTAGGTGTTGACAAAAGTCCAAAGACAACCTAAATGCCGTGTTGACCTTCAAAATATGGGCATAAGGCGAGCTTCACCGGTAGAACGAGGAAATAAGACTTATCTACTGCGGCAATTTTCTGCTGAGCACAAAGAGAAGAAATTGTTTCATCAAACATTGAAACAAGTTAAATTTCCGATGGATATGCTTCTAATCTGCAAAACAAGGTCCTTGTTGATCAAAGAAAGCTAGTTGGACTTAAGAGCCATGATGCCATATTATTATGCAAAACTTGCTTCCTCTTGCAATTAGAAGAATTTTGCGGAGAAGGTCAGACAAAGATCGATTTGTTTGAGCAATTTTTAAGAAAATATACTCCTGTTATTTACGTGAGTGACATGCAACAATTAGAAGATGAGATAGCTGAAGTACTTTGCCTCCTTGAGAAGATTTTCCCTGACCTTCTTTGATGTGATGGTTCATTTGTGTGTCCATCTCCCAACGAAGCTAGGCTAGCTGGGCTGCTGATACCAAAATATGTACCCTATTGAGAGGTAAATTATTAAATCATCTCTACAACTTTCTAAAGTAACAAATGTCTTTCTAATGGGTTGAATATTTCTGTACACATGCAATAGGTACTGGTCAAAATTAAAATCAATGGTTCTTTTCGAAGTCACCGGAAGGTTCAATAGTGAAGGATATGTGCTAGATGAAAGTCTTACTTTTTGTTCGCGATATTTGCACGGTTGTCAAACAAGGTTCACTCGTAGAGAACATGAAGATGGGAATGACACTACTACAAATTCTACTAAATTTTCATATCTAAGAAGAGTAGGGCGTCCATTGTCGGGAGGTTGCATGATCGAATTGGATCATATATCTTGGATGCAAGCTCATCGATATGTATTGATCAATTGTCAAGGAGTTGCTCCGTATATGAAGTATGTTGTATGACCTCACAGTTTTTTATTTGTTTTGTGGCAAGCGGCTCATCTTTGTTTAAAAATATGTAGAAAGCACCACCAATTTCTATGTTTGGGGAAACGGCAAAAGAAGCGAGATGTTGAACGCATTCAACATGAAACTTTTCACATATGGTTCGAAGAACATGTAAGTTGTGAAGTGGTTTACAATATGATAGCTACTCATGTGTTCTGTATTTTTGAAATGATTTTATTAATATTTATCACATTGTTAGGTTCAAAATATGGTTTCGAATAGGATTGAAGTTCCTGAGGAAGTAAAGGTCTTGGCTAACAAGCCATACAGGATGGTGTCCAAATACAACACTTATGCTATAAATGGGTATAAATTCCAAACTCAGAGCTACAACAGGGGAAAAACTACCCAAAATTTTGGAGTAGCTGTTGTTGCAAGTACATCAAGCTTTTCTAGTGCAAAAGACAAGAATCTAGTTATAGGTGAAGTTACATATTATGGCATAATCAAGGAAATTATTGAGTTAAACCACTCTAACAAAGGATCTGTTGTGCTGTTCAAGTGTGATTGGGTTGATACTATCCAAGGTAGAGGCATTCAAAAGGATAAGTATGGAATAACACTTGTAAATTTCAATCATTTACTCAATACTGGTGACAGCTTAAGTAATGAGCCATTCATTCTTGCAACTCAAGCTAAACAAGTTTATTATGTGCAAGACTCTATCGATGAAGAATGGCATGCAGTTGTCTTTTCGAAACCAAGAGATATGTTTGATATGGGAGCAGGCAACAAGGATGACCATGAAAATATAAATTGCTACCAGGAGCCTATTGAACCTTTAAGTAATGACTTGCTTGCTGATTTGGGAGATGATATTTGTGCTAGGTCTGATATAAATGGTGTGACTATTGATAGGCTATTAAATGAAGCTACTAAGGCTAAAGGGTATAGCCTTATAAATGAATATGTTACTGCTGAACTTTAATTTCCTTGAATAATCTGCTACTTATTATCAGTATATACTAAAGGAATTTCTTTAAGTAATGTTTTCTACTGTATTGCAGAGGAAAAAATGGCAGCAAGGGAAGGAAACGACCAAGGAGGTGAATGTTCGTATGGCATGGAGCGTGTGAAAAGGATCACGACTAACAATTTTGACTAGCCAAGTTGAAAATTCCTCCTATACCTTTTCAAACACAAGTTGGTATTGCTCCTGAGCAACAAAAGAAGGGAAGAAAGGTAATAATGCATAGAGTTTTTATAAAACTTGATTTCGGCATTTACATAGACACGTTAATTTTTTAAGTTTTACTATGTAGAGAACAATTTTAGCTGAAATAGATGATGAAGAGACATATCCTAATTATGTTGCAAATGATGAGGCTGAAATGGTTCATGATGACGATGATGATTATGTCAATGACCTTGATGGCCTTTCTGATGAACCTAATGAGGAAGTTGAGGTCTGTTATGAACTTGTGCAAAGGAAGTCTTGTGGTATGTCTTATTTAATTGTTAAGTGCTATTACAATATTATTGTGTAATTTAAGGTCTTTACACTTCCCTGGTTATGCTACATGGTCTCAGCCAAAGAAAAGAAGGTTAGGGGGCCAACAAAAATGAGTTCTATTTGGCATGGGGATAAAGAAGTCAAGATTCATGTGAAGGTTAATAAATATGGGCAGCCCTGTGGAGTGAAAACCAGCAATTTTACTAACTTCATTGCCACTCTAGTAAAGGGAGGACACATAACACTAACGCAAAAGGATTGGAGAGTTGTTTCAGGAAAAGATATAATTTGGAAAACAGTTACGGTAATCATTTTTCCTTTGTGTAGCATTTTATTACTTATGTGCAGACATGAGATCCTTTTTTTATATGTTCTTGGTGGTATCTATTGAAACATTTCATTTGCTTTGCAGCAATTTTTTGACATAGATCCAATATGTGAAGAATGGGTGCTAGCATCTGCTGGAAAGAAGTGGCGGGATTTCAAAAATACTTTGAAGAAGAAATACTACAAGGAAGAAATTTCAGCAGAGGAGAATATTGCCAATGGATGTGGTGATAGGATCCTCCACCGATTGGAAGTGGCTGTTGAACATTGGTCAAAGGAAGAAACAAAGGTCTCAATATTCTAAAAGCCTATTTTAAATTTGTTATATAGATGCATACAATTCTAAGGATGAACTATATTGTAGAGTAAAGCAAAAAGGAATGCTAGAATTAGTGCAACACAAGAAAATGCCCTTCATACTTGTGGATCACAAAGCTTTCTTGTAGTGAATAATGGGAGTGTGTACTAACTTGTGCTATATATATATTGGTTATTACGTCAATGTGGAAATGACAATTCTGATTTCTATCATATTGTTCTAGGAGAAATTACTTGGTCGTGAACCTTGTAGAGCGGAAAGCTATCTTGCTACACATAAGAAGACAAATGGAGAAGCTATTAGTGCTGCTTGCAAAGAGAAGATAGTATGTTTATGTTCCTTTTCTAGATTTTATATTTAACTTTACAGTAGTTCACTTCAAAGCTTGTAATCTTTGCATATATTTCATTTAAATTCTAGGATGAGATTGAAAAAGGTTTGCAGAAGATGAAACCCTTCTCTTCAAATCAGTAGATGATGGTGATTTGTATGACGATGTGCTCCACAAGATAGGAAAGGAAGAGTCGTGGCATGGGATTGTTACAGGGGTTCCAAGGCAATAACTCTTTCAAAGGTGTAGCTGCACTAAAGCAGTTGAAGAAGAAAATGCACAACTTAGATCCATGGTGGCAAATCTTGTGGGCAATTTGCAGCATACAAGGAATGTTCCGAGAAACGATTTGAAGCATACAAAGAGAGGCAAGACAAGCAGTATGAAGACCTTAAAAGCATGTTATTAAGCTTACATGGAGCTAGTAATAGTGAAAACAGAGAACAAGCTAGGGAAATAACCCAACCTAACGTGCAGGTGAGCATGTATATAGTTGTTCAATTCTAAATATTGTGCATTCATATTACATTTCTGACTTTTAATTTTGTGTATGCAATTTGATATAAGCTTGAATCTAATCTAGAAAAGGATACAAGTAGTGGAAGAGGAAGGCTACTAGAATCATCTTCTTCAGAAAACCGGATACTCCCATCAAAAACCAACAAGGTTTTAGCAAGAAAGCACCAAAAAGTGGTATGACCAACTTCCACATGAGAATAACTTAGAGTTTACTTACAACTAGTTTATGGTTCCAAATCATGTAGCCCCTTGATTCTTGATATTTCTAGGCTGGTAGAGAAGTTGCAGTGCGTAACCTTGGTGGCTCTAATATAGTAGCACACGGAAGACTCCAATGCATCGAAAAGACAGCATTAGGTGTCGATGGATTAGCCTTAGGGGCCTTTTACGAGGTTCTTATTGATGTTGTCATTGACAAGAATGTCTTACTCCCTCGACCACTACGCAAGGCCAGCAAGCTAGGCGCTGCTATTGGTCTTTGCATCGCTTGGCCACATCATAGTGTATGTACTTGAGATCCACCCTATCATTTTATCTCCAAGTTGTGATAACTGACTTGATATTTCTCTTGTTGAAATCATAGGTTCTAGAACGTGATGGATCACCTCTAAATCTCATCAAGCGTTCTTTGGGTATGAGATAGAAAGATTATTTCCTGTTTATTAAAAATGCTGTAACTACCCTAATTGCTGTTTTGTTCTTTGCTTCTCACACTTTCAAATTTCTGTACCAAGACATCGAGTTATTGCTAAAACTTATTCCACTGGGCTACCAATGGGAGGATGAAAATGGTAAGAAATTCATATTTTGGGAAGATCGTCGGTTTGGTAATTCAAGCCTTGCCATCCAATATTGGGAAGTGTATGTGCTGGTTAATGAGAAACAAACCTCACTTGCTTGGGATGGTGTCAATCTAAAATGTACCTTTAGGAGATGTGTAGATGATAGAATCTTTAATCTTTGGTTAGAAGTAGTTTGTATTCTTTGAATCTATAGTTTCACCGAGGATGAAGATGCTCTAATTTGGAAGTTCAATTCTAAGGGAGTTTATAGTGTTTAGTCTCTTTGATTGTGATATTACTAAATTTGTGTGGTGTAATCTCTCTAAATTTTGTTATTAAGTTTGTTGTGGATACTAGTTTTGAATGTATAGCAACTCCCGCCCATAATTTTAAAATTGGGAGAGAGAAGGTCAAGTGGTTAAGGCATTTCATTTTGCTTAGTCCATCTTTTTTACTTTTTTTGCTCAATTTTATATCTTCTTGGTCTGTGCCCATATGTTGCTTAGATAAATATTAGCATCTTTTCACATTGGGGTAACTCAGAAAATCATGGAAATTGCAAGGGCGGTTTAGTATTTCCTATGTAGAAATGGTATTGTGGAAGGTGGTAATTAACATCTGTATGATTTGTTGGTTAGAGGCGCCCAAGGAAAAGAAATGGCCATGGAGGTTTTTATTTAGTCTTTGGGAGCTTGTGGTTTGGAATTGCTGTTTGTGCAATATTACATGGGCCACTTAGTGCTGAACGTACATGGAGCTAGCTTGTTGATGGAGCTAGCTTGTGGTCTGTGCCCATTTGTTGTTTGAGAGGAATTATATCTATTTTTGCAAGAAATGAAACTTGTTGATGGAGCTAGCTAATATCTTGTGCTTCCTATTTGAGTACTAGCTCTCATATATTGTGTTCACTTGATTGCAGGCTGCTGAAGATATGATGGTGTTAACTAGTTATTTATCAAGACCTTTTGTGCAGCGTTTAACATAAGCAAATAGGATCCTGTGATATTCAAACTATGAATATTTTGTTGAACATAAGTTATCGCACTCCTGTTCTACAATTCTATATATGTGATGCCGTCTTTTGCTGAACAATGTAATCTGTCGACTGATATGGAAGTACTGCTTGTAAATTTTAGCTGCCATTTGACTTTTTGTTGAACAATGTGATTCTATCAGTTATAGTGATAATTATGGAATTAAAATCTATGATGTTAGTGTGTTGTCTACTACTAGTGAATAAGCATATATGTACAAACTGTGAATGAAGATATTTATAGATGGCAGACTGTTAAAAACATTTTTTATTAATTTAGTTTGGTAATTTGTAACCGCTGCCGTAGCTAGAGCAATAGGGGCGTGTGCCGTAGAAAAATTCGAAATGAGGGCAATTGCACAGATGCTAGCTTACCCTCCTTTTAGGGCATCTGTAAATGCCACAGATAATCTCAATTGGGGCGTTTGTAAATGCCGGGGTAGATTACTCTAGAACGGCGTTTGTAAACGCCGGAGTATATTACTCTGGAAGGGCGTATATAAACGCCGGGATATAGATATTCTGGGGCGTTTATAAACGCCGGAGTAGATTACTCTGGAAGGGCGTATATAAACGCCGGGATATAGACTATTCAGGCGTTTGTAGCGCCGGTTTAACTTTGTCTATGGCGGCATTTCCTAAACACCGAGGTTGCTACAAACGCCGGGAAAAACCTTTGCCGACGGCACTTATGTGGTTGTTTGGTAAACGCCGGTAAAAATTCCTTCCGTGGCATTTACACACATTCTAGGGCATTTATAAGTGCCCTAGTAAGTTGGTTGTGTTGTAGTGCCTCTAAAGTGTGTGAGGTATCTTATAAAGCTACCTCCGGCTTCATCTTTCACTGACCACATCTTCATCTTTCACTCGAGAAATTGGTGAGCTTATATATCTAAAGTTATTTGTTAATTGTTATCATCATATTATGGTTGTTTGATTAAATTCCTGAAGTTTAAATTCATTTCTTTCCTCTATGTTGTTGCCTTTACCAGTTTACCTGACTGTGTTAGTGCCTAGCCTTCAAGTCTTCATCCAAGAATCTGAATTTGTCACTGCTAACATTACTCTTGATTGCCCTCTGCTTTAATAAGCTGAAAAATCAGATCTTGCAAATGCCTTCAATAAGTCGAACATTTCTATCTATTTCTGTATATGTCAACCATGGTCCATAGGCTTTCTGACTTCTGAGCTCTGTGTTAATGGAGCTTTACCATTACAATTTACAAATACAGATATAGCCACATTTACAGCTTTCTGTTCTATCTGTCGTATTGGTCATTCGAGTGTTTTAACTGAAGTTTTGGATGGATTTTGTAATTTGTTACATAAATATTCTCTGTAATCATGTAAATATTCCGATTGTTCCAGCAAAGATTAATGATGCAGTTGAACTGAGAAATTTTAGTCCCTGCAGAAGCACAAAGTGAATAACACTTTTCCGTTGGAGTTTGGTCTGGTGAAGAGATTTTGGAGATTACTGCTAGTCTGCTAGAACAGGAGGTCATAATGTTGCTTAATAAGGCTCTTTACTCATTCCTTTATTCAGATGATTTCATCAGTTAAAGTCTTCTCTTGCAGAGTTTAGATGGTGATATGCATTAGGCCTCCATACCAAATAATTATCTAAACACAATAACCCTCCAAATAAAACAATGGAAGTTTGATATTGTTGGAAAGGTATGTGATACCTAGAAAGTTTACTCATTTTATTGGTTTTGCAATTGTCATTTCGTGTTAATATTTAGTTCTTAATTATTTTGTAATTTCTTTTGTATTATTTTAGTTGTTGTCTTTACTATGAACAATTATACTTTAATTTTTGCTATTATGGATTCTTACGTTTTCTATTGCATAATATTTTTATAACTTTAAATAACTATCCTGAAATTCCTGACCTACCACTGGGCATAGCTGCTTTCCACGGGCATATATATCGATGTAATAACCGTGTCGCCGGCATGAGCTAGCTAGATACGTGGCTGGCCTCGATCATAAGGTCATCATGCACTATGCAATAAGACTTGGCTGCTCGATCGATCTAAAAAATAAGACTTGAATCTGCACGAACTGGATCTAGGAATGACCTTAATTTGGTGTACGTATATAACCATATTTTGCCAAGCCAGTGCGAGTTTTTTTTTTTGCGAAGAGTAGTTAGAGGATTTACATACACGAAAGATGGTATGATCAAATTCCCAATACCAGGAAATGGAATAAAAAGTTACTCCACGCGAATAAAAAGTTACTCCACGCGTCACTTTCCGAATGAAGTTTAGAATCTATGATTTCATACAATATTCTCTATTTTTTTTATTACAATAGCACGCGTTCACTCACCACGTGCGCAGACATATATGAGTATATTTTCTTAGCACATATCTATAATAAGTTAATGATAGAGATTGAGGATAAATTCATGACCACACAAATGTCATTCTGAAGCACACTTACCTATGCGTAAAATATAATCATTAAGATTTGAAACTTGGTGAGTGCTATATAATACCTACTAAGAGATGGTTCCCAACAATATTCTCGAATTTGATCACCAATTAATATTCATAAAACTTGGTGAGTGAAGTCATATAACCTACTATTCTCGAATTTGACCACCAGTATACGTAAAAGTAGCTGGATTGAACGCTGCATATATAAGAAACCCATCAACCCTAAGAGTTCAACCCTTGAAGCCCTTGAAGGATGTTTCTTTCTCAAAAGAAACTAAGTTAGTAAATCTTTAAAAACTTATTAGCACCTGCTTGTAGCTACAGTCACTATCTAGGCCGTTCAAAATTTTCCAAGATTTGTGCGCCTGGATAGTCTCTCTCGGCTGCTTCCCCCTAGCCGCACCGCCACCCCAAAGCCGCGCTACCGCTGTTCGCCGGAAACCTCGATGCCACTCGCCGAAACTGTGCCGCGCGCGAACGTCACCAGAAACCTCGGCTCCGCTCGCCGAAACCGCGACGGACCTCACCAGAAACCTCCCCGTCCGTCGGAAAACTCGCGCGGCCCCGCCGAAAACCTTGCGGTGGTGCAGCTTCCGGCGGCGGCGACTTGTGGACGGCTTAAGGAAGGAGAGAGGCACACGAATCTCGGAGCACAATGGACATCCACGATAGTGCTCGTAGCCATATGGGCACTCTGTGGGAAAACTTCACCCGTAGAGCTTTGCGGAACTGTGTAATTTTTTCACTCGCTTGTAAATATTAAGCATCCATGGGGCCTGGACGTACGGTGCAGTTCTCTGGGCGACGAGATCTCTCTCTCTCTCTCTCTCGACCCCTTTTTAATTTAACCCTGGA
The DNA here is from genome assembly GCA_036346265.1 of Melocanna baccifera. Lineage (NCBI taxonomy): Eukaryota > Viridiplantae > Streptophyta > Magnoliopsida > Poales > Poaceae > Melocanna > Melocanna baccifera. The sequence continues at coordinate 6,285,761 of CM070680.1, forward strand.
CCACGACGAAAGCGAGGCTGTTTTCTCTTGATCCCATCTTGGCTGGACGCTAGCTGCCTTGCATTTCAACCGCCGCGTACATGTATACGAACCACGAGTGACAAGTCGATCGTGCCAGTGGCTCGCTGGCTCTGCAGCAAGGTGACACACACACATGCCGATACGCATACGCGCGCGCACGCATGCGGTTGCTGCTGCTTCTATCTGTATACTACGACCTGAAAGCTCTACTTTCTGGAACCTAAAAACAAATATTAAAAAAAACTTAAATAATAGATCATATCTACTATAATCGAAGAAGAAAGCCCTAAATAAAATAGCAACAAAAATTTAAAAACAAATCTTTCGGCCGGTCAGACCACAATGGTGAGGATGGTCTGACCGGTGTGGGGCAGTCTGATCGTTAGTTATATGACGGTCTGACCTCTAGCACTATTCACCGATTGAAAATAGCACGACCGACACGAACGAAAATCGATCTAACTTCTACAAATCAACTCCAGTTGACCTCAAATTTGACACATGTGATGTTAAGGATATCTAGAATATATTTCAACAAGAAATTGCAATAATTAACAACTAGATACAAAGAAATTCAGATCACAACATGAGATAATGAAAAACCAGGTCAAACCCTAGAATTGCAATAACTTTCAAACAACTTGGAGATTTTAAACAAAACTTTGCAGATCTGTTCCTAGTCCTATTTGCAACCTATTTCTCAAAAAGAATCGAATCAAAATTGTACAGATCATGAAATCACCCGATTCCACAAAAACAAGGTAAAACCTAAGAACAAAAGCAAGATTCTACCATGGATTGGATCAAGAGTTGATTTGCATTGCTAGATGATGAAGTTATGTGGCTCAAACCCTAGCATGAAAATCCAAAACTTTTCTCCCCAAAGTCATCGTTAACATTAAAACCTCTCCCATCTATTTAAGTGTTAAAGCCCCAAAATGTGTCCTTATCTACAAGGCTACGAAATTCTAACCTATTCCAATAGCAAAGAGATCCGAAACCCTTCCTAGTATGGGTTTTTTCAAAATTTCAACTTTTCCAACTCATCACATATCGAGACCTCCAGGATTGCACCTCCTGTAGCATCTCGTGACATCCTCGACCGTCTGAACTTCGGATCTCCCCATTCTAATCCCGGTCCATCTCGGCATTGACAACGATCGCCTTCATACTCAACCCGCACATGCAAAGACCAAAAAATATTTTCTGGCACAAGTTCTCTCCAACTTAACAAACATCAGTCCACACATGTATAGCACACCCTTATCCATAATAAACACGAACCAAATCATCTAAAATATCAATTTTCATATTTTCCACAACTCTACCCGAGATAACCAGGAAAAACCAGTCTAACCACCATACCGCGCTGATCAGACTGCCCAAACATGGATGTTAGACCGCTAATTCTAAACTTTTTTAGTAACTCCTAGATTCACAATATTGGGTCGCCCGAAACTTTTACAAACAAAAGTTCTAATACAATCTAATTAAATATTAATTACTCATCATTAATATATTCAGACCTAATCTAACACGATCGAGTTTTCTAGATGACGGCGACGGGCTGCAATGCTGCGTGCAGGCAGGGACAGCGAAGCAAAGCACCGGCAATACTGGTCAAAAAGCGGCTTTCTGTACGACAGAATGACACGACCCGAGCACACATATAACCGGCCAGATCTAGCTATTGCATGCGGTGCACACACACTTGCTTCCCGTAAAAATATACTAGTAGAAAGAGCGTAAAATAAAATTTCCATTAAGAACGAACAGATAGATTACCTGATCATGCTGCATGACAACATAAGTACACACAATCAACTTGTAAGAAGGCTCAACCTTCAAATCATCACATTCATGCATTTTATGTAGAGTTTTTTTTTTTTTTTGCCTTCTGCCTACAGCTTATCATCCCTAGCTGAAAAGTTTTTTACATGTTACGAAACAAAAAATATAGCTAAAAAAATGATGGTCCATGACCTACTAAACAGCTAATACAATTTTCATAGCACTTTTTTTTTGTCTAAGAGGAAATCAGTGAGCCTAGGGCGTTCGGGATAGTGATGGCTTTTGACTTCTGGTTGAAATTTTACTGTAATTGACTTATTTTGTACTATAGTTGAGTTGGCTTATTAGGTATAATTAAATTTGAAAAAAATATAAAAATAGAAAAAACATATTAGCCCATCACAGACAATGCAAAGGAATACAGGGAAAAAAGGAAATACAAAAAAATTCAAAATATCTAAAAAAATCAGAAAAAGACGAATTACTGAATAGTAAAAAAAGCTGAAACTAAAGTTAAAGTTGAAAAAAAAACTCATTTGAGCGGGGCTAGGTCTGTGCTCTAAGCAGCTAGTGCTAGAAGAAAGCACAGTGACTCGCTATTGGATGAAGGCAATGAAGCAACCTTTGGTCCGACGGAGTATGGCATTCTATAGATATCAAATTTCTACACAGTACAAGACATTTCTGTACTTTAAAATTTTGAATAATATGATTCTTATGTCCATATATACAAAAAGATGTGGTTATGTCAATATTTGCATATTGTAGGAACTACAAAAATAGGACAACCATGTCAGTATGGAAGTCGAATGCGTGGTATAGCATTCTGAACGTACATGATAAATGTAAAACAACAATTCCTTACCTGATTGATTAGAAGTGATTTCTCAGAAACATTGTCACACGTATTTGTCAGTCTTCAAGAAGGATATATTTAACAAAACAAATAGTCACACCATCTACTATATCAACTATGTACACAACGAAGACAGTCAATCCATGAATAATATACAACAATATATGATGTGTAGTGAAAGAAACAGCCCGAACTGGTAGCTGGCAGTGAAACTACATTGGCCTAAACATTAAGAATGCTTACCCTTTCAAAATTCCTCATAAGCTTCTAATTATTTGAGCCATTCTACCGAGAAATTGGTAGACGATCCAATAACCTACATATTGAACAATAGATTAGTAGATCCAAGTCTCAATTTCCTGAGCGTTTCTCATTACGGGAAAGACACGACTCAGCTCATTTTACCACTCCATTAACACAGTATGAGCATTATAATATTTAATGTCTTTGGGCTGTCTAGAACATTACAGAGCCCAAAACTACAATACCGTATAAAGGCATGCATTGCTGATTTTTTTTCTGTATGGAAAATCGTGTGCTTTTACATTGCTTTAGCCCAAGAAAAACATCCTTTATGGCTATCTAAGGCTAAATTAATGAGTGACCAGCAATTGCAGCTCAAATCCAAAAGACAAAAGTGATAAATAGCTGAATGAATAGACTTGCACTTCATTAAAAAAAATTTAAGCGAAAACTGCATGCTATTCAGCTGAACATGAGGAAACCACAATGATAAAGGTAGAAGCTAACCATACTTGAAATTCTGATGAAGCCAAATCCGGAAGGAATTCATCCCCTGATCGTACTGACGTTATATGTTGCAATGTGAGCACACCATATCTGTGATTCGTAGATCACCATCTGCGCACTGAAATAAACATTAAGCAATGAGGTTATACATATCTAAATATTCTGAAATAGGCAATACTCACTACTACAAAAAGATTTATATTAGACGCCTCATCACAGACGGTTCATAAATACCGTCTGTATTAAATGCAATCATAGACAGTTCTTGATAAGAACCGTCTGTGATACTATCACAGACAGTTCTTATCAAGTACCATCTGTGATATGGCAATATCACAGATGGTTCTTAATTAAGAACCGTCTGTGATATGTTTTCCGCCCCACACACCTCTAAAATTTCATAATTTCCCGCTTGCGTTCGAGTAGAATTCTGTTTTGACATACCTTCAGTAAAACGGGCATAACTTTTGCATACGGTGTTCGTTTTTGACATTCTTGTACTCGTTGGAAAGCTAACGACGAGCCCGATCCAAAAAATGACTAGCTTGTGCTCGTCGTCCTCGAAGACCCCTAAAATTGGCCATTTGTAGCCTCAAATTCGAATTAGAAGTTTTTGAATTCTGTTTTTGCCAAACTTTTCGATCTTCCCTTCGAAATTTGGAGTTTGTCACAACTGCAAAGTTGTAGATCTCGTCGAAACCTTTCAAATGAGTATATATAAGCCATACAGAACTTTGCCATTGCATACTTTGGGACTAGTTGTTTATATTATATCGGTATATATATAGCCAATATCACAAACGGTTCTTAATTAAAAACCGTTTGTGATATTGGATATCACAGACGGCTATTAATTAAGAACCGTCTATGATATGTTTCCCGCTTCGCATATCTCTAAAATTTCATAATTTCTCGCCTGAGTTCGAGTAGGACTCCTCTATAAATACTCACCCGAACCCATCCACCCCCTCCCTTCAAATGTGTCTGTGGGGTTTAGGTCTCCATTGTTTCCCGCTTCCTCTCTCCATTGTTTCTTCAAGTATTTGATTCTGTGGGGTTTAGGTCTCCATCGTAGCCTCTATTGTTGCCTGGTAGCTTACAGTGAGGCAGCTGCTAAGAAAGCCTACCTGAGCTTGTGATGGTGGATTATTCTCTGCTATGTTGCTTTCATTGTTCTCTTCATCGTAGCCTCCATTGTTACTTTCATTGTTTTCTGCTATTGTAATGGTGGACAGTAATCTTGTGATGTTATAATGGTGGATTGTAATCTTATGATGATGTAATGATAGATTGTAATCTTGTGATGTTGTAATGGTGGATTGCAATGAAAATAAAATGTTCTCTGCTATGTTTGATATCATATTTGCTTATTTTCAAAAAGCATAGCTAACATTTCCTGAGGCTAACAGAAAAATAGAAAAAAATTTAGGTATAGAGTGAACTATCATAGACGGTTTTGTAGTATAAACCGTCTGTAATCACACATCACAGACGATTCTAAGTTTAGAACCGTCTGTGATGTGTGAGTATCACAGATGGTTCTATATATAGAACCAAATGCGTGATAGTGTTTTCATGAGCGATTCTAGTTACAAACCGTCAGTATTGTAGTTATCACAGACGGCTCACAAACCGTCTGTGATAACTTTTGATTATCACTGACTTATAAATTCAGACAGTTTAAAAAACCATCTGTGATGATGATTTCTGTAGTAGTGACTATAGAAAAGGTCATCATAAACGGTTCAAAAATATCATCACAGACGGTTTCATGAGCCGTCTGAATTTATAAGTCCTTAATAACATGAGTTTATCACCGACGATTTTTGAACCGTCTGTGATACACTCTATCACAGAGGGTTTGTACATAAAATCGTCTGTGATATTTAACTATCACAGACAATTCGTACATGAAACTGTCTATGATAGTTAAATATCACAGACGGTTTATACATGAAACCGTATGTGATATTGAACTATCACAGACGGTTTGTTCTAAGGAACCGTCTATGATATTATTGAATATTCCTAAATCTAGTTCTATTTATTAGCTAGCCTGCTAACCAATAAACAGAAATAGATAGGAAACCAATGTCAAAAATCAATTTAATCTATGGATTAGGGTCTTTAAGAAATAGGTAGGAGAAAAATCTAGAAGAATCAAGATTTACATGAATGAAACCCTAGTTAGCCATTCATCAATTTTGTAATTTCATATCCAAGCATCAAGAAAGAGAGAGGAGAGGATCGGATGGGGGATATAACCGACAATAAAGGAGACGCGGCGGTAGCGCTAATGTCACCGTTGTGTCACGATGGTGATGCTGCACAAGACACTCTTACGACACTTAAGACAAGAGTGTCTTATGCAGTGAACAGCGGTGTCATAACCGGAGGCGGAGGAGCTTACGGCGGTAGTTAGAGGGGGCACTTTGGTTTGGGGGAGGAAGCAGGAATAAGGAGTGGGGAAAAGGGTGGAGGGAGAAAGGGAGGGGGAGTACTAATAAGGGGCGAGAGGTGGGAGGATACCGGTGCCTTCTGTTCGATGCGGAGAGAATGGGTGGGTGAGATCGAAATCAAGGGAGAGATGCCACGAATCGGCGATATGGCATTATCACAGATGGTAAGGATTACAAATGGTCTATGATGTATGATGATATCACAAATTATTTGCAATCCTAACCATCTGTGACAAAATCACAAACAGTTCGTAACAAGAACCGTCTGATACACACTACCACAGATGGTTTGGTATACGAACCGCCTGTGATAACGCTTAAAATTGTGCGCTCTGCTCCCGTCTGTTCATATTCTGATGCATATGACTCTTAAACTTCCACATGGTTTTGGTTTTTTTTATGCGCATTTTTTTGATACTACAAACTCCTCTAAACAGTCCCCCCTCATCTTCTTCACCAGATTTTTCAACAATGGCGTCTACTAATAATCTTTTGATCTCCTTCATCTCATCTATCTATCATGAATTGTTTGGACACAACCTTACACAAGCGGCCAACAACTTACGTCTGGAATAGCTCCTCCGCATACATCGTGCTCTCCTTCCTCGAGTAGCACTCATCCGTCAACTGGACCTCATCATCTGATGTCGTACGGATGTGTTCCTTTGCCGCTCAGAAAAGGGAGGCCGCCCTCAGCCTCGTTCATCTCTTCAATGTGCACAAAGCAAAAGAAGCTCTTATGTAAATGGAGAGGCACATGCATAATCTTGCAGCTCAAGCAGAAGCGACCAATTCTAAGAAAGCTTATTGTGGTATCCTCTTTGAGATTATGGGCTATGCTGATGATTTGCCGGTGCTAGAGGAGGAAGTGGAGAGGGTAAGGACAATCTTCCTAGCATTTGAGGTTGACGCAGCCACTGATCCTCTTACTCCAAAAGTATAAGAGGATATAAAACCCAGAAGACCAATATCTGGGAATATCTTTTTTTTACTTTGTAATAAATTTAACTTTAATTTGTCTTTTGTAAAAGTGACTTGTCACACTATTTGGCCAATATAAATGGAAAAAATATTGTATAAAGCTGAGTCGTATGTATGTCAATTATTCATACTTATCTGTTAATTCTAGATTAGTGCGCAGCTTCTGTAAACACAAAAACATAGACGGTTCTTTTTAAATATTATCTGTTATAATTCACAGATAGTTATAATTAAAAGCTGTCTGTGATAATTGAAGATATCACAAATAGCTTTTAAATCTAACTGTCTGTGATAGTTTCATAGACGGTTCTTATCGTCCATGATAGTTTTTGTATCACAGACAGTTCTAGCCATCATTAGAAATATAAACGGTCACGCTTGTAAAATCGTCTGTAATAATTGTAACACTGAGGCTTTTCGTAAACCATCTGTGATGAAGCGTCTAATATAAGCCTTTTTTGTAGTAGTGAAGAAATTGTACTGCAGGCAAAAAAAATTGCACAAAGAACTAACTAAGCTTGAATCATTATGGGCCAACTTCATGGGTAGAAAGTTAGTGATATACTCCTATGTCTCAACTCACTAGACACAGCTTTGAATCATCACTTGAAATTCTGATGAAGCCAAACTTTTCCTGGCCTCCTTAGGATGCTTGGACTCCTACTCCCACCACCATCATCTACTGGATCAAGCAGAGAAAGGATGGTGGACCTAGGGTTCCAACTTGGGAGGATGAAGAAGCAAAAATCGAGTGAGGAATCGGAGAGAGGAGAACTAAGGTAGCACTAGGAGTTGTTTGGCGGCGAATCGGGCAGCGGTGTCGATGGTGACACAAGGAGAGCCGGAGAAGAGAGGAAGGTCGACTGATCAAAGGAGCGAGTTGGGAGAGAAGGTGAGCCAACGCACGCACCAAACCCGGCCAAATGGGCCTCCTAGTACGAACCCATATAGACACGGTCCATTTAGGCACAGTCTGGTTGATCAAGTTAACTAAATAGGTCATATCCTGTCAACCCACAGGCTCAGTCTTATCTAAGCACGATCCAATACGATGACGGCCGTGCCGTGTTGATCCAGGCACATGTAGCACGATGGGTCAATGATTGCTCGTTTTGCAAGCAGGCCCGCTACTGCCTTAGCTATGCATTCCCCCGCGTTGTCGGCGCCAGGGCTTCGCCCTATGTTCTCTAGTGCCCGCACCACTGCCGTCGATGTTGACGCCAGTGAGAGGGAGAGAGGGGAGCCGAAAGCGCGAGAGGAGGAGACATCTAGGAGGGAGGCTTGCTGGAGGGAGAGAGGGGAGGGAGGAGCCAACTCAGTCGAGGAGGTAGTGGTCGAGCGGTGGAGCGCGAGAGGGAGCAAGCGGTGGGGAGAGAGGAGGCGGTGGTCGAGCAGCGTAGCACGAGAGAGAGCAGATGGTAGGGTGGAAGGAGGCGGCGGCTAGTCCGAGGAAGGGGGAGGAGGTGAGAAAGGGAAGAAGCCAGGGAGGAGGCCAGCTGGTCAGAGAGGGAGCCAGGGAGGAGCCGATTGTGCATGCCGTACTGGACCGACTTGTTGGATTGAGATTGTGACCCAAGCACGACACACCGCGCCTAGCTAGTACGGCTAGTTTAGTCCTAAGACATGTTGTGCCTAGGCTGAATCAATAGTATTATGTTCCGGGCCACTACGGTTAGTCTAGTCTATTTGATCACCTCTATCCACACCCCTACATATGAAGGGTTGAATTAACAGTACCATGTTTTGGATGATACGATTAACCTGTTGTATTTGGCCACCTCTACATGCACCCCTCCGCGCAGGGGTGTAGCTCGGCTGCATCGCGCAGCACCTAAGGGAAGCTCGATTCGGGCGTTTCTGCCGGGCCAGGTTGAGGAAGATTTTGTTTCACGCGCGGAACCTGGCTCGGTTGGTGGTGCAGTCCACCAAACAGGCCGAACGCGCATCCACTCATGCGAGCCAAGGCTGGGAACCTGGGACAGTTATGTGCTATCTGATCTTCACAACATATCGTGGAACGATGACCTGCTCCATCTCTATACATATATTGTGTGACCAAGTTAATAGCGTGAGGTTGATTTTGTGTAGCTAGCTAGCCAGCCAGCTCGGTACGCATGCTTGGAAGCACATTAGTTAAATAATATTTAATAGCATTAAACCATAATTACTTCTATTACATAAACAAAATACTATTAGAGATAAATATAATATAATTTTATTAAATATTATTTAAATAATGCATGTTCTTTATATATGTGTCGAATTTATACCGTGGAAAATAGAGAGCAGTACTTCTAAATGGAGCATGCATGCAAATGGATGACATGCATAACAAGCTCGTACTCCGCCGAATATATATAATAGACTCTTCTAGTTATGTTGACATATATATACCAAAAGTAAAGTTGGAGAAACTATATAAAATTACTGTGAGAAGTTTGTTGGGGGATAAAAAAAATCAGTTCATTTTTTTTATATATAAACTAGCTAGATGCTCTTCCACACAGCTGTTGGATGGAAGAGACGAAAGAAGAGTTAGCACATCTACGGCCCAATCCACAGCGTGCAGGCATGCAGCCCATCTGTTCTGCGACAAGCGGCAGACACTCTGCTCTGTAACATGGGCCAGCACAGTGGTGACGGCCCACCTCCCGTAGCCCACATGGTTCTGCAGCACGCATGCAAAATTGTTGAGAAGAAATGGTGCTTTCTCCTCTCAATCCAAAAGGCTATTCTTTGGTAGCATTCTAACATGTGTGCGTGTGGCCTCGGATTGCCTGGAAGCCATCTTAACAAAAGACAACCTGCTGAGGAGGGGTTGGTCAGTTGGTCTGGGAATTCCTTTTTGTAGTTTTTGCAATTGCCATGAAAGTATCCCACACATTTTCTCTGAATGCATTGAAAAGTACGTGTGGGGGGTGATTGGTACTGTCATTTGAGGCAGGGAACAGACTGGCCAGTTCCGATCAATACTTTTGGTGGTTTAGGCATTATGCCCTAGGTCTCCGCAACCTATATGTACTGCTGTTTTGTGTAATGCCCTTATTTTTGACGCCGTTTGAATTTCTGGTAACTGTTCAGGATATTCAGCTGTAAGGTGCTATAATCGAGTGTACATCACACCAACACATGCTTATTCTATAAAAACCAAACTTTATTACACAATAACAACCAAGTTTTACACAATAGAGCGTTCAAGCCCAAAGTTTAAATTACATCACAAAAAGAAAACCACAAACATGTCGGAGCGAGGACGAGACTTAAAACCAATAATCATCTACTCTAAAGGAATCCTTGAAGTCTTCCTCGAAAGGTTCTTCGTTATATCCCCAAGATTCTTCTGTTGATATTTTAGTAAGTATGAGTATAACCGTACTCAATAAATCATAAGGGGAATACCAGTTAACTACTTGCTAGTATTTCAAGAGATGTGGATATGTTGTCTTTATTACTATATATATCTGTGGATGCATATTTATTTGTAAACAACTTTCAAAAGCAAGAAGTTATCTTTTTAAGAGAAAAAGGGTTTAATCAACTTAATTACCAAATTGCAAATCTTACCAAAGCTATTTATGCCTTGTTATTTGATTCACCCATTAAACATAACTTCATTTACTAGAAGCAGGGCATATCCGAATACTAATAATTTTACTCTACAGAGTTATCCAGCTTTACCCACAAGATGCCTCAAACCCTCAATGTCATAAAATAGACACGCAACCAGTAAGCGTATGACTGACTTGAGATAACAAAATCTTTCACCGCTCTTCTCTTTCGAGCTTTTACCTGGTAGGCTCATGACCACACATTGTCGGTAATCCACTGGCCAGTGCGGAAACCGCGAACCAATACTAAGTGGACCTACTGTTGTGAAATATGGCAAGTAACTTTCCAATCCCACTACAATGGAAAAACCAACCCTCCAATAAATATTCAATCAAATCGAATAATTACTAAACCAGGTTTGACAAATCAAAACTTGTGGCTGAGCGATTTTTGTTTCTTTTACTTAGCATAAGGTTCTAGTTCTTACTTTTCACAAGTGAGGCAACTAATCACAAATCCAGTGTGTTATGGCACTACCACCAATTCATACCAAAGCCTCCACCCTAGGGTAAGGTCGTGGACTTCAACCATCTAGTGGCTTTACATGAGTCATCCTTAACCCTAATATCATTTTAAAATCTATCAGCATAGTGCCAATTCAACTTAGTAGTGTAAAATATTTGATTGTCTAATTTACTAATGATTCAATAAACAATAGTTTATTATTAATAAGCCTATCAAGGTGAATATCACTTTCAAGTAAAGCATGGTTTTTTTCAGTGGTAAGACTTAACTAATTATCATATTATTCTAAACAATTATTTAAATAAATAATAGTGCATAAATAGTAATAATGAAAGTGCTAAATATTAAATAATTAAATAATATAGGATCAAAATGATCAAAAACATGTAACTTGCCTTGCTGCTCAAAGTCCTGAACTGGTCCTAAAACTTCGGTGTCTTGACACATGCAGGATGAATCTACTCAGTGAATCAAGTGCTAATGCAAAAGGATAAGCAAATAAGTCTATGCTCGAAACAATACAAGCTAGAAAAATAAAATAAAATTTAGAAAAGGTCAAATATAGATGAGTTTGGGTGGTTAGGGTTTTAGCGAAGTTTGGTTGTGCTAAACGGAGTTAAGAATGGGTATAAATATGCTAAATAGGTTTCGAATAAATAGTAATGGGTTGGCACTATTCATAACGGGTCAGATTAAATGAACAATAATGGGTTTGGCCTAGCTATTTGGCTAAACAGTAGTGAGCTTGGGCTATGCATTGCAATGGATCAGGCTTGAATAGTACTGGGCTAACTATTGTTGGGCCTAGCCTAACTGACTCATTTGGCCTTGGGCTGACTTAACTGGCCTAAGCACATGGTCTGACCTACTCATGGCTCGGCTTGGTGCCACGGATGCTTGAGCAGAGTGCATGGTGGCGATGGCAATTGCGCGCCGACGGTGGTCAACAGCAGAGAGTAGTAGTGTGGACAAGGTCAAGGAGGTCTAGTGGTTCCATTTTTGGCTAAATGAGTTTCAGATAAATAGTAACTAGTTAGGTGAATAGTAATAGGTTGATACTATTCATAACAGGGTTGGATTAGATGAATAGTAACAAGTTTAGGCTGAACAGTGGTGGGCTTGGGCTATGAACTGTAATGGGTCAGGCTTGAATAGTACTACGCTAACTATTATTGGAGTTGGCCTAACTGACTCATTTGGCCTTGGGTAGACTTAACAGCCCTAAGCACATGGTTTGGCCTGCTTATGGTTCAGTTTGGTGCCATGGACACCCAAGCAGAGTGCACGACGGCGATGGCAATTGCGCGTCGGTGGTGGTCAACGGTGGAGAGCAGTGGTTTGGAAAGGTCAAGGAGGTCTGGTGGTTCCATTTTTTGCTTGCGCACAACCCAAGGATCACCAGAAATAGTTGGCAACGGGAAAAGCTCACCAGAGCAAAGCCATGGCACGATAGAGCTCCGATGGGATTCAGATGAGATTCTAGTTGGCATGAGCATCTATGGCAATCAAGCGAGCTTATGGAATTAGCGGTTTGGTTTGGCTCAACTGGTACGTGGTTGTCCACAGTGGTCTGGTTGGGATGGCAGTGGCACACGGCGACGATGACCTAGAAGCCATAGGATGGTTTGGTGAGGTGTGGGTGAGGTTTATGATGGCCGAATGGTGCTAGGGCTATGGTGAATCGGATTTTAATGGACACTAAGAAAGGAATTGTGTTTCGGCCTCACCGACGTAGGGCACAACCGTGGTAGCAATTGATGGCCGGAGCTATGGAAGAGATGGCTTAGTGGTGCAATTGGTGGGAAAGGTGTGCTAAATGGAGGCTTGGACACGATTTATAGGCTTCAAGAGGTGGTGTGAGCAATGGAACGTCAATGGCATCGGTGGTTTGTTGGCAACAACACTGGCATTTTCGAGCGTGCTACGCCTCACTGGCATTCTGGGCATCCTAGAGGGACGTGGTGTGGACTTGAGAGTGTGTCAGCCGAGCGGCACACAAAATGGTAGTGGCATGGTCAATGACGGTGGAGCACAGTCTGTGGCTTAGGGTGAGATGATGAGCATTCAAGGCCCGTTCAGCGAGGTGGTGGTGTCGTGCTAGCGTGGACCGATAGTAGCAATAGCGAGGAGTCACAGAGCACTAGCAACAGCAATGAAAGGTGAGCGGTCATGTGACGGCATGGCATAGGGGAGGAGGTAGGAAGGAAAAGGGCGCCAACGGTTAAGGGAAAGTGGAATTCTGGAAAAGGAAAGTGGTTTGGCTTGAGAACTTTCCAAATTGGGCAAGAAATCAAATTCAATCAAAATTCAAAAGAAATTAATTTTTTTTGAAATTTTGGGGCATTGCAACCTACCCTCTTAAAAAGAATATCGACCTCAAGATTAACTTAAATCGGCGAACACGTTGCGAAATTCTCGCTATAAATCCAACTCATTCTCCCAAGTTGTTTCCTCCATGGTGTGATTTCTTCAATGGACATGCAAAATCAAATATTTCTATTCCTTAGTTGCCATTCTATTGTTTCAAGAATCTATATTGGTTTTTCTTGATATGTCAAATCATCTTGCAAATCTATATCTTTAATAGTTACTTGTTCAGTTGGCTGCTGAAGACATCTTCGAAGTTGTGACACATGAAACACATTGTGTACCTTGGTGAGGTTTGATGTCAATTACAATTTATATGCTACTTCTCCTATTCTCTTTATATTTTGTAAGACAAAGAAATATTGGGGCTAATCTTCCTTTCATTTGAAATCTTCTTATAGCTTTGAAAGGAGTAAGTTTAAGATAAACATAATCTCCGACTTCAACGCTTAAGTCTTTTATGTGGGTGTCTACATAGTTCTTAAGGTGGTTCTGGGCAATCTTCATTTTATCTCGAATGATATTTACATAAGCTTCAGCATCATGAATAATTTGTGGACCAAGAAATGGTTGCTCTTCGGTCTCTATCTAGTTCAACAGTGTTCTGCAGTCTCTCACATAGAAACCTTCAAATGGTGCCATCTCAAAACTAGCTTGTTAACTGTTGTTGTAGGAAAACTATGCAAATGGTAGACATGTATTCCAAGCTGCTCTATAAATAATTACACACGCTCTCAACATGTCTTCTAGAATTTGATTTACTCTTTTAGCCTGTTCTCCAGTCTACAGATGATATGTTGTACTGAATGCCGAATTTGTTCCCACTGCATCATGAAGTTTTTCCTAGAATTTAGGTGTAAAATGTGCTCCCCTATCTGATACTATTCTTTTTGGAATTCCATGCGATACCATAATTTTGGTTAAATATAGTTCTGCTAACTTATTCTTCCCATAAGTCTGTCTGATTGGTAAAAAACGTGCCACTTTGGTTAATCGATCTTTGATTACCCATATGACATCATATCCTTTTTGTGTCTTACAAAGTCCGGTAATGAAGTCCATACCAATGTCTTCCTATTTTCATTCTAGAATTGGTAATGACCACAACAATCCTAACAGTCTCTGATGTTCTATCTTTATCTTGTGTCATACATCACATCGTGCTATATATTCGGCTATTTCACTTTTCATGTTGCTGCACCAGAATTTCTTTTTCAAATCTTAATACATCTTTGCCCTTCTAGGATGTATGGAGAATTGTGATGAATAAGCTTCTTCCAATATTATTTCTTTGAATTCTTTCTTCTTTGGTACACAAAAATGGCCACAAAATTTTAGGATTCTCTGTTCATCTTTTGTGAATTTGGATGAGTCTTCTCTCTGACCATTCTTCTCGAGTTTTTGAGTTTCTTTATCTTCTTGTTGAGCAGTCTTGATTTGTTCTGCCAAGGTCGATTGGATTTCTAATGCTACTATAGCCCCCTATTTGGTTATCTCTAGATTTAATCGCTGAATTTCTTCTTGTAGTTGAGGTAGATATTTTGAGATAGTGGCTACACCACGATATATTTTTTGGTTTAATGCATATGCCACAATATTTGTTTTACTAGGGTAATATTGAAGTTCTATATCATAATCTTTAATCAATTCTAGCCATCTTCACTGTCTCAAATAAAATTCTAGCTAGGCAAAAATGTACTTCAAACTCTTGTGATAAGAGAATATTTCACAGTTATTTCTTAGAAAATAATGTCTCTATATCTTCAAAGAATGTACCACTTTTGCTAACTCTAGATAATGTGTTAGATAATTTTCTTCATGTAGTCGTAGTTGCCTTGAAGCATAAGCTATGACTTTTCCATCTTGCATTAATACACATCCCAGTCCTTATTTTGAACCATCACAATAGATCTGGAATTTCTTTTCAGGATTCGGGAGTATTAAAACTAGACCTGTGTTTAATTTTGTCTTCAATTCCTAAAAACCTTCTTCACATTTATTTGTCCACTTAAATGGTTTGTCCTTCTTGAGGAGTTGAGTAAGAAAATATGCTGTCTTGGAGAATCCTTCTTTAAATCAACGATAATAACCCGCAAATCCTATAAAGTTTTGGACTTCTATTACTACTATTGGTTGCTTCCAATCCATTATATCTTTTATTTTCTCTGTATCAACTTTCACTTCTTCAGTGATA
The DNA here is from genome assembly GCA_036346265.1 of Melocanna baccifera. Taxonomy (NCBI): domain Eukaryota; kingdom Viridiplantae; phylum Streptophyta; class Magnoliopsida; order Poales; family Poaceae; genus Melocanna; species Melocanna baccifera. Next base: position 6,301,254 of record CM070680.1, read on the forward strand.
ATATGTCCTAAGAAAGCAACTTCTTTCATCCAAAATTCACACTTAGTTTGATGTTCTCTTAGTTTGGTTAAGGTGATATGCAAGTGTTGCTGATGTTCTTCTTCATTCTTGAAATGTATCAATATATCATTTACAAATACTATCACAAAATGGTTCAATAGATCCACATACACTTGGTTCATCATATTCATGAAATATGTTGGTGAATTAGTCAGACCAAAAGGAGCTACTATTTATTCAAACAACCCATATTTTGTGGTGAAGGCAGTCTTCTCCTGATCTTGTTCTCAAATCTTGAGTTGATGATACCCAGATTGCATATCTATTTTAGGAAATATTTTGGCTCCCTTAAGTTGATCAAATAGATTATCAATTCTTGGCAATGGATATTTATTTTTAGTGGTCACTGCATTCAATCCTCTGTAATCAATACACATCATTTGGCTTCTGTCTTTCTTCTTGGCAAATAGCACTGGGGTGGACCATGAAGGCGAATAAATTATTGTCTATCAACTCATCTAGCTACTTCCTAAGTTCTCTTAATTCATTCACTGACATTCTATACTGATGCTTTGTGACTCGCTTGGTTTCTGTAATCAATTCAATTGCAAGCTCAATATGTTTGTCAGGTGGTCTTCTGGGTAGTTTTTCTGGAAACACATCTAGATAATAGTAAACTATTAGTACTTGAATCACCCCATCTGTCATCATACTATGAATGTTTTTCTTCATTCCCTCTATCAAGGTATGATCTGTTTTCACTGTCACTTTCTGACCTTTTGAATTGGTTAATGTCACCTACTTGCTTTCACAGTCTACCTTGGCTTTATGTCTAGTTAACCAGTTCATCCCCAATATAACATCTAATCCTCTTATCTCTAGTAACAACAAGTTGGTTCTAAATTTAGCCCCTTGGATTTCTATGTTCAAATCACTACACCCAAAGTAGGATTCCATCCTACTTTCTGGTGTTTGAAATGCATAAGGCTTTTGCAAAGAGGTAAGTGATAATTGATGTTTCACAACAAAAGCCAAAGAAAGGAATGAATGTGTAGCTCCAGGGTCAAAGAAAACCAACAAAGGCTTCGAATGGATTAAGAATGTACCAACAATGATGTTAGTGGCTCCTACTACTTCTTCAACTAAGATATAGTTGACCCTTTTCCTGGATTGGTCTTGACATGTCTCTACTTCTTCCTGTTGGCTGTCCTATTGGTCTTCCTATTGGATTTATTGCTTGCATCACTCCTTGGTTTGTTGGTGGAGTAGTGGTTGTCCTGACAATAGGTGATTGAAATTTAGTTTGGATTTTTGCCACTTTTATGGCAATTCTTCCTTTCGGCATTGACTTCTGTAGTGACCTATATGTCCACATTGGAAACAGGTTATTGCTCCAAGTGAGCAATTTCGTTGGTAATGATTTTCTTCGCACGTATGGCATCGCCTCATAGTAGGTTGGGAAGTATTGAATTGTGGCCTTGGGGCTACCATCACTGTTCTATTTTGTTGGTATTGGAATGGTGGTGACATCATCATTCTTCCTCTTGGTGCGCTTGATGATGATGCTCTCTGTACTTTTTTGCTTTAGCAAGAATCTTCTAATTCACTTCTGGCTTCTTTTGGCACGAGAAGTTTGTTCACCATTGATGACAAATCCTTGAAATCAAGAGCTAATATGAAATTTCAAGGATTTATGTAGTCCTTGGGTAAAACATTCCATATTCTTTTCTTTAGTTTTGATGTCGTCTGGAGCATAACGGGCTAGATGATTGAGTGATGTAAATATTCTAGCAGGCGTCCCCTTGTTTAAAGAAAGGAACTCTCGGTAGCTTTCTTTGCAAGAACATCGGTAGGAATGTTAGCTTAGCAAACACATCTTCCAACTTCTTTCATAATATATCTCTGTCCACATGCATGGTTTGATAATTCATCCACCAGGATGAGCCTTGTCGTTGGTTGGAAGCAAATAAGGTCTTCTCTTTATTACTGCATTGTACTGTTTTCAGTTTTCTCTCAATGTCCATAATCCAATCATTAGCGGCCATTGGATTAGGTGAGTTGAGAAAATAGATGGTTGGGTTTTCTGAAAATCCGACCATTTGGAGGTTATTGGAGTTCCATTTTGATTGATTGTAATTCATGATGAATTCCTTGTAGTTGCTGGTAGTCTTGCCACTATCTGTTCTAGTAATCTAGCGTGTTGTTCCATCATACTCGCTTGATTCTGCTCTGCTTGGAATATGTTTTTTCCGTATTTCTAACACAACTGCCAGATTTGGTTGATCATCTTCTGAATTGATTTCACTTGCATGATTATTGCCTTGATCTTGGGATCTTGTTCATGTCATTACGACTTATGATTGTTGGAATCTTAAAGTTGTTTCTATTGTGGTTTTAGGAAATTTAGATAGATGAGTAAGAGTTTAGATTGTGGTGAGAGTAGAACGAACGAGGTAAAGATTAGAATGAATAGGAGGATGATGAAGTTTTGATGGAGGCAAGGTACAGATAGTGATGGCAAATAAATTATGAACTAGTTAACATAACTTTTATTTATTTATCACAAGCTATATATACACCATACATAAGGTACATAATACAACTCATTGTACACACATAAAAGCTATTACAGGGTTAACTATTCTATTCTAGTGTAATTTA